>VDFB02281492.1:124340192-124836514 GCA_007258455.2 Sequoia sempervirens
TATATAATTATTTTTTAAATAATTTTTTATAGATCAATTTTAATAATAATTGATATTTATAAAATATGAAAGTTTATATATGATACGTTCAATGAATTTACTCTAACTTTATCACCTAAATAAAATGGAAACATAAACCTTTACAACTAACATATAATCATTTATAAAGAAATGTTAAAAGAAATTAATTATGAGGGGCATCTAACAATACAATTAGTTATTAAAATATTAAAATTTTATAGCTTATATACTTATTCAATTTAAAATATACTTATTCATACAGCTTTTCGAGCATGGTGGAGTGTGTCTCGTCCTTGAATCTTCTTTGCATCTCGCACACTTTCATTAATTACATCATAAAGTGCATAGTATGCAATTTTCATATATTCTGGAAGGTAATCTACAAGAGGGTATTGCCACCTGAACCACATTTCAATACTATATATTATTATTATGTTATAAAAAATAATATTTAAAATTAAGAGTTCATAAAGGAATACTTACCTCTTAACAGCTTCTGTGAAAAGTTTAAGTTCATCAAAAGTTCCATAGGTATCATAAATATCATCAATACATGTTGCAAGAACAGAAAATTTTGCCAAGGCGCTTCTAAAAGGTGCATATTTAGGTTCTACAGTAATTGCACATCCTGAAAAAATATATTCGACTTGTCTGTGACGACAAAAGTCCAATTTACATAATCTCGAATCGTTCCACCATCTAAACATGACAAACACAATTAAATTTTTAAAATAAAAGATATAAATAGAATATTGCTCTAATTCAATTTTATAAATATTTAAATTATATATATATATATATAACGAAAAAATTAAATATTAATATTTCAACAAAGATGAAAGATTAAAAAATCGCTTTTAGAAAAAAAAAAAATCTTTAGATCTAGAGATCTTTTGAAGCTCAGGTCGATACAATGATTGCATAATATTAAAGTCCAATTTAGCTAGATATAAAATCTTTTTATTATCCATGTCCCTGAAAATTAGTCATTAGAGAAAAACCTTCTAAGAATTTTTCTTTAAAACATTAGTACAAAGATAAAAATAATTATAAGTTAAAGGTATAGCATTTACTTGAGCCATGAACCATTTTCTCCATAAATATCGATATAATTCCTTGCTTCCAATCTAGGCAAGTTTGTCCGCCAACCATACTCTAAATTAAATATTATCTGTGCATATGCCAATTTTTTGTTAGGATTTAAATAAAATTAAAATAATTTATATGCATTACCTTTGTTATATTTCCTACCATCTAACACAATAACAAGAAATATAGCCTATGTATTTATGCACACATATTATTACTACCTCTTGTAGAAGATTGGAACCAATAATGTGAGCCTTTTCCAAGATTTGATTTAAATACATAGTAGCGAAGGATTTCGCTTCATCCATTATTTTCTCATTTGGAAAAGAAATCAGTGAAGCTCGAAACAAATTTAGAATACTTTTTATCTCCTCCTCTGATTGAGTGATGCAACATAAGAATTGTCTATCTTTTTCTTTGAATTGTTCTAAGACATCTGTCATTGTATCATTCAAGATAATTCATCTAGTTAGAATAATAAAAATTTAAATTCAAATATAAATAGTAAAATGATTTTCAACAATTAAATCTTCACTTCCTCTTTTTTTTGTAATTAGAAAAAGCATGCAATGTTATTATACTTATGCATGTATTATGCGATAAGAAGAATACTAAAACATAGCTCTTGAGAGTAGGGGGTTATAAGTTTAAGTGTTATCACATTCTTATGATAAATGAGATTTTAAAATAAAATAAAAAATCTAATAAGAAGAGAAACAAAGATAGATATTTTTAAGGATGAAAAGTCAAGGATGAGAAAAAATATTGATGGCACGATTATGGACATTATGAAAAAGAGGGTGGGTTTCAATTACAATGACTACTAGAGAGGACAACATGTAGTGTATTAAAATCTACAAAAAGCATAAAGAATAGAGTGATTTGGTCAAAAAGAGAAGGGTAGACAAGAAAGGAGCAATTCTAGAGAAAAGGAAGCAAACAAAGAAGATTGTAGTCCTTTCTTGGGGATGGTTTCTTGTGTCTAAATGGCATGATAATAGAATGATCTGGGATAAATCCATACCAAAGAAGCATATTAAATTCATTTTCTTATGTCAAACATATCTTCAACATTGTCCTTAAAGATGAAGTGAGATTTTATCATTTTAGTGACTACATAAACTATATCTTCAACATCATCTCAAGAGATAAGTATACTCCTTCATATTATTTTCCTAAAAAAGTGTTTAATTATGAATTGTTCACTCCCATAATTGAAAAGTCATTAATCTAGGCTAGTCATAGGACATGTAGGTGATATTTTAACTATTAGACATTGCAAATGCGAAAGCCTAGATAAGGAATGCAAGGCTTTGTTATAAAACACCTCAAAAATGTGACCTCATGGAATCACATGGTGGAAGAATAATGGCAATAGGATTTGTGAAAAAAAAAGTGTTAGAAACATTTCTTTCTTACCTACTCTCAAATAGTGAGCTTGAGAAGATGGTAATAGATTCCCAACAAAGCATGTCTAAAAAGGGTTTTGCAATTAAATATTATAAATAGCAATATCCAAATCATATCACTATGGCCCAAATTTTTTTTTTGAATAGAAGTCAATAAAGAATATTTTATGCACAAAGTCTCTCTTTAATGAGTTGAGATTATAATTAATCTTTTGTAACTTCTACAACTTGAATTTTTGAGTTATTCACCACTATAGTTGGAAAATTATTAATCTAGGATGATTTATGCTTAGGTATAAAATATTGTTTGTTCAATAAATTGTTTGGACTTTTGACTAGAGAGATTTCCCCATAATTAAAATCAGAAATAAGGAAAAAAAGAAAAAGATTCCAGTTGTATAATAATATGTGATCATGGTGTCTTCATCCAATAACACTAAAACCACAATTTATTAAACATATTTTTAATGCTGCAATATTATTAAACTCAAAACAAATGCACATGATTAGTGAAGTTTAGAAATATAATTTTTTTTCTATACATACTTTCTCAGCCGTGAAGTTTACAAACCTTCCAGTATTTGTTCTAACATTGAAGTACAGACATATAGTTTCAACCAAAAACTGAAAATAAATAATAATAGACCATAGTATAGCATATGAATCACACCTGAAGAAACGGGATATCTGTGAAGTCGAAGGATTCGGAGTCCCAAAGCTGTGGTATTCAGATCTTTACTGCTGTCGTTCCAAAACCTGCTACTGAATTACTTTCAGTAACAAATCATACATATAAAATGCGAATCCTAATCTTCGTTATAGCTTTGTTAAAATATACCTGTAAACATAATCAAGTGCTTCTGCTATTTCCGTTTGAAAGTGTCGCCCAATTCCGAGGCGTTCAACATTATCCACCATTTCAAGGCGCTTCAGAACATTTTCTGCAGAAGAATTCAAAGCACCCACTGCATTGAACATGTTTTTGATCTCCCCAACAAGTGTCTCAGCACGCTCACGATAGTGAGGAGCCTGCTTCATTCCAAAACAAAACCATTGTACTAATTCATATTTTCATGTAAGAAAAATGAAATAGCAAAGCATCATGGTGTGAAAGAAGCTTACATCATAAGGCAGCTTTGGAAGAGACTGTATAAAATCATCGTCCCACAAGTTTGGATGATGGCTGGCTGTGCGCCGAGACACACTTTCAACACCAGTGGAGGGCAAGGCCTTATTCATGATCGGACTCCTCAGATTTTTCTTGCCCAATATGGGGAATGATTTAGGGGAAGGACTATTGTGATGGGTAGGCTTAGCTTTTAAGCAGAAGCTCAAGGTAGAGGAAGGGATAGAAATCAGAGCCATTGCTAAGGATGATTTTCGAGAGCGTATTTCCTCGCCTTTTATTACAACAATTACTTAGTTTTTTAAATTTTATTAATGACAATATGCATTATAGGTATCTTTTCATTTACAGAAACGTGAAAAAGTGATAACATGCATTACAGGCATGTTTTCATTTAAAAAACGTGAAAAAGGTAACATGCATTATAGGTATGTTTGCATTAAAGAGACGTGAAAAAGGACAGGCTCTACTGTATGTTAATTTTAGTCGTGAAAAAGGAGATAGGCTACTTTTCTATCAAAAGGTTTCTATCAAAAGGAGATAACATGCATTACAGGCATGTTTTCATTTAAAAAACGCGAAAAAGGTAACATGCATTATAGGTATGTTTGCATTAAAGAGACGTGAAAAAAGACAGGGTCTACTGTATGTTAATTTTAGTCATGAAAAACTTTTCTATCAAAAGGTTTCTATCAAAAGGAGATAACATGCATTACAGGCATGTTTTCATTTAAAAAACGCGAAAAAGGTAACATGCATTATAGGTATGTTTGCATTAAAGAGACGTGAAAAAGGACAGGCTCTACTGTATGTTAATTTTAGTCGTGAAAAAGGAGATAGGCTACTTTTCTATCAAAAGGTTTCAAGAGTTAAATCAACTGTCACAATATGAAAAAGTAAGAATGATTATTTTATCGATTGATTTGAGTTAAAAAGATTTGAAGAATTAAAATAGATGATTATGATTATGATTTGACGATGATAATATGTATTATAATTTATTTAATTTTTAGAAAAGCGAAAAACAAAAATTGAGCATTGATTTGAATTGAATTAGTAATGCTCATACTACCAAGACATTTTCTGCCGAATATGGGGAATGCTTAGTGCGATGAGTAGGCTTAGCTTTCAAGCAGAAGCAAAATAAAATAATGAATGCTACTTTTTCTAATAAATTGCAGACAGCTGTATAAGACATCATGTTCACGATGCAAAAATAGAGAGCTGTACAAGACATGTTTACAAAAGGGCAAAAATAGTCCGACACAGACATCCACCAGAATTAAAAATATGGGAATCACAAACTTTATCAGTGGAAACGTGACACAGGAGTGTGTCCACAACTCGTTTATTTTAGGTGCGCATTGATTTGAGTTGAGGAAGACATTTCACCACGAAAATGTGATGGCGTAATGATTTCAAACAGTTTTTGCTGATGATATTAGAATAATTTCTGTGAGATATTTGAATAATCAATCACCTATATTTCAATCTTCTAAATTATATATATATATATATATATATATATATATATATATATATATATATATATATATATATATATATATATATATATATATATATATTGTACTATCTTGGTGTAACAATATGATTTGTTTTGTTTTGTTAATTTTATCTTCTTATATTTCACGAGATTTGAAATTTTTCAATTATTGTCATATCACCTACCAGTCACTTTTCCTTTGCACACTGCATTTGTGAAAAAGAATTAATAAAAAATAAAGGAAATAAAGGGGTTGTGTGAGCTACAAACCTAACGAGGAAATTCCATAAAATCATTTATGAGGCAAGTTTCTTCTTATATGACAAGCAACCATCCTTTAGTTAGGGGTATGACATGAAGAATGGAGACTACAATGTCGTTATAAGGAATGGCATCCCCATTTCTTGAGTATGCAAGTCCATCAAAGCATGAAGGATTAAGGAATTTCATTAGATATTTGATGAGAGGAAAGGAAAGACAAAAAGAGTGTGTCAAGTTGTTGCAATTGCTCTAGTAGATAGCCATGTCAAGTGTACGAGTCTAATCAATGCTCATAGAGTTTTAATAATATGAAACAATGAGACAACTTCTAATGGAATGTCATTATTGTAGCTTACAGAAACCATAGGACTCCTTGTGAGGCATTAGCGTAGTTTAACCAAATGCAATAAACATGTTTCCAACTTGATCACTTTGCATTTAAAAGCATACTACCTAATTGAACAAAAATAATAGCCTTCATTGAGGTTGTGGATATCCATCAATGTATAATGGAAAGGTGAATTTTGTTAGATGTTGTAGTTGCAAATTCCCTGGATACATAAGACAAGTGAACTATTCCACATAATGCCTCAAAGAGATGTGGTGTCATGAATTTTAATCATTACATAGGATATTCACAAAGTGGGCTTGTTTAAAAATCCTAAAAAGTGTTCAAACAATTGAATCTAGAAAGTGTAAATCTAGAATTTACAATCTTGCAAGTGTTCTATCTACTTGTAAAAATAAGATCTTTTGAACAGATTATGTATGCCCATCAAAGAAAAAATATTGCCATAACTCCTAGGAAATGGGTGTTGAATAGGACAACTAAGATGGGTGGGGGTGTATCCGTTGTCACATATTTTAACCTTCAAATCAATTACTGAAACTAATACTTAAAACTGTTTAAATGATTAATCATCAAATGCCAATTGTGAAACTAAAATACAACACATAAACACAATAACACTAGATTTACATCAAAAACCTAATGAGGAAAAGACCATGGTGAGGATTAACTCACACTATAGACAATATCAAAACCGATTACAAAAAGGCTCACTACCTGAAACAAGGCTCACTTCCTAAAATAAGACTCACTACTTAAAACAAGGACTCACTGTCTAATAGGGCTACAACCCAAAGGGATAACTACCACAAAGATACAAAGAAGACAAAGAAGACTTGTTACAGAGAGACAAAAATCCCAATGCAACAAAAGATTCCACCACAGTCACTTGATCAACTTGCATAAATGATAGAGTTCACCTTCTGCTCACTGCATCTGGAAACTCGACATTAAGCTTCGCATTGATTTGCCACACACAACTTACACACACTTTCTGAATAGCATCAATATCGTGTCTACTCTTTCACTTATCTTCCTTCTTTTCTCCGGTATGTTTTTCATTACTAGGTCATCTTGTATTTATACTATCTCCAACTTGGAAAAAGATACAAAGTCAGCCATCCAACTTCAAATTCAAATTAGGTCAGTGCCAAAACATCCTAGGGTGGAATTAGAAAGAGGGTGACCCAAACACACACTTCATTGGGACCCAAAATAGACCCAACATGGTTCATTAAATTCAGAGATAGTGCTTAACACACGATCAACCAAACCAATGTAAAACACAGAACAATTAAGCTCATAACTTCTAGAAACCAAAAATATCTTCAATGCAATTAGAACATCTTAACTCTAGCACCGCAAGTCGAAATACTACATCAAAGAGAAATCCAAACTAGCAACTTCTTTCCCAGACCTCAACCAAAACACAGAAAAACATAGTTCACAATTGGTGAACACAACAGGTACTTCACAACGAACCAATAGCCAAACATCTGGATATAACGACCTTCAAAAACTATGACCAACATATCTAAACCACACAAACATAGGGGAAAATATCAGATCATTATCCTGAGCAACAACTGAATACCTATAATCTTCCTTTAATACAATTTTCTCAATGTCCTCAATATATACAGCTAACAAAAACTAGTAGATAACTAGTTGACTAGTTGACATCAATGACAACACTTTCATTCTTTCTTCCATTCTTTCAACAATCTCCCCCTTTGTCATTGATGGCAACACATGATGTGAAAATCTATCAAAGAAACCATACTAGTTCTGAATATACTTCTCAAGATTTTTCTTTTTGCTTCTCCCCTCAGAAGATCATCTTCCTCATTACCTGCTTTCTCTTATTAGCTTTTTCTCCTTTTCACATGTTTTATCTCCCCCTTTGACATAAATTTGGAAAAGGAAAAACATATGTTCATTGAATCTTCCTTTGGCATGAAAACACAATACTCACAATGACAACACTTGAAACAGTTGGAATGCACGTTTCTTACCTGCATATGCTTAAGTCCAACTTAGCATTTATTAAAGTAGTTGCAGGGTGTGTGCAGGATCATGATGGGCCAAAAAGTGGCAATATGATGGGTATTTGTAGGGTATGTGGCTGACGACCTTTTTTTACCCAAAATTGATGAAATGAAAAGGGTTTTTAAAGGAGATTCTTAGCTTTCCACCAATATAAATTATACTTTAATTTGAATTTAATAAATTATTATTATTCATTTTCTATTTGAATTATGACTAAAGTCCTGATTGATAGGATGATTGAAAAAAATCTATAGCTTTCAAAAGGTATCACATTTTTGAATCCAAAACATGCATCACATTCTATGCTTTGCATACTATAGGATTAAAAAAAGAAAAACTGAATTTCATGAAGTTTTGACCAAGTTAAGGTGGTCAGACATACGAGTTTTTATATTTTTTAAAAGTTGTAATAAAAAAATCATAATTAATTATTTAGTTGGAAAAAAATTATAAAAAAATATGCATCACATCCGGACATGAGTCCTCTACTTATTTCTAAAACATTATGAAAAAATATTATCATTTTATTGTGGTTAGGGTGGCCGGTGGATACCTACTTCTTATTTTTCCCCTGAAATTTAAGTATTACTTGCATTGAAATTTCAAATTTTCACCAAATAGATTTTTTTTTTAAAAAAACCTAGTGGTTTAGAAATTACATTCAATTTGCTACAGATTCTATTCTTACATATTTTTGAAATAATATAGATAACTTATTCAAATTTTTGTGTCAAATTGCCTAAGTCTGTTTTTTCTGAATTTTTTGCCACTTAAGGGCCTATTTTTTACATGATAATCCTACACATACCCTACATTTTTTTTTTTTGGTCTGTGCATTAATGGGGGGCGGTCAACTACTGCAAGCATGTTTCCCATGATCTCTTTTCCAGTTCCTCCACATGTTTCTAGCATTTTTCCCTGCTTATTTATATAGGGCCCTTTGTACATTTCAGATCATCTCATTCTTATCAATGAATTGTTCTATTCTTGTCCTATAAACTTTCCCTATTAAGTGCACCAAAATCAATAAGCACATTGGCTATAATATAGAGGTTGAAAACATTAGTGATATAATATCTATTTAGGTGTAGTAGAACACCTCCATGCATGTTTATGATATTCCTATTATCTACATCATACCTTTTTAAAATACCCCTAATGTGGTCAACATTGACAAAGACATTGGGGACTATTGGCTTCCCCAAATCCATACACCACAAGTTTGAGATGGATGGTTCTATCTGATTGTCTCCTTATATATCCATACTAAAACAAATTTCAACCTTGTCAAGGGATAGCAACATCCCTCACAACACCAACCCTATCCATAAATCTATTTGTAATTACTTCAATCCGTTGGGCATGTATGGCTCTCTTTGATGATTTAGAAAATTGATTTCACAAATCCTCCTATAGATTCACTTTAGCTCCTCGAGCTTTTGAAGTTGATTGACTCATTTTGGAGGCCTTACAAAACAGGCTAGGGTTTCTAGGATTTTTATTTAAATATGTTATTTACTCAAGCACAAAAGATTTTACAATGTATTCTTTGTTGACCCCTTGACATAGCTTGGTTTTGGAATTGATGTCAAGTTAGGTGTTACCTTGATACATTTATGAAGGGCATGAACTTCATTGGTTTGGTTGATATTTGGTGACTATGAGCTATCATTTTTATGAGATTGAGGTTGCAATAATTCATGATGTTTTGATTTGTTGACTTAGAACTTTGAAGCCATTGTGGCTTAGATCGACACAAAGGTTTTGAGTGGCTTAGACTAACACAAAGGTTTTGAGAATTATAATATTTGATTGTACATTCATGCAAAGTAATCAAAGCTATGATGAAGAATGTCGACACAAAAGGCATAATGAATATACTTTGATATCACTTTCCCTAAAAGTTAATCACTTTGTAAAACATGAGGCAATGTTGATGGTTGAGTTAGGGCTTAAAGGAAATGAGAGAGAATGGAGGTTTGGTGGCTGGAAAATACTAGAAACAGTTTCAAGAAACTCTCAGATAGTTGGTTTTCAGCAATTTCTTCAAAGTTGAATGGAAAAGTTGTAACTCGAACCCTAGTTTTTGTTGTTGCATAAACTTGTTTAATCTAGAAATGGTTTTTCATTTCAAGTCTAGTGGTCTTTATCATGTTGTTTTTAGAAGAGGTTTTTGGTGTATATAGTCACTGGTTTTTGCTTGTATTTGGGTTTCAACTACTATACTCTTGGTTGACTTTCTATTGCACAAGGTCTTGTAATGTCAACTTTATCTAGGGGTGTCGAGTTTAGTCTCAATGTCTTCTACACTACTTTGACCTTGATATTTATGTCACAAGGGTTTATCTATGCTTTCATACATGGGTTTATAGTTTTGTGTTTACAACACCCCATTGCTAGGGAACACCATAAAAGGGTTATATGTTGTATTCTATGTTTGATTAGGGAACAAACTTTCCACAAATTCTTTGATGTTTGTATAGTGTGAACCAAGGGTTATGTGTTACATTGGTGTGGTTTTGTGTTTAGATTGTGTAATGGGTTTGTCACACATTGTCGACCATGTACAAGTGTGTGTTACATATGTTTAAATTGCACAATGTTCATGTTGTATAGCAGCAATCTAAATTGATGAAAAGGTAACTCCACAGTGACTTCTAAAGACAGTTATTGAAGGTTACTTTGACTATTTATGAGAGGAAGTTATAGATGAAGGAAATTGTTACTTGAATGTTATAAATAAGTGACATTGTCACTTGGAAGTGGTTTGATGGGTATGAGACTTATACTCTGCAAAGAGTCATTATTATGTTTATGTTGAAAGCTTTGATGAACAATCTATTTTGAAATAGTGAAGCACTTCATATTGCTGGTTGTATTTGCAGATATATAGATTCTTGAGTCTCAAATGAAAATGAGATAATCAAGAAATGAT
This sequence comes from Sequoia sempervirens, assembly GCA_007258455.2. Classification (NCBI taxonomy): domain Eukaryota; kingdom Viridiplantae; phylum Streptophyta; class Pinopsida; order Cupressales; family Cupressaceae; genus Sequoia; species Sequoia sempervirens. The sequence goes on from VDFB02281492.1 coordinate 124,350,936, forward strand.
TTGTATTGAAGCCGAGATTATACTCTGTCTTTTTTCTTTCTGAATCATTTTGATGTGAAAATGTATTCTTTGTTGACCCCTTTGACATAACTTGGTTTTGGAATTGATGTCAAGTTAGGTTGTTACCTTGATACATTTATGAAGGGCATGAACTTCATTGGTTTGGTTGATATTTGGTGACTATGAGCTATCATTGTTATGACATCGAGGTTGCAATAATTGATGATGTTTTGGTTTGTTGACTTAGCACTTTGATGCCATTGTGGCTTAGATCAACACAAAGGTTTTGAGTGGCTTAGACTGACACAAATTTTTTGAGAATTATAATATTTGATTACATTCATGCAAAGTAATCAAAGCTATGATGAAGAACGTCGACACAAAAGGCATAATGAATATACTTTGATATCAATTTCCCTAAAAGTTAATCACTTTGTAAAACACGAGGCAATGTTGATGGTCAAGTTAGGGCTTAAAGGAAATGAGAATGGAGGTTTGGTGGCTAGAAAATACTAGAAACAGTTTCAAGCAACTCTCAGATAGTTAGTTTTTAGCAATTTCTTCAAGGTTGAAAGGAAAAGTGGTAACTTAAACCCTAGTTTTTGTTGTTGCATAAACTTGTTTAATCTAGAAATTGTTTTTTGTTTCAATTCTAGTGGTCTTTATCATGTTTTTAGAAGAGGTTTTTGGTGTATATAGTCACTAGTTTTTGCTTGTATTTGGGTTTCAACTGCTATACTCTTGGTCAAATTTTTATTACACAAGGTCTTGTAATGTCAACTTTATCCAGGGGTGTCAAGTTTAGTCTCAATGTCTTCTACACTACTTTGACCTTGATCTTTATGTCACAAGGGTTTATCTATGCTTTCATACATGGGTTTATAGTTTTGTATTTACAACACCCCATTGCTAGGGCACACCATAAAAGGGTTATTTGATGTATTCTATGTTTGATTAGGAAACAAACTTGCCACAAATTCTTTGATGTTTGTATAGTGTGAACCAAGGGTTATCTATTACATTGGTGTGGTTTTGTGTTTAGACTGTATAATGGGTTTGTCACACATTGTCGACCATGTACAAGTGTGTGTTACATATGTTTAAATTGCACAATGTTAATGTTGTATAGCAGCAGTCTAAATTGATGAAAAGGTAACTCCACAATGACTTCTAAAGGCAGTTATTGAAGGTTACTTTGACTGTTTATGAGAGGAAGTTATAGATGAAGGAAATTGTTACTTGAATGTTATAAATAAGTGACATTGTCACTTGGTAGTGGTTTGATGGGTATGCGACTTATACTCTACAAAGAGTCATTATCATGTTTATGTTGAAAGCTTTGATGAACAATCTATTTTGAAATAGTGAAGCACTTCATATTGTTGGTTGTATTTGCAGATATATAGATTCTTGAGTCTCAAATGAAAATGAGATAATCAAGAAATGATTTGTATTGAAGCCAAGATTATACTCTATCTTTTTTCTTTCTAAATCATTTTGATGTGAAAATGTTTTGCTAGTGAGGCAGTTGTATTTTCCAGTGAGGGATATCTGTAACCAGTGAGGTTCCTTTGCCAATGAGGCAATTATATTTTCTAGTAAGGGATATTTGTAACCAGTGAGGTTCCTTTGCCAGTGAGGCATTTTGTGTAGGTAGTGAGGCATTTTGTGTAGCCAGTGAGGTTTTGATAGTGAGGCACAAAAAATAGCCACTAAGGCTTTGTAATCAATGGGATTTTATTAAGCCAGTGAAGCATCTTTCTGAGTGCTTTTTTAATCCCTATGAGGATTTTCCAGTCATGAAAAATATTGTGTTATGATTCTTTTGTGGTCCATGTGATGATTATGTTTCGTACAATTTGGTCTTGTTGCTTTCTTTATCTACTTTGCAACATTTGAGATTTCATGTTGTTTAAGGATCTACTATTGGCTATCACATTTGGTTACACTTTTGAAATTTAAAATTCAATGATTGCAAAGAGATTATGTGTTTTAAAAAACTATTGAGTTGTAGTTGATTATTGAAACACTGATTCACCCCCCTCTCTCATTGTTTCCCGTACTCCAACATTCTCAAAACCATAATTCATATAATTATTGAAGGTATAATAGAGAATGCAATTCTTAATAGATAACAAAGTTTTACCGACCATTTTGCATGCTCAAAAACCTAAATTTTGCAATTGAAATCTTGCAAAAGATGCCTCAACACTAGAAATTTCTTTGCGCAAAATTTCAACAACTTTTGGAAACAATGAATTGCTTTACCTTATGAAAATTTCCTTATAGTGATGGTAAGAAGTTATCTTTTATTGTAATTAAGGAAAAATCGAGCGAATTGCATGCTTGTATGTATCTGTTTGCTAAGCTTGAAAAATGGCTATCAATAAAAATATGGTATAGACAATCAATGACTATCGTATTTGCTTAACGAAATGAATGCTTGTATGTATCTATTTGCTAAGCTTGAAAAATGGCTATCAATCAAAATATGGCATAGACAATCAACGACTATCACATTTGCTTAATGCATCGAAAAAGGAATTTGAAAATCCTTTGTTGAGGTTGTGATACACTACAACCTTGCAACATAATCAAAAGGTGCCAAAAGTTGAATAATTGTAGATTGGAATGGGCCCCTTGATGAGGACCACTTAAATGGGCATTCAAAAGGTAACATAAGTGATTTTAGAAACACACAGGATAATTACTAATAGACAACCACTAGGGAAAGAGGTTGGCTATGAAACAAACAAAACGATATAAGTCAGTCACTTAATTTTTTTCAAACAGACAATAACAAGTCAACATCAAAATAGAGTAAAAGCAACGACACCACAAAAATACGTAGGGCTTTAGGCTGAAGTAATCACAAATAGCAAAAAGAAATCCTAGGAACTAAAATAATTCTACTGCATGACACACCATCATTCTTACATTGAAATGCAACCCTTTGTAGAATGATATATTTATTATATATATAGTATTTTTTTTTTAAGAAATAAAATGACCTAACATTTAAAAGGAGATATTAAACGGATATATATTATTAAAAAATTACCTTAAAATTAAATTTTAACATCAAATTGTTTAAATAGAATCATGAGCCTTAAAACTTGAAACAAAACGCTCCTAAAATTTAAAAATAATTTGTAATTCTATTATTTAGAGAAAACCATGTTCCTATTGCAGATCGAGGAGCCCATCTAAAACATGTTTTAAATTACTTCTAAGACTGTCATTTAATATCCTTAGCATGATGAGTGCTGTGTACCATCCGAAATCTTTTTTATATTTGACTTTAAAACCCTAGAGCAGAGTATTTATCACGTTATTTGAAAGATACGGACTCGATTATGATATTTACCTAAATAATATTTTTATAGTCAATGTGAAAGTGAATGCCGTAAGAGGATTTATATCAAACGTTTAAAATTGTAAGAAAGAGAAAAAATGTTAAAATATGTTTGGCGTCCAAGTTCATGTATACAACTGGAAAACAATTCGACTCGAAAACCACATTGAAAGTCCATGTATAGCCGGGCAATCGAGTCCAAACAATCTTAGATATCGTGAAACACGTGAACATGCCTCCCACGGACATCTAATGGTAGCCTTCCTGGCCATGGAAATCCATTTATATAGCAGTTGCGATTGAGGTAAACCAATTGTCTCCTTTGTTCATCAAAGCCGCAGCAGAGTGATTTGTAGGACTGAGCAACTAAAATGGATTTGATATTGGGCAACAACAAGTTCCCCGACTGTGAAAAATCCACTACTGTTTATGAAATTAATGGCGAAGTAGTACTGCAGAAGGTGGCTCTTCTCAACTTTACGGATTACTCTGCAACACTGGCTGACGAGGCTTCTGAATTGATGGGGAAAAAAGTCTCTCTTCAGCTTGTGAGCAGCGATCAAATCGATCCAGGTATTTTATGCATTCCAACACTGCTTTCAACGCCAGTCAATAGAATTTTTACATTATGCAAAGTGCCGTTCTAACTTAATTTGCTCCTCTGTACCCTATGATAATTTTCTACTTATTCTTCTTTCTTATGCTATGTTAAGAAATCAACCTAGATATTCAGAATTATTATAATATGTTAGTTTTCACATTTAATTGCATTTGTTTTCTCAATTATGATGAATAATAGTCTGAAATGTTTATATATATAAACAAAAAGTTAAAATAGCGTCTAATTTTTTGAATTAGTCGGAAATGATCAGGTAGCATTTAGTTTATGTAGACACAGTATAAATTATACGTGATGTGATGGATTATGTGTAGAAACGGGATTTGGAAAAATGGTCGGGCAGCCTTCTTACTTAGAGTGGAACCCATGGGACGGACCCATTTCACACGAGACAAGTTACACTATAAAATTGAAATGGAACTCTGCACTTGGATTTCCTGGCGCATTCCTCATAAAAAATATGCATGCTCGAGAGTTCTTTCTGAAGTCACTCACCATATCAATCCCAGGTCATGGCAAAGTTCGTTTCCAATGTAATTCATGGATAGCCCCTTATTCTCTTCACCCAAATGAGCGTGTTTTCTTCGCTAACAAGGTTTGGTATTTCTTTATCATCAACAAATCCTGCTCAAATTCAGTGCACCAGATTAATGTTTATGATATTTAAGTAAAAGTAAATTTTCAATAATACAATTATTTACCACTTCTTATTGACTGTTTGAACATTAAAACCTATAGAATTTAAATAAAATAGGGATTAACATGAATGTGTTCATCAGAGCTTTCTTCCAGAGGAAACGCCAGTGGGTCTGAGGAAACTGAGGGAGTTAGATTTGAAGTCCCTGCGAGGAGACGGAACCGGGGAAAGGAAGGTGTCGGATCTCATATATGATTATGATGTCTACAACGATATTGGAGAGCCAGACAAAGATGCAGAGCTGCGGAGGGAAGTGCTGGGTGGATCGCAGGAGTTCCCATATCCTAGAAGATGCAGAACTGGGCGTCCACGCATTGAAACAGGCATGTATAATCAATAATTACTAATGTATTTATAAACCTATTGACTGTCGAGTGTTCATATAATTTTTTTATGGACAATCTCTTGCAGCTCCTGAATTCGAGACTCGAACAAGCTTGATCTTTATTCCGCCGGATGAAAGGTTTCCTTACTCTGACTTTTCCGACTTTGGAGCTCACCTAGTTAAGGCATTCGCTAACCTGATTGTTCCCACTCTCGCTAATCTCTTCGACTACGCATTTGATTCCTTCGAGGAAGTAAGCGACCTTTACAAACGAGGATTCAAAAGTACCCATAATTCTCTCAAGAGTCTCCATAAAGAGAGTAGCCCACTGCAGTTTATCCAGGGACTCCTCGACGGCCTGGAGGATGATATTCCGCTCATAAATTTCAATCGTCCACAAGTAGTCGAAGGTAAGATTAACATAGTTAATCAATTTCTAATTTGATCGAGTGTTAATCGTAGTCTGTTAGAGAAGTAATTAAACCAATATTCTGCGCTACAGTTGATGAGTGTGCGTGGAGAAGCGACGAGGAATTTGCACGTCAAACACTTGCAGGGTTGAATCCAATGGTGATCCAGTGCCTAGAGGTAACCCTCATTCTAATACTTTACAAAACAATCTTCCCTTGTACTATTCTTTCCTATCTGAAATAACATCAATTGTTGTTTCGAAACAGAAATTTCCTCCCTCCAGTAGCTTGGATGAAAAGACATACGGTCCCCAGAAGAGCGCCATTGCAGCCCAACACATAGAAAAGAACCTTGAGGGGCTTTCTGTGGATCAGGTAATTTCCCTTTTCAAATAATCCTTGTTCTTTTCTCTCTCTTATTAAAATACAATGGAAATTTAATATAAAAAATACAGGCCACTGCTTTGAAAAGGTTATTTATTGTGGACTACTATGACGCTTATATGCCTTACGTCGAGCGCATAAATAAGCTTTCAAAAGATGTTAGGACATATGCAAGCCGTACAGTTTACTTCCTCACCAAAGAAGGGATTTTAAAGCCAGTGGCCATAGAGCTGTGTTTGCCACCAATTGATGACAATGCGGCCGTAAGAAAGGTTTTTACACCAGGCAACAAGGGAACAGAAGAAGGAGCAGTGTGGCAACTGGCCAAAGCCCATGCTAAAGTCAATGATGCAGGATACCATCAGCTTGTGAGCCATTGGTAAGTATGGGTTCTTTGTCATGCATTTTCACAATGCAGTATGCACCTTATCCGCCATAGATCTTACTAAAACCAGTCCAGATTAATTATCCATAAAATTATTATACGTAAGTATTTATTTTCTAATTGACTGCAGGCTAAGGACTCATTGTATCACAGAGCCTTTCATTATAGCTACCCACAGACAACTAAGCAAAATGCACCCAGTATACAAATTATTGATCCCCCATTACCTCGATACCATGGACATCAATCAAGCTGCCCGTCAGAGTTTGATAAATGCAGGCGGTATTATTGAACGAGGCTTTACCCCTGGCAGATATTGTATGGAAATGTCATCTAAAGTCTACAAGGAGTGGAAATTCAATGAGCAAGGACTGGAGGCTGACCTACTTAAAAGGTCAGCGATTCACTAGTTTCATTGCCCAGATTAATTAATATTGATTCATAACTTCCACCATATAAACCGCTGTTGACAAATTTGGTACCTTGATTTATTGATTAATGTGTTATTTTTAATAGGCATCTTTTCAAAGCTTAATAGTCATTGCTAAAAAGATGATTAATGTCCCTGCATGTTTTTGCTTCTCGTAATCTAATTAAAAAGGCTAATAAATTGACCCTTTCATTTAACTTGTACCGTGCAGGGGTATGGCAGTCCGTGATTTAAAGGCACCAAATGGTTTAAAGCTTGTGATCGAGGACTACCCGTATGGTGTAGACGGTATTGAAATATGGTTTGCCTTAAAACAGTGGGTTTTAGACTATTTGTCTCTATGCTACAAGGACGATGCCTCAATTAAAAAAGACAAGGAATTGCAGGCTTGGTGGGATGAAATAGTAAATGTGGGGCATGGAGACCTCAAGGACGATCCAAGTAGATGGTACAAGATGGATTCTTTGAATGAAGCAGTTCAAGTAGTGACAACTATCATCTGGACTGCATCTGCTCACCATGCTGCAGTCAACTTTGGACAGTATTCCTATGGAGGATACATGCCCAATTTTCCCACCATGAGTAGGCGCTTGATCCCAGACAAAGGAACACTTGAATATGATGAACTCCTTAAGGACCCAGAGGAATACTTCCTCAAAACTGTCTCTGCTCCCACACAAGCCACCCTTGTCATGGCTGTTTTGGAAATTTTGTCAAAGCATGCCAAAAATGAGGTATATGTGGGACAGTTGCAGGGGTCCACCATGGACAGAGTAGATGATCTACGTATAGAAGAAAGTTTCGCAAGATTTTCAACAAACATGATACAAATTGAGAAGAATATAATCGAGAGGAATAGCAACTGCCAAGTTTACAAGAACAGGACTGGACCTGCAAAAGTTCCTTACACATTACTCTACCCCAACACCACTGATTTATCAAAATCAGGTGGTCTCACAGGCCGCGGTGTGCCCAATAGCATATCCATTTAATAACATCAACAAGTCTAATAAATTCTAACCCTTCACTTGATCGATTGTCATTCCCAATAAGATTGTAGCTCAAATTGCCACTAGCATTGCAATTGAACACATTATATGCTAGATTATATTTATCCATTAATGTTTTAATAGGTTGTGTTTTGTTTTTAAATTCATATGAGAAAGGTTGGTGTAGAAGGTAAAAATTTGAAATTCATTTATAAGGTAGGGTCAAAATTGATACACAAAAAAATTGCATAATGTTGTTTTTTTAGAAATAAAGATTTACATTATTATTTTATAGGCAGGAAACAGACAATTTAATTGACAAAAATAAGTAAAAAGGAAAACTATTAAAACTAAAAAACAAAACAGAAATATATCAATATAAAAGAATACCTGTTGGCTAATTTATAGTGAGACAATACTTGAGTTGCACATTGTCATCTTTCATGTAGTGCCAAATCAAATGAAACTTTATATTGATGTGTTTGATCATGAAAATTTGGATTTTGACCATTTTGATTGCAAATTGATTGTTGAAGAGGACTAAGTAGTTTTGTAGTCAAACAACTCAAATTCTCTTAGAAGTTCACCAATTTATTTATTTTTGAGTGAAGGAGACATAATTGGGATTTTCAATGTCCTAAATATCTATATAGCAATGAAGATGCTCCATGCCAGTCACTTTAAAACTATTGATTCAATTCTTCTTTTACAACTTCAATATTTTTTTATTATTACTAGTTAGACATTGAAAAAACCCACATAAATAAATAGGTCTGCAACTATGCTATCAACCTTTCTAACAAAAATAGTTGCATCATAAAATTAAAAGATTGAATTCAACTTCAATAGGTGCTTGGTGAGTTTTTTGTACCACAAACAATGAGATTTGTTTAAACCATACAATAATTTTATTAGATGGCATACTTGATTTTCTTTATCACTGACTACATACCCTTCTATTTAAGACATATAGACTATTTCTTTGAGATCCCCATTTGAGAATGTAGTTTTTGCAACCATTTGATGAACTTTCCATCTATTTTAACTTGAGAGAGCTAAAAGATAATGAATGGTACTCCACTTCACTATAGATACAAAGGTTTCTTCAGAATAAATACCCTCTCTTTTAGTATATCCTTTTGTAGAAAGTACTAATTTATTTTTTCAAGTTAATCACCTACTTTATGCTTGTTTTGAAAGTTTCACTTGCAGCTAGTAGGTTTACAACATAGTTAAGGATCAACAAACACCCATATGCTCTTTTAGAAAGAGAATCATACTTAATTTACATAGCACTCATCCAACTTGCAATATTTTTAGTTTCTTAAAAGGAAGCTACTTTTAAATTCATTGTTATATGGATTTCATCAATAGGCTTCAAGATACTTTTTTTATCAGATTTAACATATCATCTTGCTTTGTGTGAACTTCTTATTTCATTGTTTCCAAATCCTTCTTATTCAATTGGTGTTTTTGTTTCTTGATGAGAAGTTCCATCAATGTCTAGCATTATTTTATAGTATCCTAATTCCCATTTTCATCTTGGATGTATTGAGTTAGAGATTAAAAATGCATTTCAAGAAAATATAGTTCCAAATGACTTATTCCCTCTTGACATGATGGATTTTACAAGGATGTTATTTCTAAGGGGCAAACAAGTAAGAAATTCAAGGTGTTAACTAGAATTCATTACTATTTTATTTTAAAGATTTACAAAATATAATATTAGAAGTAATAAGAAATTTACTCTTAGCCATATTATACAACCTATACACATTCATATATTTAAAATTACCAAAAACTTGGATGATGCAACTTATTTATTTTTTCTTATCAATCAATAAATAACATGTGCGACAAAATTTTTAGAGATCTTCAATAGATGAAGCGTAGAAAAATAAAAATTCATTTGGAACCACTTAGTAAAGTCTAAATGAAGTAGATATATTACATTTATTAATTATTATTTGTGTTTCTTCTACCCAACAATGTAACTTTATTTCTTATAAATATAACATCATTCAAAAAAAGTCCAAGATAGTTCTATTCATTATTTCAACAAAACCATTTTTTAGGAAATAAACTTAAATAGTGAGATGATTTCGAATCTCATTTTGAATAAAATGATCCTAAAAAATTTCACATAAACACTCCACCATTATATATTCAAAGACTAGTGAATTTGAGATTGAGCTTCATTTTCAACTATAATGCGAAAATCTTTGATTTTTTCAAAAGCTTCAAATTTCTTCTGCAAGAAATAAATCCAAAGTCAGTTATTTGAAATCATCAATGAATAACATAAATACTTACATCCTATAACATAAGTTACTAGTAGTTCTAGCTTTCATATTTCTGGATATGGAGCATGTGAGTAGGAAAGGGAGTGGATAAGGAATTTCAAATTCCTTTGGAGATGTTGAGAATGGCGGTTCTAAACCAGAGGATGAAGATGATGTTTTTTATTCGTTGGAGGCTTGGCGGCTCTTGACTGCTTTGATGGACTCTTAGTGTTCTTTTTCTTGGTAGTTTCCATATCTTGTGGAGGTTTTTGTCATCTCTACGGTTAGGTTCGTTGGAGCCCTTTTTCCTTCCTTGTTGCCATTTTTGTTTGGTGATCTAAGGATGGTGCCTTTTGAGGATTGTAGTGAAGATTGGCTGGCATTTCATGCTCTATTAGAGTTCTCTCCCCTATTTGTGTGTGTTTTTCCCTATGTCCAGGTGTGCTCATTGTTGCGTAGCTCATTATGCTTGGTTCTTGCCCCTGTTATGTATGGGTGCTTCTGGGTCATTTTTTGTGTTGGTTCATGGCTCAGTCTGGGTTCCCTATGTTTTCTTCCTTTTGTGTGTTGGAGATGTGACTCCTCTTTTTTTGCAGTGTTGGTATTTTAGACATTTTATGGTTCATCCCTCAGCATTTGGGTTTTTCTCTCCTATTGGCTTGTTAGCTTTGGGTGGGTAGTTTTTCCTTTGCTCAGGCTTCTTTCCTACCTTTGGTTTCTCCTCTTTTGTGCTGGTTGAAGCTTTGACCTGGTCTTTGGTTGAGGGGTTGAGCCCCTATTTTGTTCTACAAACACTCTTTAATGCTCTTAGGATCTTGGTTGGGGACCATGGTAAGGTTGGGGTTTGTGAATCTTTGAGGTTCTCCTTCTCTCTACTGATGTTGGGTTCTTATTATTCAATTTTCTTTCTTTGGAGAAGCCCTCTACCTTTATGGTTTCTATTGTGATCATTCTTTTGGCCTCTAGATTGGTTCTTTTGGTGAACTCCTTTAAGCCTCCCTGTTCTACCTTCACCCTTTTGGTGTTTAGGTTCTACTGGAATTTAATATTATTTCTCAAGGCATGGAAAAGCCCCTATATTTTCTCGGCATGGTTTATGTTTTGCTTTGGTTCCCTCAATCTTGTTTCGCTCGAAAGTTTCACGTTCGACTGATTTTGATTTGATAAAAATGATTGATTGATTGCCGATCTTGATTTGAAGTCGATTGATCTGACGATGCGCCGGATTTGATGCGCCTGATTTGATGTTTGATTGATCTGACTGATTGATTTGACGGATTTGTTGATTTGTCGATTTGACGTTTGATGGATGTTGATGTCGATGATTTTCTGTTTGATGTTTGATGTTTTGATGCTGATTTGATGCCGGATGCCGGATGGAGATCGCGCCTGATTTGATGCGCCGATTTGATGGATTTGATTGATTTGATGATGCGTTTGATTTGATGTTGACGTTTGATTTTGATGATTGATTTGATTTTGATGTTTGATGCGCTTTGATAAAGCGGATGTTTGATTTTGATGCCGAAAGATTTGATGCGTTGATCGGATGAGATGGATTTGATCTGATTTGATGGACGATGTTTGATGATTTTGATCTGCCGATTTTCGGATTGATGATCTGATTTTGATGTTGATGATGCGCCGATTTTGATGTTGATTTTGATTTTGATGCGCCATGGATGATTTTTGATTTATGATGCCGGATGCCGATCGATGAGTGGATTCGGTGATCTTTGATGAAAAAGATGCGCAAAAGCGGATCGCAAAAGATTTTGAGATGATGATGGATGTTTGATGATGCCGATGGATGTTTGATTGATTGATCTGATGCCGATGATTTTGATGCAAGCGGATGGATGCAAAAACCCTTGATCATCTACCCCATCTCTTTGATCTCTCTCACCCTTTGAACCCTCTCTCACTCTCTCCCACCCTATCTCCCACTTGCTCACTCTCTCCCTCCCTCTCTCCCACTCTCCCACTCTCTCTAACCCTCTCTCTCTCCCTCCCTATCTCCCACTATCTTCCTCCCTCCTACTCTCTCCCACTCTCCCCCACTCTCTTTGACCCTCTCCCACTCTCTCCCACTCTCTCACTCCCTATCTCCCACTCTCCCACACTCTACCACACTCTCTACCACTCTCTTCCTCCCTCTCTCTCCCACTCTCCCCCACTCTCTCCCATGCTCTCACACCCTAAACCCTAAACCCTCTCCCACTCTCTCACCTCAACCACCCTCCACCCCTCTTCCAAACTCTCCAACTCTCTCCCACTCTCTTCCACTCTCTCCTCCCTCCCTTCCACCCTATCTCCCACTCCCCCTCTCCCACACTCTCTCCCACTCTCTCCCACTCTCTCTCCCACTCTCTACCACCCTCTCCCACTCTCCCACTCTCTCGCACTCTCTCCCACACTCTCCCACTCTCTCTTCCACCCTCTCTCACCCTCTCCCACCCTCTCTCCCACTCTCCCACACTCTCTCCCACTCCCACTCTCTCTCACCCTCTCTACCACAAGCATACATACATACATATAGGCATACATACAAGCATGCATACATAGATAGATACATGACACACCAACATACATATATCAACAAACATTCAATAAAGTGGAATTTAACTAAAGGAAAACATAACACTTGCATGCTATGTGTTGCTAGACATGTTCCCCAGAGAAGCAAAAAATGTCAAAACTAACACATAATGCGAGCGCATTATAACATGCTCACATTTTTTTTTTTTTGGAAATCCCCAAGCCTTAGCTTTGTATTTTCCTTGGAATACCAACCCAAAGGCTTGGAGGGCATTCCCAATGACCAAAGATGTGTTTTTTTGCAAATTCTACAATTTTTCACATAATTGGGTCCGTGTTCACCGTCAGGATTGCATCTGGTTCAATATCAAAAAAATTGAACACATGGGTAATGTTAGGTTCTCTCTTAGCTTTCCAACGATGTAATTTTTTTCACTTTTTGACAATGTTAGGCTTTCATCCATAATTTCTTTTGTTTGTATGTCTATTTTTTGGTCAAAAATCAGTGTTTGGTGTTTTTTTCGCTATAAATTAACCATTCATCAAAATTTCAAATAAATTATATTTTTAGAAACTAGACTCCATTCTACAAATTTTAAAAAATAAAAATTAAAAAAAATCTATTACTTTCCAAAATTTGTAGGGGGAGCACAGCCATAATTTGCCTTTTAGGAAGTGCCCACTTAGAAAATTAGTAAAAAATCAAATATTCATTAAAAATTTATCAAAAAAATTGTGCATCAACTAGATATGTTATCTAACTTTGACCATAGATATTTTTAAAGTACTACAAAAAATTTCACCGGTCTAGGGTTGTACAAGAGTTGCTATGTTATGTTTTTCTAATAAAAACAACAACAATTTGTGTACATCCCTTTTTTGAACCCCTTAGTATCAATCATTTTCAAAATAAATTAGTAGTTTAGAAAGTAGACTCAGAGCACTTCAATCCTTGTTTTTGTTCCATCTCAAAATTTTGAGTGTAGCTATCCTCAATTTCACATTCAAGGTCAGTATTTCTTGATTTCAGAAAAAAAGTGGCCACTTAAGCCCCCTTTTGGGAACCATCTTGGTGCACTTACCCCCTATACCTAATGACTTAAATCAGAATGCAAATTATCGAAGCCTAGGAAAGCCAAAGACAAGTATGTGGGGACCATGCAAATATAAGAGATGTCAATTATAAGTGAAACAAGGCTCAAACGATGAAGTCAAACCTAAAGCAGGGAACTTATGATATAAACCAAATGATTGGAATTAAGACCTAGTGATTGAAATATGTACTTTAATCACAAATAAGGCCCATTGCATAAATTTTAGGTTGCTTCTTTGCCTTGTGAAGGTTATAGGTGGTTGTTATGGGAACACTAAGATGGTATCAGAGCGGTCAACCAATCTATTCCTTCCTTGCTTAGAGTTTTCACCAGTATCTGTCATTGCTTTCGTGGTGGTTTGTTGTCTCTCTACTCGGTTGTGAGAGACAGACATGTGAGGAATTCCTTAAGCCATTATCGAAATCTCTTTGATCTGTGCCTTTTTTTTGCTAGTCATTTCTCATTTTTTGTTGTGGTGGTCCATTTGCAATTTTTTTTTTACTTGCAAGATCATAGCATTCTAAAGATCGTCTAGAGCCACAAAGGGAAGGTGTGTGAGTTCCAGCCAGCGTTGGAAGGAAATTGCAAATTTCAAATAGAATTTGTAGTGAGGAGATCATTGCTGTGAGATCACTATCTAAAACTAAGGTGTGATGAGATTGCTAGAAGACCAAAGAATTGAATGAAGAGAGGAATCACTGTAGAAGTCACAAAGAGGAATTTGTTGTGCCAGTCTTAGGTTGTAGCCATTGAGAAAGCACAAAATGTCCCATTTTTTCTCCTCTGTGCTTTTAGGATTTATAACAAAGAGGAATTTTTTATGCCGGTCTTAGGTATAGGCACATTCATGGCGAGGGTCCAATTGGCACTACTTCAGTCGGCATCAATATTTTATGCTTAAAGAGGAGAGAGTGCTCAGGCTTTCTTTGCTAAGGAGCAATTGCAAACAATGGCCATCAATCAAACTCTATTGATACATACTGTGTGGGAAGTGACTGTCACGGAAAGCACAAAAGTAAAGTGTTTGTTTGCATAGGTTTCTTGTTGGAAATCACTGTGCCTGAAAGGAGCAAGTCGTTGAAGATTTGGTAGGTAATAATTATATACTACCTTGGCCACGACATAGGTACAAGCTTAGAGAAATGAATTTATTTTTAGGTAGTGATCTTTGACCAATTCTTGAGATTGGTGAGGCACCTTTTTTCATGTGGGTTTTTGCTGATAGAGTAATTTACTCCTAATTCTTTTTTTTACCCGTCTTTACTTCATTCACTCTCAATCATGATTATGAGAGATTGTAAGGAGGAAGTGTGTTTTTAGAGGTGTGTTGGGCTTATTTTGATGGTAATATTGTGATTTTAGAAGTTCCAAATTGTTACTATTACTATTGTATCTATTCTAGGGGGTGTATATTGCATTTTTAGTCCTTTGTGTGCCCTTGTATACCATGTCAGACCCTAGGATTGAATTGCTCACTCCACACAACTATCACAAATTGAAGCTCAAAATGTCACAATTGTTGCAATATCAGGGTCTATGGAAATTGTTGGATGCCGACCAACCTGAATTCACAAAAACATTTGAGCTATTTGTTCATAGAAACAAAATGGATGAGACTAAAGGAATCATAGGTCTTCATGTGTCTGATAATTTGTTGTTTCATATTGTTGAGTGTAAAACACCCAAAGAGGTGTGGGATAAGCTTGCAGAGTTGTATGGTAAGGTCAATTAGTTTAGGATCTTGCAACTTGAAGCATATCTCACTTCTCTCTCTCTAGAAGCTTTTCCCTCCATTTAGGATTTCCTTGCATAGTTCAAGTTGATTTTGTCTCAATTGAAAGGATGTGGTCATGCCAAAGAAGATAAGGAGTGTATTTTCTTGATCCTGTCTAAGCTTAGAGATCCCTTTGAAGTGTTTTCCTCTAATTTATGTTCTACTATGGATGCTATGGGGGAAGATCATAAGATGCCTACTTTTGAGGAGTTTTGTGATCGATTGACCAAGGAGCAGGCCAAGTTGATTCAAATGGATGCTCTTCCTAAGATTCATGCTTTAATGGCTCAATCTTCCAAGGCCAAGGGTAAGAATAATAAGAATCCCAAGATAGATTCAACTTCAGGTGGTGAGTCTCCCTCCAAGCCTAAGGTGAAGACTGATAAGAAGAATAATCCTTCACCTCCTCCTCCTTCTAACTCAGGCAAGTCATCTTCCAAGTCTAAGAAGAAGAAGAACTATTCATTATGTGGAAAATCTGGGCATAATGATGCACATTGTTTTGCAAGGCTAGCAACATTAGAGGAAGCTATGAGGAAGCATAATATTGCCATGCCTAAGTCTTCTTCTTCGGGAAAAGGGAAATCCCTCTCTGCTATGGCTTTTTCCTCTACCAATTCTAGTTGGATTCTTGATTTTGGTGCTTCTCATCACATGACTCATACTATGGATTTTCTTGATTCTCTTTCTAATAGTCTTACTTCGCATATTGCTATTGGGAACTCTTCTCAAATTCTAGTTTTGGGAATAGGTTCAGTTCATATGTAGGATGGTAGAATTGATAATGTTCTTCTTGTTCCTGATATTTCACAGAATCTAATTTCTATCTATAAGATTTGTAATCATGGTAATGGAAGGATTGTCGAGTTCTCTCCTACTGATGTGACTATTCAAGAGATGTAGGATCCTAAGAAGGTCATTGCTACATGAATAGTTGACCGTGTGACCTATTTATATAAGTTTGATGGATTGAGTCTTCATCAGGATCATCCCTTATTGCTCATGCAGATTCTATGAGCAAGCTTTGGCACGAACGGTTTGGGCACCTGAATTACAAATATCTTCAAAAAATGAGCACACAAAATTTGGTAATTGGTCTACCTTAGATCTCTTGTTTAGATGGAGTTTGTCAAGGTTGTGTGCTTGGAAAGAATCATAGGGATCCTTTCCCTAAGGGTATGGCCACACGTGCTTCAGCACCCCTTGAGTTGGTGCATAGTGACCTCATGTCATTCCCCACTCCTTTTTCAAGGGCCAAGTATGTGCTCACCTTCATTGATGATTTTTCTAGGCGCACTTGGATGTACTTTTTGAAGTAGAAGGATGAGGTTCTTCAACATTTCATGACCTTCCTTGCATTTGCGGAGAAGCAATCAGGACATTCCCTTCAAAAGATTCGCACAGATAATGAGGGGGAGTATGTCAATCAGGTGTTTCAAGAATTCTATCGTACTAAGGGTATTCTTCATCAGCACACAGTGCCATACAATCCTCAGTAGAATGGTGTAGTCGAGCGGAAGAATAGAACTTTATGAGAGATGGCCAATTGTATGCTACAGTCTAGATCCATGGCTCCCACATTTTGGGCAGAGGTTGTCAATTGTACCAACTACATTCAAAACCATATGCCCCAGAAGGAAGTGCGGAATATGACTCCCGAGGAGGCTTGGTCTCATGTCAAGCCCAAGGTTTCCTACTTTCAATTATTTGGGAGTGATGCATGGACATTCATTCTAGATGGTAGGCACAAGGAAATAGAGAAGAAAAGTCAGCGGTTCATTTTTGTTGGCTATTGTGAGGATGTGAAGGGTTATTAGTTGTTTGATCCTGTCACTCGAGAGGTTCAATTTTTTTGTGATGTTCAATTTGAAGAGTCTTTCACTTCGAAGGATTCTCCATCACAAGCCTCTCCCTCTCTTCTTTCTAGTTCTTCTTCAGAGGATGTTGTGCTTCTAGAGGATGATGATGATGATGCTTGTAATGATGTTGTTCCTAATGATGTTGTTCTTGATGATGGTATAAATCTTGTTGTTGATATTAATCCATCTTCTCTTTCTTCTCCACTTGCACCCCGTTGACCTTTATGGGCTTGTACACTTCTGGAGGATGTTGGTTCTCTTGTAGGTGATCCCAAAACTACACATTGCACTCATTAATGCACTTTAGGTATCATCCTTTTGAGTCATGCAGTTTCTACTAATCCTCAGAAGTTTTTGGATGCTTCAGGTGTTCCAGAATGGGATAGTGCTATGATAGAGGAGTATTCTTCCTTGATGAAGAATCATACTTGGGATTTGGTTCCTCTTCCTAAGGGAAGAAAGTTGGTTCGGTGCAAGTGGGTGTATTGTACCAAGTTTGTAGCTGATGGTTCTATTGATAAGTATAAGGCTCGTCTAGTGGCTAAGGGCTTTTCTCAAGTTGAGGGTATTGATTATTCTGAGACCTTTTCTCCTATCACAAAGATGGATTCCATGCGCCTTGTGCTTTCTATTGCTGCATCACAGGGTTGGTCAGTGGATTAGATGGATGTGAAGAGTGCTTTCTTGCATGGTGATATTCATGAGGAGATTTATATCGAGCAGCCACTCGGATTTGTGCAAGACCCTTCATTTTTTTGCAGGCTACGATGATCCTTATATGGTCTAAAACAAGCTCCTAGATCTTGGTATGAGAAGATGGATAGTTTCCTGCTTGCTTCCTAATTCACTAGATGTCACTCTGATCCTACAGTTTACATTCAGAGGCATGGGGGGATCTTCTCATTCTTTTTCTTTATGTGGATGACTTGATTCTCATAGGGTGTTCTCCTGCCATGATTGAGGATACTAAGCAAGCTTTGATGGAGCATTTTGATATGATAGATCTTGGTTTGTTGAATTACTTCCTTGGTCTTCAAATCCATCAGTCTTCTACTGGTATTTATATCTTTCAACAGAAGTATGCTCTTGATTTTCTTCAGAGGTTTAGGATGGTTGATTGCAAGCCCGCCCCTAATCCTTTTTAGTCAGGTGTTGTTTTGTCAACAATTGCACTACTCCACCTCTTGATGCTACTTTGTATCGACAGTTGGTTGGCATCCTTTGGTACTTAACACATAGTTGTCTTGATATTTCCTTTGCAATTGGTGTTGTCTCTCGTTTCTCTCAAGATCCTCATGAGAGCCATTGGAAGGCCGTCAAGCATATCTTACAGTACATTTAGGGCACTACATAGTTTGGAATTCACTACACATCAGGTGCTACTAAGATTGTGGGCTTCACTAACTCAGATTGGGGTAGTGATTTTGATGATAGGAAGTCTACTTTTGGCTTTGTATTTTGTCTTGGTTCTAGTCTGGTTGCTTGGTCTTGTAAGAAGCAAACTGCAATTGCCTTATCATCAACCAAGGTTGAGTATCGAGGAGTTGTCTTGGCTAGTTAAGAGGTTCTTTGGCTTCGATAGTTGATGGCTGGGTTTGGATTTCCTATTGATCATCCCACTATTCTTTGGTGTGATACCTAGAGTGCTATACATATTTCTCACAACCCAATGGAGCATCAACACACTAAGCATATTGAGATCCATATGCACTTCAGTCGATAGCTTATTCAGGATGGTGTTCTTGCTTTGGAGTACTTGCCTATAAAGCAACAGGTTGTAGACATCTTCACTAAACCTTTGGCATCTCCTTGTTATCTTCAATTGCGATTGATGTTAGGGGTGAAGGAAGTTGTCCTTGGGGGGTCTTGAGGAGTCCTCCTTCCCTTCACTTTTCTTTTGATCTCTCTTTTGGAGAGGATTTTTCTCCCATAGGGTTTCTCTCCTTTTCTTCGGTTGTGAGAGATTTGTATTTCATTGCATTGTAGTTGTACCTGGGTACCTAACAAGGCTTTTTTCTAGGACCCATAATGCATTTTCATTCATTAGTTGCATCTCTTGCATATTTATTTGTCTCTAAGTTACACTTAAGGGGGGGTGTTGGAATGCATGTTTCTTACTTGCATATGCTTAAGTCCAACTTAGCATTTATTAAAGTAGTTGCATTTTTTTTTTTTTTTGGTTTGTGCATTAATGGAGGGCAGTCACCTACTACAGGCATGTTTCCCGTGATCTCTTCTCCAGTTCCTCCACATGTTTCTTGCATTTTTCCCTGCTTATTTATATAGGGCCCTTTGTACATTTTAGATCATCTCACTCTTATCAATGAATTTGATCGACTGGTGAAATAACATCAATTTTAGGTTGCTTCTCTGCCTTGTGAAGGTTATATGTAGTTTTTCTAGGAACATTAAGAGAAACAACCTGCTCCCCTTGAGAGGTAGCCACCAAAACGTCAGTCCAAAAAGACATAACCATGAATCAATCAGACTGATGCATCTCCAAATGCATCTTAGTTTATGAAAGGAGGGGAAATAACCCCTAACTTCTCCTGGAAATACTCAAAAGTATCTTTAGAAAGAGCCTTTGTAAATATATCAAAATTTGTCATAACATACTCAAGCATGACTTCATTCTCCATGACCTTTTCTCGAGCAATAAATGATATCTGATAGATATATGCTTCATCCTCGAGTGCATCATAGGATTCTTCAAAATGTTAATTGTACTTGTATTATCACAAAAGATAGAAATGGGATCATCATATAGCATGGTGATATCTTTCAATGTCTATTTCATCCATAGAACTTGTGTATGTACAACAAGATGCAACAATATACTTAGCTTCAATAGTAAAGAAAGAGACCGAATCTTGCTTCTTACTCAACCATGCCACCAATCTACATCCAAGAAAGAATGCACCACCACTTGTACTCTTTATGTCATCTACAAATCCAACCCAATCTGCATTTGTATATGCACTAGGTGTAAAGTCAATATATTTAAGATACCATAATCCATAATCCAAAGTGTCATTCAAATATCTTAATATTCTTTTAACTACAACAACATGTGTTTCCTTTGGATCTTCTTGAAATCTAGCCACAAGATAGACCGCATGCATAATATCCAATCAATCTATTAACTGAAATCCTTTTGGTTGTTCCATGTAAACTTCTTCCAGTTCACCAT
This sequence comes from Sequoia sempervirens, assembly GCA_007258455.2. Lineage (NCBI taxonomy): Eukaryota > Viridiplantae > Streptophyta > Pinopsida > Cupressales > Cupressaceae > Sequoia > Sequoia sempervirens. The sequence goes on from VDFB02281492.1 coordinate 124,371,267, forward strand.
TCATAAATGTTGCCTTGACATCCATCTAATAGACTTTGAAATCTTTATAAGCAACCAATGCCAAGAACATCCTTATAGCTTCCATTCTTGCTACTGGGGAAAAAGTCTCTTGAAAATCTATGCCTTCTACTTGTGAGTAGCCTTTACACAAAAGCCTCACTTTGTTTCTGATAGCTTCTCCATTCTCATTCAACTTATTTATGAATACCCCTTTTGATCCAATGATATATTTTTCTACTGGTCTTGGGACCAATTCCCAAGTCCGATTCTTCTCAATCTGTAAAAGTTCTTCTTTCACTGCTTCCTTCCAATCTTCATCTTTACAAGCTTCACTTATTGTCTTTGGCTCAATCTTAGAAAATAGACACAAATTTACTTCAACAACAACTTTGCTTCTGGTTAACATGCCTTTTGTCTTGTCTCCAATAATTTTATTTTTTGAATGATTCCTTTGTACATATTTCGGTGTGTAGACATGAAAAATTAGTATCATGTATTTAATTAATTCATATTCGTCCATTCATTAGATAAATCAAGTCTATTTGATTTATCTCTAAGGTCATCCATTTAAATTAAATAAATCAACTTTATTTAATTTGATCCTAACATCACCCTCTTTGATTAAATAAATCAAACATTTACTTAATTAAATCTAAAATCATCTTTCATCTCCTTTTTGATTTGGTTTAATCTTTAAATCTAAAGCAAAAAGGTCAAAATCACCTAATCCTCTTTTAATTTAACTAAATCAAGATTAAATCTAATCTAATGCATGTCACATTATCTAGATTTTCCCACTTACAAAAATAAATCAATTAATTCATCTATTAAATCCTCATTTTCCCTCAACAAGGCATCTTTGGAGAATATTCCCTCAAGTTTGAATTCAAATCAAGTTGACTTGTCCCTTCCAACATGGCATTAACTCCCCCACTTGGCATTTAAGTCCCTTTTTCTCCCTCCAACAAGCCAAATTTGAAATTTGAAAAAGCCAACTAATCTCATTTATTGGCACATTGACCAAAACTTGCACATCCTCCATCCACTCACATGGTGACAAGTGGCTCTTTCCTATTGGTTGAATATTTGTCCCACATTGCTCTCTTTTGGGCATTCTTCCAACTTGATATTCTATAAATTGGAGGTTTCATTCCTCATTTTAGCATCCACAATCTCATGCAAAGTTACTCTCTTCACGCTGAGAGATAATTTTGTCCATTGCATCTTCATCATTGGCTTGTTAAGGGTTGGGAAAGGGTCACTTTTCACAAAAAAGTGACACCAATCTACTATGGAATAGGTGTGCATTATGTTTCTTTCATGCTTCCAATTAGTTTTTATTATTATCTCATTTGAGAGGAATTATGCATTATTTGATAGGAGTATTTATGCATTTACATGAACTAACCCCATTTCTAACTAGTGTTGGATTTTAGATTATGTTCATATTTGTAGGGTGCTCACATATGGCGTAGATTTGTGTTCAGATTTGCAAGGTGCTCACATATGCATTCATCCTGTTGGGCAATTTAATCTTTGATATCAGTTGGTAGTCACTGTAAATTATAGTTTCTTGAAGTTCTTTTCAAAAGAATTTGGGTGTAGTTTTGCACCGATAGTATTTGATTGAAGCGGTTGTTCAATTTTCAAAGACACACATTTTTGTTTTACGTATAGGTCGATTCTGACATTTAAAGTTTGGGGTGATGTGGAATTTAAAGTTTATTTAAAGAAAATTTTGTGGGATCTCGATTTGTTCTACATCTATCAAAGGAATTTACTAAAGAAGTCGGCCTTACACCTTCCAATAGTATTTACTTAAATATTTATAATGCCTCTCAATATTCCTTCACCTGTGCACAGTCTAGCAAATCAATTAGAAACAAAGTAGATATAACCTTTATGTTGATCTTGATGAGACCAAACTATCAATAGCCATCAATGTTGTGTCTCAATCAATGCATAGAGGCCGACTTTCATCTCAAAAAATGATTTTATTATGCTATGATCAATATGCATACCTTTCCCTTTGTGCTAAGCTTGTGGGTATCTAGAAGAATTCCATTACCTTATTTCTTATTTGAAGGACATGCTTGAAGTTGGGGAAGCTACAAGTATGGATTTGTTTGGGAATATGATCAAACCTTGGGCCTGCACATCTTTTCAACAATTGGGTGCCATGAAAACATCAAGAGAAATGTCTCAAAAAGCAGGGAGTCTTGTCTTGTTTATATGCAACTGAAATTACTCTTCATCCCTTGCACAAAAGTAGCTACTTAATTAATTAATTAAGAATGATATAGTTAATTAATTAGAATGATATGCTTGATTAAATAGCAACTTTAAAGAGAGTTGACTAGTAATTAGTGTTATCATGTTTCTAAAAATATGATGCTTTTAAGTGCTCTAAACATTATTTGTTTTTACTTTGTTTATAGGAATAAGGAAAAGCGAGGAGGAGGGATTTTCGTTTGCACAAGGAGCTTGCAAGAGGATATCTTTGAAGAAGCTGGGAGATAAATTAAACATTAAAGTTCAAGTTGATAAAGCATTTTTTAATGCTTAGAGCTTTTGTCTTATGCTTTAATTTTCTATTTTAGACTAACTTGTTTTTGTGCTTTAAAACGAACATTACAAAAGCTTTCAATTTTCATTGCAAAGGGGTTAAAATGAACTTTAGGAAAATTGACTAGATTTCATTTGAGGTTAACAATTGAACAAGAAAACTTTCATATCTCATTTTTTTGCTTTAAAACGAATCAAAATCATTACTTTGTGGAAGTAAAATGAACATTTGCAACTTTTTTTTGTGATTACTTACTCAAAATAACTCCATCAAAAATATGTATGCACTTCTCTCATGCCTCATGGTGAGCTTCAGAATCAAAAGTCTTTTTGATGGTCTTAGGGTGGGATAAAGAGATCACCTCCACATTTCATTTTGGGGTTACAATTGAACAACAAACTTTGCGAGTGTGAGAAGACCTATTGCATGTGTTCTCCCTTTTTTTCTAAACGAAGTTTGATCAAACTATGAATATGTTTGCTCTCTTTTTTTTTTATCTTAGAGTGCCTTCCTTGGGGAAAAAGTGCTCACCCAAGGGAACGACTCAATTGGTAACACGCTAGAGCCAAGAGTATTTCTAGCTGGGATATAAATATGGGTATTGGAATAAATTCCAGTATCACGTGGTTAACTCCGACAAGAAGGGCATAAATGCTCTCTAAACATGTTGGGTCAACTCCTACGAATGAAAAAGTCTAAATTAAAAGCCTTGTTGTAGAAAGGCCAAAATCCCTATCTATTTGTTGGTGTAAGAACGGTCGTTCTGAAGCTGCCCCACACTTTTATGGTCTTTAGTAGAAATGGAAAGCATGTAATGGGAGTTTCATGGGTGTTGATGCTTGGCTGCCCTATATAAGTGAGTTCCATGGAGGGGAGCCAGTGGGGTCAAGCATCTAACCATTCGCTAAAGATAAGTGTAGTTGGACTTGTCCAAGTGGGGACTCAACAAATATAATCTTTCATATCCATAAGGTTGTGCTTTTTCTTGGTTACAAAACGCTTTGCTTGTTCAAAAAAAATTGGAAACAAAAATTTAACATTATCATCAAAATTTCAAACCCTTTAGGAGGCAAATACAATTCACCAAATTCATGTGTTATTGCTTGCCTTTGCGATTTTTTCCTTAGAGGTTTCTAAACAGTTGGATTTACATCTCAATTTTCCTACTAAAGTTAAACAATAGGTAACCCTTGCATTGACTTCATCAAAATTCCACATAACATACTTTGTGGGATTCAAAGAAATTGAGACATTCGACATCCAGTTTGGAAATCTAATCAAAGAAGTGTTTGTGGTAAAACAAAATCACTAAGAAAAGATAACAAAATTGGCTCTCACACGTGTTAATTCCTCATGATTTCCAAGAAATTCAAAATCCCAAAACAAAAGTTCTTGAGCCAAAGTTCAAAATTTAGGAGTCACACTCAAAAGGTCATCAAGAAATACATTAGGAAGTGCAATCAAAAGTAACATATAAAAATAAGCAAAAAATTCACAAGGTTCTATAGACTCATTCCTTTGAACAATCCGGAAATGTATGCTCAGTTTGAACCACTTCTTAATTATAGAGGTCCTTAGAAGTATCATATGTTCTTCAATACCGAGGTCTAAGTAAACAAGTGTCTTTCTAGGTACATCCTAGGATCAAAATCAAACCTTCATCCATCTTTGAGAATCAAAACCAAAATCATCTCATTATCAACTCTTCAAAATTCTTGGAAAAATCCTTCATGTTAAACTTTGGGCAAATCATTTACCAAAATCACCTTGTTTGATTGAATGTGTGTAGATGCGTCCTTCTCCACATATTTGATCAAATTATCAAAACGTGTGAAAAATTTCATCCCTTGATAACATCCAACATCTTGGGATTTAGGAGTTCATTATCAATATCATCTTGTTTGGATAGGATTGTTTAGATGAATCTTTCTTCTCACACCTAGACAAATTAGCATCTTGTGAATGATTTAACTCTATGACATCATCCAACCTCTTCGATTTTATGAGTCCACTATAATTTGAATCCAAAACAAATCAATCCTAAATCAAGTCCTAAAGTTTAACATACCCGTCAATATTTTCTCAAGAGTTTCAATCATCCATCAAACATCTATCTTACATCCATATCATTATCACCCTTTGATTCTTAAATCATCTTAAATTTTCTCTTTTGTACCTAAAGTTAGATCAATCCAAAGAATTAGAGAATTTACCTTCCACATTCTTGAATATTGATCCCTATTTTATGGTACAAAATAGATCACAAAACAAGAGGAACATGGAAGCCAACACATAAACATCTACTTCAAGTGACTTAAGTCAAACCTCTCCTGAAATGAATCCCATTGAGTCTGGCAGTCTCATGGTTAACCTTCCTCCATTTTTGCAAGACCATCAAGAGGAAGGTGTCCAAATGGAGGATCTTACCAATAATCCCTTTGGAATGTCACATGAGGAAATCACTGAAATAATTCAAAATCTGGTGAATCATAAGATTATCAACATCATGATGAGAATCAATCCCTCACTATACATGCTCAAATTATCAAAGCAAGGGGCTAAACTCCCCTTCAATTTTGATGTGAGCACTATTGTGGAACCATACTTCAGAGTCATTCCTCCAATCTCATCTACCATCCCCATTTCATCTACCCCCTCATTTCAAAGCATCACTCAAAACATCCCGCAAATCACATCATCCATTGCTCCAATGCAGCCCATTGTTAACAAAGTGCATTTCTCAATGCATTGCAAACACATCCTCTCGTAAACAATCATGATTTGGATGAAAACACCATCTTGGGACAAACTGTACCCCAAAATTCATTACATACATATGTCCCTCTCACCTTTCATGATCCAAATGACCCATCATCATCATCATCATTCCGCGCAACACCCCAAACCTCTCTCCCCATAACCTCACAAGGAGAGGGTAACATGTTTGGACCAGGGGGAATTTTTGACACCACACCATTTCCTCAAGAGGTTACACCCCTCACATTTCCACCACTTCCACCATTTCCATCATCATCCACACCACTTCTTGGCTTAGGGCTTCCATCTTTACAAAATATCAATCAAAATCAAATGAACATCCTGAACATCAATCAAAACATCACACTAAATACTTCCACCTTGCCATCGATATCAAAAAAATAGATGGAAACCATCTCAATAACACAAAAAACAACCATTGCATCATCAACCACCCCCTTAACATCTCAAAGCATGGTCTCTCAAGGACCAAACACATTGATCACACCATCTACCACTCAAACCCCAATCACCAACACGATAGCACCTCTCACCACCACAACAAGCACCATTTCAAATCCACCACCACCTCCACCAAGCTCCAACACATCAAGCCAATATAGTATGGTGTTGCAAGATGATCAACTAGTTGTTTATCAAAATGCATTCCTACAAGTACAAAAACAACAAGCTACACAATTAGCTACTCAACAAGTTGTGCAACTAGCTGCTCAGCAAGCCACTCAAGTGGCACAATCTGCTCAAACTGCCCAAGTCGCACAACAAGTGCATCAAGCTGCATAAGCTCAAGCCTTATTGCAAAAGCAACAACAACAAGATACTCAAGCTCAAGCTCAAGCTCAAGCTCAAGCTCAAGCCCAAGCTCAAGCACACGCTCAAGCCAAAGCCCAATATCAATAACAACAAGGACAAGCACAAGCACAGTATCTTGCACAACAACACATAGTGCAACAACAAGCATATCAACAAGTGCTAATGTAATATCAAGAATAGCAGGAAGCAACCCAATTAGAAGCTCAACAAAAAGCACAACAAGCTCAACAAAAAGCACTAATAGCACAACAACAATAGGACCAACACCAAGCGTTGTTGGTACAACAACAATTGCAAGCATACTTGCCTCAACAAAATATGCAAACATCATCCATCAACATACCAACCAATCTAACCATCCCACCGACAATTGAACCACCTCATAACACTTTCATCCCACCCCATGATCCACAAAATGATGTGATAGCACAAATCAGGTTGCTCTCACAACAAGTGCTCAACCTCCAATCAGAGGGAACCATGAAAAGACCCAAAAAATTGTGTCCTTATCAATTTGAAAGAATCCTTGTAATTAAACCATTCCCAAAGGGATTTGAAATCCCCAAATTTGATAAGTATCATGGGACGGGAAACCCTGAAGATCACATTAGGGAATTCCAGGTTCATTGCATGGAAGTCACGTATGACGATACCTATCTGATGTGGCTATTTCCTAGGAGTTTGGTTGGCCATGCGATGGAATGGTTCTCTCGCCTACCTACAAGCATCAAGACATTCCAAAAAATCATAAATGCATTCATCAAAAACTACGCATGCAATATTGGTATGTATGTTAGTCTTGAGGAACTATTGACTTTGAAACAAGGTAAGAACAAATCATTTACTTCATTCCTATAATGATGGTGATCCAAAGCCAATCAAAGCAAATGGGTTATGCCCGAGGAACAAGTGTGCACTATCATATCCAACCTTGATGGCCTCTTAGCATTTCATCTCAAAGTTCAAGGGATCACCATCTATGACTAGTTGATTTCCAAGGTACTCAGCATCGAATGATCCCTTATGACACAACTTGGAGGATCAAATTCATATCTTGAACAATAGAATAATCACCCACCCACCAATTACAATGACAAACCTTGTACATGGGCAAGAAACAAAAATATTACCAATGATGGTTTCGTCGATGCCAAAGTTGTCATCAGTGCCCCTCGACAAAACACACTCACACCACAACAACAAATCCAAAACCATCATCAAGCAAACAAAACAACACAACAAACAAACAAATAAGCAATCAATAATGTCAATGATCAAAGGGGACCACCCCAACAAAACAAGAATTCCATTAAGTGAAAGTACACCACTCTTGGGGAACCACTCGAAGTCATCAAGAAAAAACTAATAAATGAATACCTCATCAAAATTCCCACCTATGAGAACTACCAAGAACTAGATGTTAAACCTCCTTGGTACAACAAAAATCATCTCTTCGACTTCCACAAAATCAAAGGGCACACCACTAACAATTGCATGAGGTTAAAGAACATAGTCCAAGATCTCATCGATCAAAGAATCATAAATGTGGAACAACCAACAGGAAACCAAAACCTCAAAATATACACAAATCCAATGCCTAACCATAACAATACAGGTAACAATAACACTCATAAGGGGAAAGACACCTTAAAAAACATGAATCATGTGTATGAAACTATTGTCGCTTCCCTAGATGAACACTATGTAGTAATCACTATCAAAGGAGCACAGGTTGATTGTGGAGTCACCACAATCTAGGTAGAAAAGTTACTATCACAGGATCATCTCAACCAAATAGAACTTTCATGTCCAATTCAAGATCTATTCCCAATGGTTACAATGTCCTTGATTAGCTAAAAAGAACACTAGCACAAATCTCCATCATGGAGTTATTAAAATTCTCATCCACCCACAAGAAAATCCTTGAGGAAGCATTGGCTTCATCCACCATCACCGCAAATCTTGATTTGGAACAATTCCTTGAGCTATGGTCAGAAACATCATTACACTGAATCTCCTTACATTCTCCGATCAAGATTTTCTTGCTCAACCATCTCATAACCATGCACTCCATTTAGAGGTCCTAGTACAGAAAAATAAAGTCAAGCGAGTCTTGGTGGATGAAGGTGCAGGCTTGAATATTTATTCCCTCAAGCTCATTAAGAAGTTAAAAATCTTAGAGGACTCCATCGACAAAGGAAAAGGTATTACAATTAGAGCATATGATGATCAAAAAAGAGTGTGCCAGGGCACAATTAGAATCCCTATTTAAGTAGGGCCAGCTATCATGGAAACCACCTGTCAGGTCCTAGATCTTGACTTGCCTTATAACATTCTCCAAGGATGTCCATGGATCCATGCAATGCAAGTGGTGGCATTAAATTTCCATCAATGTGTCAAATTCACATATGAAGGAAAAGAGGTCACCATCCACGGAGATCCTGAACCATTCTTAAATTGCAAGAACCTTGAGGCAAAATACTACAAAATACCTCATGTACCTAAAAATGATGAAGGCCGACATTGATCCAGCCTCTCGCTTCCATTTCTACAACAGAGACACCCACCACTCCCACCATTCCCACCATATCTAATATCAAATTCATCATCCAGGATAATGGTTTCAAAAACTACACAATTCCCATAAATGTTTTGTGGTAGGAGAGTTACCACAATCTCCTAGATCATGAGGACGTCCTTAATCAAATGAAGCCTCCACATCTCAAACATCCCCTGAAGAATATTCCAACTTCAAAAGTTGGGGAAATCTCGACTAAAATTCATAGAGGAGGACCCATCCCATATGCTATACCAAGATAATAGACCATCAACAAATCTACCAATGGATGATAGAAGCAAAGGTTTGCAAATGATACTCGCAATGGGCTATGATAGAAATTAGAGACTTGGGAAAAATGACAACGAGCTTATAATACCTATCATTCCTGAGACATGAATGAGAAATATTGGCCTTGGATGTACCCCTCCAAGTATAACCATATGTGGCTAAAGTCCTCCAACTAGAAAGGTCAATAATCCTCCTTAGAAATCTGCAGCCAAACTTTGCTTACCTGTATCCACTAGCTGCATCTTAGATAATTTCACTTTTAATACAACTGATGTTTGTAGTAGTAGTGATGACGAGGATCTCATAACCAACCTACCTAGGCTCTTTGAGAATACCACCCTTCTCATGATTAACACCTTATCCTTTGAGTCAGACCATCAAAACCATGAAATCCCCCTAGTTTACCCCCAACTCATCGATTATGACCAATGAGGACCACCAATTCTTGACACATTAAAAATGATGAGGCACTCTCATAATTCATGGGACTATGGGATAATATTCCATGTGGGGATCACAAAGCAGGATTCATCATTGAGCTAGATACACATGCATACTATGGGGAAACGATTGAATCCCTTAGTTGCAAAAGTGAAAAAATGAGAATAATCTCTAGGTCCTTGAGTGAAAACCACACTGTGGAACTCTCTGACCTAAAAAAAATAAAAAGAAAGTATGCATCCAATGGTGAAAACCTCTCCAAGGCACTTGAGGATGGGGGATTCAATCTTCCTTTTAGAGCTCTCCATCAGGAAAAATCAATGGTCCTATCAAAAAAGTGCAATCCAGTTAATCTAGGAATAGAGGAGACCCCACACATCACATTCTATGCAGAGTCATTACTATCAGAAGAAAAAGAACTCCTAGTAGCCTTCTTGAGAGAGAGACAGGTAAAATTTGCATGAAGCCATGCTGACATGCTAGGGCTTGACCTAAAAGTTGTAGTTCATCACCTAGCAGTATATTCTGAAGAAAATCTTGTTAGACAAAAGCACATGAAAATGCACCCTCAGATCACCCTTCTAGTCAAAATTGAACTAAAGAAGCTATATTGGATGCAAGATTCATTCAACCAATAGACTATCTAGAATGGGTGTCAAACCTAGTTCTTGTCTCAAAAATCAATGGGGGAATCAAAATCTGCATAGATTTAAGGGATTTAAACAAAGCATGTCCAAAAGATGATTTCTCATTGCCCAACATTGGCAGGATTGTAGACATGATGATGAGACATGAAATGCTTTCCTTGATGGACAGTTTCTCGGGATACAACCAAATAATGATTGCTAAAGAAGACCAACAAAAAATATTCTTCACTTGTCCATGGGGGACTTACTACTGGAATATGATGCCATTCAGTTTGAAGAATGCAGGAGAAACATACCAAAGATCCATGATGTTAATCTTCCATGACATGATCCATAAAACTATCGAAGATTATGTCGATGAGATACTAGCCAAATCCAGAAAGAGTAAGGATCACATAGCAACTTTAAGTGTCATTTTTGATAGGCTAGAGGAATACAAGCTTCTATTAAATCCAAAGAAGTGTGTCTTCGACGTATAATCAGGAAAGTTGCTAAGATACATAGTATCAATGAGAGATATTGAGGTAGACCTTCCTAAGGTAAAAAAAAATCCTTGAGATGGAGGCACCCAAAACATTGAAACAATTTAGAGGCCTCCAAGGCATGCTTCAGTCCATTCAAAGGTTCATAGCACAACTAGAAGATAAAAAAAATCCATACTCTCACCTACTTTACAAGGGAGTAGCATACAAGTGGGATGAAAATTGTGAAGAAACCTTCAATAAGATCAAAGAATACTGTTACACCACTAGTCCTCATGCCACCGATCCCAAGAAAGCCATTGATTATCTATGTGTTAGAAACAACAATAGCCCTCGGTGCTCTTCTAGCTCAACACAATGAAAATGGGATAGAAAAGGGAATATATTACATCAACCGCATAATGGTTGGGAATGAGTTGAATTACTCATTCATTGATAAAGCATGTCTAGAAGTATTGTTCACATTGAACAAAAATTTAGACACTAGATGTTGGCGCACAAAGTCAAACTCATCACCAAAATTGGCCATCTCAAGTACTTACTGTCAAAAGCAATGCTCACTAGAAGAATGACCAAATGGGTCATGATACTATCAGAGTATGACATTGAATATGTCAAGCAGAAAGAAATTAAAGGCCAAGTTAGCAAAAATTAGCTTGCAAAAGAACCAATCTATTTAGAGAATCCTCTCATCTCAGAGTTTCCAGACGAATCCATCTTCAATCTCAACATAGCTGACCACTGCAAACTTTACTTTGATGGCTCATACACGCAAGATGGATCAAGAGCTAGTGTCTTCTTTATCACCCTACAGGGGGACTAAATACCTAGATCCTATAAATTGGCATTCCCCTACACCAACAACATTGCAGAATATGAGGCCGGTATTGGCATGGTGTGATGGTTTATAGGTGGCATTGTTGTTCTTGCCACCAAGGTTCAAACCCCATTGGGGTGCTATTGTTGAATGGTTGTATTCGGTTCATAGCTCCGGTCAAAAGCGTTTACCCCTTGAATAAAACATTGCAGAATATGAGGCTTTAACCATAGGTCTCAGAATAGCAATGTAGTGGCACATCATGGCCCTCATAGTATATAGAGACTCTCAGCTAATATAAACCAAGTGAACAGTGAGTACCAAAATGAGGATGATAAGCTCACTCCATACAAGAAATTGGTGGAGACTCGCAAGGAATCCTTTATCGAGATCACATTTGAGTAGATACCTAGAGCCAACAACAGAGCTGCAAATGCCATGGCAATGATTGGATCCCTACTGGGCATCCCTCACAATGTCCCAAAATATGAATTCTTGGTAGACCATCTTCTCGTACCCACATTCGATGTACCAAAATTAGAATTTGTGTGTGAAATTGTTGGTCCCAGTGATCCCTGGTACCATGACTTTTATACCTACCTGGGAATAGGGGTCCTACCTATTGACTTACCCTCAACCTTAAAATGAACCTTTGTAAAAAGGAATCCTGATTTGTCATCCTAGGAGATACCTTGTATGGTAGGAGCATAGAAGGAACCTTATTACACTGTTTAAATGCTGAGGAGGCATTGACCGCTTTAACTGAGGTGCATAATGAAATTTTTGGTTCACACTCGAGTGGAGTGACCCTAACCAAAAAATTGCTGAGGATGGGGTATTATTGGCCTACAATGGAAAGAGAGGCACATGACTATGTCAAAAGATGCCTACAATGTTAGCAGCATGGGGACTTCATGCATGCTCCAGCTCAAGAAGTTCATCCCATCATCACACCATGGCCCTTTTTGCAATGGGGACTCAATCTCATTAGAAAAATCACTCCCACTTCATTTAATGGCCACAAGTTCATCATAACTGCCACTAAGTACTTTACCAAGTGGGTGGAAGCCATACCAGAAAAAAGTAAGTGACGTAAGTCATGACTGGCATTTATAACTCAATCCTACCCTCTAGGCCTACTGAACTAGTATCCACACACCATTGGTGCCACCCCTTTCTCCCTGGTCTATGGATCAAAATTAGTACTCCCAATTGAGATCGATCTCCCATCACTAAGAATATCACTGCAAAACCTCATCATGGATGAAGAGTACCGAGTATCAAGACTGAATGAGCTGGAGTTACTAGATGAGTGGCATATAGACGCTTTAAATCATTTGAAAGTCTATCAAAATAGAATCAAGAGGAGCTATAACAAGAAAATCAGAAGGAATTTCCAAGTTGGAGAACTAGTACTAAAGGAAAATATGAAGAACGTCCCAAATCCAAACAACAAAGACAAATTTCAATGCAATTGGTTAGGACCATTTGTTATCACAACAAGCTATAAGTCAGGTGCATATCAGTTATCAACACCTAAAGGGGAACCTCTGCAAAAGCCCATGAATAACTCCCATCTCAAAAATTTTTATGCCTAATCTTTCAAGGTATAGAACACAAAAAAATCAAAAAATCAAAAAATGTCCTACAAAAATGGTTACCTCTGTGAAAAGCTGGCAAACAGGCATCTTGGTGACAACAAAAAAATCAAAAAGTAGAAAAATCCAAAAAAAATAGAAAAAGGATAAAAAACAGTAAAGAGAAAAATCATCCTTTTGTGAAAACCACTTCGGTTGAACTTTGGACAAGTACCTTGGTGAAAACCTAGAAAATAGGTGCCTTGTGTAAATAAGCACTTTCCATGCACTAGGATCTTTATGGCTTGTTTTGCATCATCCATTCATTATGTTTCCATCATCCATCGTATCCATATCTCCATCCATCACCATTTTTTTGGCATCCACATCATAGCTTGGTCTTGTGTTCATATCATGATCCCTCCTAGTAGTACTCAACCCATTCCCAAGGTCAGTTTATCCTACCTTTATTGGAGTAGTCTATTGAATCATGTTGGGGGCATGTTCTCATCGGATTGGATTCGTGTATATTCTTGAAGTCCTAAAATCAGAAAATCCAAAAACAACAAAACATCAGAAAATCCAAAAACATCAAAGCATAAAAAAATCCAAAAACATCAAAACATCAGAAAATCCAAAAACATCAAAACATCAAAAAATCCAAAAACATCAAATAATCAAAAATTCCAAAAACATCAAAACATTAGAAAATCCAAAAACATTCAAAACATATCAAAATCCCAAAACATGTCAAAAAGTCAAATTGTCAAAAACAGAGTTGTCTTGTCAAACTATAGGTCTCTAAGCCTTGAACGTAGGCAAGGTTGATTTTTATCATCCCCCGAGACACTTAGGTCAGTCCTTTAGGAGTCCATCATAATAAACTAACATTGCATCATGTATATCTTCATTTGTAAATAGGCCAAGTCATCAGTCAAGCTACGTGGTCTCTACGTGTATAACATAGGAAAGGATAATCTATTGATTAGCCCCTGAGGCCCCTAGGATAGGTCCTTACGTTAGTCTCTTGGTCAAAATCTCAGAAAACCCCAAAACATTGGAAAATTGAAAATCAAATAATTTATAAAATCTCAAAAAATACCAAAAACAGCCTCAAAACATTGCAAAACTCCAAAAACATCCAAATATTTGAAAAAATTCCATCTGTCAACTCATCTCGCTTTCACCAACAATAACATCACTCATAATAAATGATCGTCGTCCTCAACCATTGGTGAAACAATTAGAAACAAGTCTAGCAGGTGAAAAAGTGAAAACTCAAAATGTCAAGTCTCAAGTTTAAGTCAGTACGTAAACAAGTTGGTCAACTGTTTGCGTCAATAGCCTATCATCCAATCAATCACATTTCAATCATCTAATAACATCATTTCCTAGGATGTATCCTTCCTACAATGGACATTATTTATCATAAAGAACACTTTGGATAAATGAAATGGCATGCCGCCATCCACTAACATGTCCTAGGATGTATCCTTCCTACAATGTGCATTATCTTTTGGAAATAGTTTCAGTTCCTTATCCTTAAAAACACATTTCCTTTTGGTTAGCATTATTGAAGAAAATTAGCTTGTTTTTTTACTTTATCTTTGTCTTTTGACTTATCTCTTTGCGCTCATTCCAATAACCTCTCGATGATGTCCAAACAAATGGATTTAGAGAGATAGGAATGGGGCAACGATCATTATCTTTTGTTTGCTATGCTTGTTGGACGTTCTTGTAATATAACTTGGTGAATACTTGCTTTGTTAGATATGTATGGAGGGTGTTTTGGGAGGCTTGTTGACTATTACATTGATAGGTTATGCCTTTCTGTGTTTTGGTCCAAGATGTTTGAAACTTATAAAGTGCATTCTAGCAAGGTTTCTATATGTTAGGTGTGAACAAGAATACTCCTATCTATTTGTTGAGTCAAATTCCATCACACTAAGTGCAACACCATCCTGGTTCTTTAAACCTTGATGCATTGTGCTTATGCAAGTTATCAAAAATAAGGTAAGTGACCCTTTTAAAAATCCCAATTCTTGATAAGAAAATCATCCATTTCTCATCATCATCGCTCATAAAGTTGGCTTGTTGGATCCTCTTGTCATCATCTCATTCCTCATTTCTTCTTTTCCACACTAACATCACCTCATGATTAGTTAATATTCATCACCAGTGTATCCATCCAGCATCCACAAACCATCAACATTTTGTACATCATCTCACATGCATTTTCATCATCATAATATAGATATGTTAGTCTAAGCATCTCATAAAACCATACATTTTCACAAAACATCCATTGCATAATCATATAGGAATTATCACATCATCCATCTCACATGCATTGCATTATCATTTAAGTTGTTTAGGAAAATATAGATTGGTTATTCTAAGCATCTTAAAACCATCTCATTTGCATCATCATCATAACCATCCATTTTGAACCTCTTTATCATAAGATCGACCCTCAAATTGAATCTTTTCACTCGATCTTTTGAGGGGGCAATGTACCAATGTACTTTCAATTGGGGAATTTGAAAAAATTAATTTTTTTTTGAATTTTGATCGTGGTAAGTTTATTCTTTGAACCAACACAACAAGTACATTGCTTCAAAGAGGGGAAAAATGTAGACATGCAAAATTAGCATCATGTATTTAATTAATTCATATTCGTCCATTCATCAAATAAATCAAGTCTATTTGATTTATCTCTAAGGTCATCCATTTAAATTAAATAAATTGATATTATTTAATTTGATCCTAACATCACCATCTTTGATTAAAAATAAATGAAACCTTTATTTAATTATATCTAAAATCATCTTTCATCTCCTTTTTGATTTATTTTAATCTTTAAATCTAAAGCAAAAAGGTCATATCGCCTAATCCTCTTTTAAATTAACTAAATCAAGATTAAATCTAATCTAACGCATGCCACATTCTCTAGATTTTCCCACTTGCACAAATAACTCAATTAATTCATTTATTAAATCCTCATCTTCCCTCAACAAGGAATCTTTGGAGAATATTCCCTCAAGTTTGAATTCAAATCAAGTTGACTTGTCCCTTCCAACATGGCATTAACTCCCCCTCTTGGTATTTAAGTCCCTTTTTCTCCCTCCAACAAGCCAAATTTGAAATTTGAAAAGGCCAACTAATCTCATTTATTGGCACATTGACCAAAACTTGCACATCCTCCATCCACTCACATGGTGACAAGTGGCTCCTTCCTATTGGTTGAATCTTTGCCCCACATTGCTTTCTTTTGGGAATTCTTCCAACTTGATATTCTATAAATTGGAGGTCTCATTCCTCATTTTAGCATCCACAATCTCATGCAAAGTTACTTTCTTCACATTGAGAGCTAATTTTTTCCATTGCATCTTCATCATTGGCTTGTCAAGGGTTGGGAAAGGGTCACTTTTCACAACAAAGTGACACCAATCCACTATGAAATAGGTGCACATTATGTTTCTTCATGCTTCCAATTAGTTTGTTTTATTATCTCATTTGAGAGGCATTATACATTATTTGATAGGATTATTTATGCATTTACATGAACTAACACCATTTCTAACTAGTGTTGGAGTTTAGAATGTATTCAAATTTGTAGGGTGCTCGCAGGTGTCCTATGGGACATCATTGGAGCATATTCTTCTCTTTTATTCTATTCATCCAACTTCTTTTGCTCATCTTTATCATGTTCTTCCATAATTTCTTTGATTCTTGCACAATCATGTTCATCAGACACATATCCATCAATATCAATAGAATTATTCATTGTCTCATCTACCTTCACATTTAAGCTCTCTACAATTTTTCTTGGTATTTTATTGAACCATCGGTATTCCTTGATTTTGGTAGAGTATCCAAGAAATATGCCTTCATCACTTCTTGCATCAAACTTATCCAAAGTTTCTTCATCTCTTTTGATATAGCATTTTCTTTTGAATGCCTTAAAATATTTAACTATAGGAAATCTTCCATGCCATAGCTCATAGGGAGTCTTCGTACTATTTTCTCTTGCTTGAAATTGATTGAACACATAAACAGTAGTATGAATAGCTTATTTCCAATAAAATTCTAGTAATCCAACTGCAGTAATCGTTTACCTAGTAGCCTCTTGGACTGTTCTAATTTTCCTTTCAACAACTCCATTTGCTGAGGATTTCTTAGAGTAGATAAATGTATCTTTATTCCATGCACTTCACAAAACATATTGAACTCATAGGAGGTGAATTCTACACCTCTATCAGATCTTAAGCATTTTATCTTCAAATTCACTCCATTTTCAACCATAGCCTTGAATGCCTTGAATCTATCTAATGCATCTTATTTCTCTCTAAGAAATGTAACAAATGTATATATAGAATAATCATCAATTAAAAGTATAAAGTAACTTTCACCAAGTAGACTTCGCACTCTCATAGGACCACATAGATCTATATGAACTAAATCCAGTAGTCCACTAGTAGATTGTTCTTTTGTTCTATAACGATTTATTGCTTGGTTCCCAAATTGACAATTCCTACAAATAACATTAACAAGATTTGTAATTCTCTGTAAATCTCTCACTACCTGAACAACACTAATCCTTGTCAAGTTATCAAAATTCATGTGACACATTCTCATATGCCATAACCAACTACCATTTATCTGAGTCATAAAGCATCATCCATCAACACCCTTAAGTTGAAAAATATTCCCTTCAAATTTCATTCCTGTAGCAATCAATGTTCTGGATCCTTTCCAGATCTCACATTTCTCATACTTAAACACAAGATCATATCCTTTTCTATACATATGACCAACACTCAACAAATTATTCCTTAAACCCTTAACATAGGAAACATTGTCAGTATGATGCTTTCCATCAAAACTTACTAAACCTATCCCATATATTTTAGCACCAATATCATCTCCAAACATAACCAAGTCTCCATCATATTTCTCAAGCTTAATAAACTTACTCTTATCACTAGTCATGTGATGTGAGCAACCACTATCAACTAACCAATAATTCTTTTCTTGTTTAGCATGTAGGGAAAAAATAATTGTACCTTGATTTTTCTCCTTCCCCTTTTTGGGAGGGCTTTCCTTTACCTATTTTTCTGAATTAGTAGTAGGTTCATCCTTAATCGCCAAGAAAAAGCATTCATTGTCATATGGATCTTCATATTCCAAATCTTTATTTGAAATACTAGCATTCTCCTTCACATAGTAAGCTTTGTTAATCTTCTTTCCTTTCTTTTCTCGATCATATATTTGTTTATTCATTTTAGCTCTTTATGGAAACTTTCCAACATAATGACCTATTTCTCCACAACTAAATCATTTAAAGGGAAACTTACCTTCATACTTACCAGAACCTTTTATCATTATTCTTAAAAATTTATCTTCCATTTCATCAAATTTTTCTTCATCCGGATCTTCAGCTTTTGTAGCTTTAAAAGCAATCTCTATTTTTCCTCCATTTCTTACACTCGACTTCCTCATCTCATAAGATGTCAAAAATCCTAACAAAAAATCCTTGGTACAAGTCTTATAATATATTTTCTACTCAATAGCACTCACCTTCTCACTATAAGCATCAAGAAGAGTTATGAGAATCTTCTTTACAATTCTAGTTTCATCTACAGTAGTGCCAAGTGATTGTATTCGAGCCACTAGCTCATCCAATCTCTATACATAAGCTTTAACATTTTCATCTTCAATAATATGTATAAGATCAAACTTTGTTTCCAAATTATGTAATTTCACCTCTTTAATTTTTTCATCACCATCATGTGCTCTTTCTAAATCATCCCAGACTTAGTTGTCTTCAAATTCTAAACCTTAATCAACTCATAACGTACCAGACTGTTCTTCAAGATGAAATTCACCTTATTATTCTCTTCATGTGCTTTGATCTCTTTAGGTGTACTTAGACCATTAGTAGGAGGAGTGTAAGGATTCTTGTAATTCATACACTCCATTTTTAGATCTTAAGCATTTTATCTTCAAATTCACTCCATTTTCAACCATAGCCTTGAATGCCTTGAATCTATCTAATGCATCTTATTTCTCTCTAAGAAATGTAACAAATGTATATATAGAATAATCATCAATTAAAAGTATAAAGTAACTTTCACCAAGTAGACTTCGCACTCTCATAGGACCACATAGATCTATATGAACTAAATCCAGTAGTCCACTAGTAGATTGTTCTTTTGTTCTATAACGATTTATTGCTTGGTTCCCAAATTGACAATTCCTACAAATAACATTAACAAGATTTGTAATTCTCTGTAAATCTCTCACTACCTGAACAACACTAATCCTTGTCAAGTTATCAAAATTCATGTGACACATTCTCATATGCCATAACCAACTACCATTTATCTGAGTCATAAAGCATCATCCATCAACACCCTTAAGTTGAAAAATATTCCCTTCAAATTTCATTCCTGTAGCAATCAATGTTCTGGATCCTTTCCAGATCTCACATTTATCATACTTAAACACAAGATCATATCCTTTTCTATACATATGACCAACACTCAAAAAATTATTCCTTAAACCCTTAACATAGGAAACATTGTCAGTATGATGCTTTCCATCAAAACTTACTAAACCTATCCCATATATTTTAGCACCAATATCATCTCCAAACATAACCAAGTCTCCATCATATTTCTCAAGCTTAATAAACTTACTCTTATCACTAGTCATGTGATGTGAGCAACCACTATCAACTAACCAATAATTCTTTTCTTGTTTAGCATGTAGGGAAAAAATAACTGTACCTTGATTTTTCTCCTTCCCCTTTTTGGGAGGGCTTTCCTTTACCTATTTTTCTGAATTAGTAGTAGGTTCATCCTTAATCGCCAAGAAAAAGCATTCATTGTCATATGGATCTTCATATTCCAAATCTTTATTTGAAATACTAGCATTCTCCTTCACATAGTAAGCTTTGTTAATCTTCTTTCCTTTCTTTTCTCGATCATATATTTGTTTATTCATTTTAGCTCTTTATGGAAACTTTCCAACATAATGACCTATTTCTCCACAACTAAATCATTTAAAGGGAAACTTACCTTCATACTTACCAGAACCTTTTATCATTATTCTTAAAAATTTATCTTCCATTTCATCAAATTTTTCTTCATCCGGATCTTCAGCTTTTGTAGCTTTAAAAGCAATCTCTATTTTTCCTCCATTTCTTACACTCGACTTCCTCATCTCATAAGATGTCAAAAATCCTAACAAAAAATCCTTGGTACAAGTCTTATAATATATTTTCTACTCAATAGCACTCACCTTCTCACTATAAGCATCAAGAAGAGTTATGAGAATCTTCTTTACAATTCTAGTTTCATCTACAGTAGTGCCAAGTGATTGTATTCGAGCCACTAGCTCATCCAATCTCTATACATAAGCTTTAACATTTTCATCTTCAATAATATGTATAAGATCAAACTTTGTTTCCAAATTATGTAATTTCACCTCTTTAATTTTTTCATCACCATCATGTGCTCTTTCTAAATCATCCCAGACTTAGTTGTCTTCAAATTCTAAACCTTAATCAACTCATAACGTACCAGACTGTTCTTCAAGATGAAATTCACCTTATTATTCTCTTCATGTGCTTTGATCTCTTTAGGTGTACTTAGACCATTAGTAGGAGGAGTGTAAGGATTCTTGTAAGCTTCTCCACATCATATCTGGAATACTCCTGATATTATTCCATTAATACTTTCCAGATACCATAATTAGTTCCATCGAACCTCAGATAATCAAAGATCATTTTTCTAGCCATCCCAGACCTTCCTCAAGTGGTTAAGCTCTTCACCAAGGAACCAATATCTGATATCAATTGTTGGATAGGATAGATAAGAGGGGGGGTTAGTCAAGTGTCATGGATTTAAACCTTCAAATCAGTTACTAGAACTAATACTTAAAATTGCTTAAATGATTAATCATCAAATGCCAATGCAGAAAGTCAAATACAACACATAAACACAATGACACCAAATTTACATGGAAAACCTAATGATGGAAAAACCACAGTGAGGATTAACTCACACTATAGAGAATATAAAAAATAATTATAAAAAGGATCTCTACTTGAAACAAGGCTCACTTCTTGAGATAAGGCTCATTGCTTCAAACAAGAACTCACTATCTAGAACAAGGACTCACTGTCCAATAGGGCTACAACCCAAAGGTCTCTCTGCCATCGAGATACAAAGAAAACTTGTTATAGAGAGACAACAATCCCAATGCAACAAAAGATTCTACCACAGTCACTTGATCAACTTGCATAAATGATAGAGTTCACCTTATGCTCATTGCATCCAAAAAACTTAGCATTAAGCTTCACACTGATCTACCACACATCTTACACACACTTTCTAAATAGCATCAATATCATGTCTACTCTTTCACTTATCTTCCTTCTTTTCTCTTGTATGTTTTTCATTATTAGCTCATCCTATACTTATACTATCTCTAACCTTGAAAAAGGTACAAAGTTATCCATTCAACTTGAAATTCAAAGTAGGTCAGTGCCAAAACATCCTAAGGTGGAATTAGAATGAGGGCGACCCAAAAACATGATTTACCGGGACCCAAAATAGATCCAACACACTTAATTAACTTTGAAGATAGTTCTTAACACATGGTCGGCCAAACCAAAGTAAAACACATAGAACAATTAAGCTCATAACTTCTAGAAACAAAAAATATCTTCAATGCAATCAGAACATTTTAACTCTAGATTCGTAAGTCAAAAGACTTCATCAAAGAGAAATCTAGGCCAAAATATTTTCTCCTAGACCTCAACTAAAACATGGAAAAACATAGTTCACAACTGGTGAACACAACTTGAACTTCACAATGAACCAATAGCCAAACATATAGATATAGTAACCTTCAACAACCATGACCAACATATCTAAACCACACGAATATAGGGGAAAATACCAGATCATTATCCTGAGCAACAACTAAATACCTATAATCTTCCATTAATACGATTTTCTCAATATCCTCAACATATACACCAACAACAACTAGTAGATAACCAGTTGACCAATTGACATCAATGACAAAAATTTCATTCTTTTTCCCATTCTTGCAACAATGGGTAAATGGGAGACGAAGAAAAATGTATGTTGAAGCTTTTAAGGCTATCAAATGTTAACAATGTTAACAAAGGGAATTCTCAACTATCTCTTTTCTCTTTTCCTTCGTATTATTATATTATTTGTCTTTGATGAACATGTTTTAATGAATTACATAATTGAGTGTCTTACTTTCCACTATAATTATTTAGCATATGAATGTAGTAGCTTAGACTCTATATTAAAAGGTTGATTCAAGGGATATGTATTATTGTTTCAAGTTTCTTATCAATTATTTTTATGTACTATTGGGACTCAAGTTTGTCATATCATTTTTTATAGAGTTACTTCCATTTGTGTGCCTATGTCACATGATCCCTCATCAATAACTGGTCTAAGATGTTTGTTTAGGGGTCATCACTTGTATTATGCTCTTCACTATGTTGTATTCCCTTGTTTTAAGCCTATTTTCAAAATTCAAAGTTAAAATACTAGCTAAGTAATAAAATGGTCAGAGGTTCCATAGGAACTATGATTGATTGGTTCCCCATTCCCATGTAACTCCAAACAAGAATGTGTCAATGAAGAACTAAGCCCAAAGGAAAGTGTGAAGGAGTGTGAATGGAAAGAAAACAAATTAGTGTGAATGTGGGTGGTGTTGGTCCCCATCAACATGAAACCATTGAGAAAGGATGAAGAGGGTTGGATGTGTGTAGTGAAGCTCCCTTCCAAAGGTATAAATCTCAGTAAGGAAGAGAACATGGCATGCATGCCTCTTTTTAGTGTGCAAGAGGCATAAAGAAAGAGAATAGTAATGTTTTAATTGTGGTTTTTGATAGAATGGATCATTATCCACATACCCACAACTATGGTGGCATCTCAAATAGCTACCAAAATTAATTGCAAATCATCCTCCATCTAATACACCAATTTAGATGGGAGTTGTGTTGAGTTGCAAATTTCAAAAGTGAACAGTTCACAGTAATTAGGGTTAAGGTCATGCTATTATTATAGGCTTGATTTTGGTAAATTTAAATGAGTTTTATTATTATATGGTTCTACATATTCCTATGCGGTCACCAAAGATTTTTATGGCACAAAATTTTCTGGTTTAAACTATTTTGAGAAAATTTTGTGCTATTCAAAGGAAGATACAAATGTTTCATATGACATATTGTATATGAATGTCTCTAGGAATGGTTGTAGATATTTAGGAGACTCTTCATATTACCTAATGTTTATCTTACCACACTTTCTAGTATGATTGTAACAAGAAATTGGTGAATGTAACAACATTCCAAATATTATATCTACCTTGTAATGGGATTTTAAATATTTCAAGTGGATTTATGTAGTATGTTTATTGATTATTAAGTATATTTTGTATATTGTTGTCAATATTCTAATGCATATAAATACATAGCTATTTTATTTGTGCTTCCAATTTATTATTCAATTTATATTTGTGAATCTATACCAAATGGATAAGACTCTAGAACATTGATCAATACCAAACCATCAAATAAACACAAACCAGTAGTGTACAAGTAGTAGTAGCTCCTATGCATTCATAACACTAAATATAACTCAGGTTATCTCTTTATTGAGTTGCAAAGGAATTTATTTCCTCTAGGTTATCCTTGTACATTTATATAAGCTATATAGGGTTTAAAGATAACTAGTTTTACATAGTTTAGTGATAGTCTTTGGAGCCAAGTAGGAAGGTTGTTTTTAGCTATCATTTAATTCATTATTTTTCATTTCTATGATCTCAAAACATATTTATGTATACCAATACAAATACCCTCACAATTCTAAGGTAGCCTCAAAGTGTAGTAGATATAACTAATTCTCATAGAGTTAGCTCAAATTCCACCATTATTTTGTTGATAAATTGATTCCACTTACATGATGAAAACCTCGCCCTTGTAAGTGAGATTCAACTCTTAGAACTGGAGTAGAAAATTTAAGACTTAACATAATAGCTCCATTACATGGGAGAATCTAAGGCTAGTAATTTTTTGTTATCAATGGTAAAATAATGGTGTGCATTTTATTGAGGTAAGTTTTCTATATTGTCAGGTTACAATAATGGAATGGTTCTTGAAGAATGACTAGGGTTATTGGGTTGAAAAATATTGAAGAATTTATTTGTGGCTGTACTTGACCCTAAAAACAAATTTGTACCTTAGAGGTTGGTGTACTTCAAGGATTTCCTCACTTTTTGTGATTTGGTGACTCTTCTATCCAAGAACATCTTTTTGTTGATATTGTTCATGTTTCATAGACACAAATCAAGTAATTGTAGTTGAGAATAAAGTACTATTTTCTCTATTGTTTTTTATTTTATGGTAATCCTCAATATAGAAATATTTTCCCCTAATATTCATCCTTATTTATTCCTAGTTTCAAACTCAGTCAAATTATCAAGTGTCATGATTTCTTTGTCAACTCTAGGAAAAGTTCACAAAACCTTCTCAAGAGCTCAAGAGGTTCATCAAATCTCATCAATATTTGATGAAGTTTCTTTAACTTATTTTTAAAGTGAACAGTATTATCTTAAATCATATCCTCAAGGTGTGAAAATTCCTCCTTTCTCTTTCATTTTTCTTACTATAAATGTTTGAGAATTTCACGAGGTTCTCAAACTCTTGTCAAAAGTAAAAATAGATTCTAAAACCAAGAACATAGCCAAAATTTTGTTCTTCCTGATTGGATTCAATAATTATCATTAATTTTATTAAAATTGAAAGAGAGCAAGTATTAAATATTTAAATGGTGGTGTAGCGTTGTAAATTATCTTCCTTGACAATTTCACACTAGGTTTTGCTCCCCCTTATGTGCTTGGACCTACTTATGCACCTAATTTCCTAAATTATGCATTTCATGGCCCAATTTATCTATTGAAAAATTGTTAACATAGCTATCTAGTTAACATAGTAAATCACTCCTAAGTTCATCATAAGGGATGGTGTTAGAGTAATCATACATTTAATAATTAATTAATATTTAATTGATTACTAATCTAATTTATTCTCATGCACTTAAGCTAAACTTAGGTGTGAATTACTATATTAACTAGAGGCATATTATTAGATTATTCTACCTCATTATGTGAGATGATGGCACTTTTCATTATCTAATCCCTTTCTCATTTCTAGGGCCGCTCCTATATAGAACTCAACCCTCATTGTATTATCTCTCGAACTATCAACATTTTAGGACTTGTTTTCCTTGATCATTCTTGAGGATCATTCTATTTCTTTTTCTTGTTGAGGAATATTGCATATATTATTTGCACGTCTCTTGCGTGGAAGGTGTCTTTGTTCATTATTTGATCCTATGACTCATTTTTTCATAATTCTAACATAGTATCAGAACCCCAATTTAGCGAACCCCTTCTCAATTTATGAGGTTTTTTCTTCAACAAGGACTATAGGATTTAGATCTAAAATCCTCTTTTAAAAAAAAAAAAATTATAGGTGGGAATTTTTTGGTGCATTTTGGTGTGACTAAGCATTGACTGTTGGTTTTAGAGCTATTGAGAAAGTCAAATTTGGCTTTTGTTTGGCCTAATTTGGACTCCTAAGATTAGATCTGTGAGGGTTTGAAGAAATTGTTTTTTTTTTTTCTGAATCCAAAAGGTAGCTATGACTTTGGTGCATTTTGGTACCAAAAAGAGCTTGTCATTGGATTCAAGAGGATGATTCGATGAATTTTGATTATAAATTTTCCCATATTCCTTGTCAAAAGCTTCTAAGGAAATTTTCTTTTGTACAGGCCCCTTTAGGGGTTCTGCACGCAATTTGAAAAGAGGTATGATGATTTTTTAAAAATAAAAAATAATTAAAAAAATTAATTTTTATAAAAAAATATTTTTTAAATTCATTTTTAATTAAAAAAAATTCAAAAAATATAAAAGCATACACGATAGGCGAGGGTACACAATACCCTACCATAGTAGGCCTACAGGTGTTGCATGGTAGGGCCACGTGATCCATCCCCTACTAGTTGCATCCTTTGTAGACTCATTGGTGGCCTCCAAAGCCATCTGGCAGCTTTCCAACCCATCATTACAGGTTTTTCCAAAAATCTACAATTTTTCTATCATTCCATATTTAAAAAGTTTTAGGCAATCAAAAAAATCTAGCAAACTTTGCAATTTCTCAAGAGCTTCTAACTTTTCTAAGCACCTTTTGGATTTCCTGGTTGCCACCCTTTTTTATAGTGATTGACAAATGATTCTAACAAAATTTTCAGGGGGCATAATTTTTTCTGTTGCAGGGAATATTCCTTAAAATAATCTGTTGACATCATGTTGAAATCAAGGGTATGAATGCATGTGCAAGCCCCTTCAATTCCCCTTTGTATCCTTAAGTAGATCTTTCTTACTTTTGGTCATAAATTGGGCATACAATATCAAAATTGCATGAACGAGATATCATCGAAAGTTTGGTTCCACCAACTTTCAAGTGGTGTGAGTCTCATCACCATTTTCTGCTCCTAGTGCATTTTATAGCTTGTTGAAGTTAGATGCATTTTTTAGTCCCAAGCTAAAAACTTTTGACATGTTTCTCCATTTTTTGCAATTCTAACAG
This sequence comes from Sequoia sempervirens, assembly GCA_007258455.2. Taxonomy (NCBI): domain Eukaryota; kingdom Viridiplantae; phylum Streptophyta; class Pinopsida; order Cupressales; family Cupressaceae; genus Sequoia; species Sequoia sempervirens. The sequence continues at coordinate 124,397,944 of VDFB02281492.1, forward strand.
CATTGAGATGGTATTTCAAAGCTCTTTATAGCCATCATGTAAATTTTCCAGATTTCTCTCCATGTACATTTTATTCAGGTTTTTGATTTTTCACTTTGATGAATTACTTAGACATCTTAGCTTGTGGAGACTTTCTGTTTGTGTGGGATGACTCATTTTTGGTCATTCTTTCTGTATATCTAGTATAATGTCCTATTTTGGTATTGTAGACATCTTCTTGTGCAATAGAAAAAAGTACCCTTTGCTTGACATAAGATTAAATTGACTTAATGAAGCCTCGATCTAGATGTTTTGAGGAATTTTATGCATCCACACTAGGTCTTGGACCTTTACAAACTAAATAAAATACATTTAATGATGTCTTGTGAAGGTGTTGTGAAGTGTTGTAGCACATTTCTACACTTTTTTAGACTCTTCTCATTATAATTAATCTAAATATCCCCTTTTTACTCATCAACAAGTCCTATTTTGAAGTGTTGTAAAGTCTTGTAACAAGCTTTCATGCTCTTCTAGGCATATTTTCACTATTTACACCCTTCGGCCCCTTTGGCCCCAAATTCAAAATATTTTAAATTTCCTTTTGGGATTTTTATTCAAAATCACTTGATGTCGGCCTGTGATGAGGTATGAATGGATACTAAGGAACAAGAATTGTATAAATATGTTTTTTTCACCTCATTTTCACATCTTCTCCATCTCTAATCAATTAATTCATCCATTCTTCATCATTCATCATCTATCTTCTCAAGCAATCTAGGGTTTTCACATTCCAAGCCATTCATTAAGCTTCTTAAAACATTTAAGGGCTTATTCTACATGTTATGTTGTATACTTTCAAGATCATTCATCATGCTAATGTAATATATTCCATTGTTGCATGTTTTATTACTCTCTTTCATCATTTTGGTTTAATTACCTAAATAAGGTTTGACCAAGGCAAACCCCCATGCCCTAACATTCAACATATATCTCTCTCTCTCTTGTCTTGTGTGTATGTAGATTTAGGTCTGTTGGAAGCATAGAAATAATTAAAGATCAATTTTCAAGGTTTTTAAAGCTCTCTCTTCATTCAACAAGTCAAATAATCAACAAAAAGTCATTTTCAAATTCAGATCCGACAGTTTCAGAAGCAAATACCTATAGAAAATAGAAGTGCAGGTCTTGTTACATAGAATCAATTCCAAATTTTGCAGATTCCTGTAGGTGGAATAATTCACCACCCATGGTGAATAAGTCTCACCTATAGGCCTGAAAAGTTGATTTTGTCTGATTTCATCTTCCAGTAGTCAGAAACCTATTCCCAGGAGTTTTCATCAGGAGGACTAATTCACCATGCATGGTGAATCAGTCATAGTAGACATCAACTGTGATTTATGAGACATTCTAGAATATTCTAGTAACATCAATCTACCTCAAGGTACACTCTATTTAGTTTCATTAAATTATGTTTTCATTTGCTTGAGTTTCTAGTTCATTGTTGTGTTTTCAAACAAGTCATGCTTCCTTAATTTCTATTCAATAACCAATTAATTTCATTAGTTTCTTGCATTCAAACACATCCACACACATTTCACTTCCATTTCCCATTCAATCATACCTTAATCTTGAATGAAACATATGTACATTTTGGCCTCATTTTTCTCCTTCTAGGTGAAAAACCCTAGGAGTGCTAGAAAGCAAGTGGGTGCCAAAACCCTTCATTTCATTTTGGTGAACCTGCTATTTGAATTTATTCTTTTCTAATTTTGGAGTCCATTAATTATCCTAGATGTGCTTGCATTGCATTTTTCATTAGTTAGCTTGCATTCTAGGGTTTCATTTTTACATGTGTTAACATGCATAATAGGTTACACTTTTGCACCTCTAATCATTGAAAAGCTCTCAAATTCTGCATTTTTCATTTAGACCTGCATCTTCGCATTCTGAAAACATTAAAATTAGACAAAAATTCTAGAAAATTTCAAAAAAGTCCATATTGGGACTCATTTGCCACCCTGGGCAAATTAGTCCCTTTTGGCCCTTGAAACAACATTTTACATAATTCAGAACCTTATTTTTGGGCCTCTGTTTGATACCTTAACTTGTATATATTAGTCAGTTGTGTTTCTATAGCATGCATTTTGATCAAACTTACCTCAATTAGTTGATTTCATGCATCTTTTCATTTCACTTTTTTCACTCACCACATTTCATTTTCAGATTATTGCATTGTATAAGCAAAAAATTTACTTCTAAACTGAAAATTGCATTGCATAGCACTTTCTTTTATTTCAAAATATGTGCTCTAGAGTTCATTAAATATGGATTTTACAAGAATAATATCCCCTCTTTTGAGTGTGCTTTTACGAAACATAAACAATCCATTAGTACAATCCTTAATCCTACATTTCCCATTGGTGAGAATGGAAACGTAGACAATCATCACACACATACTTGTTCTTCTTCCAATACCTCTCCTATTAGTGACAAAGGTATCTTGGTGAAGGAAGTTACAATCCTTGAAAGTCTTGATTGTCCATCTCCTTCTTCCCCTTTGGATGACCTTACAAAAGAAGAACATGATATCATAAAAACTTTCCTCAACATTACCTTACGAAATCTTCCTAGTCATAACAATCAATCTTTTCCATCTCCTAATATCCCTCCTCAATGTAAAGAGGATAGGTTGGTATTAGAAGATACCCCTATTAAAAAACATGACACCTTTGATCTTCCCTTCCCTAATGTTCCCATGACTATGGAATGATCTCTTTGAAAATCATAGTGGTTCTTCTCTTGATACCTCCTCCACTTATGATGAAGCTCCTTTGCCAATTTCCCCCTTTGTTGAAAATATTACAAGCTCTTCTAGTATGGTAGATAATATGGAAAAAAATAATGATACCTTAATGAAAATGGACATTCAAATAACATCCTCTCCTCCTAATACCATCCTTGATCATTCCCCTATTGGAAAAGAAGTTATTGTGCAAGAACCAAGTCCTATTTTTCAACCACATATGAATTTTTGTTCTCCTCATAACTCTCCTCCTAGGGAGAATATCATGGCCTTGGAATATGACAAATAAGTATTTCTTGATTCTCCTTACATAGAGATATATCATGACAAATCTACTAAGGATATGAATGCACAAGTGTTTATTTTATCCCCTTTGATCAATAAGACTCATACATATCCCATAGGACATCTTAACAACCCCTCCATCCTCTACCCATCTTCATTCAATCTCACACCACACTCTCCTCAATCACCCCTCCTACCTAATGGCTTTGAACTTCGTCCAAGTCTCACAACATTGAATCTGTCATCTCGTAACATGCTCCTGATTTAACTTTGTTATATTTTGTACCCTCCTACAATGTAGGGTACAACATCTCATAATCTAAAGAGTCTTGCATAAGTATGACACCCACTACAATGCAAGATGAATCTTTTACATCCACCATCGAAAAAACTTCTGCCATTGATCAAGAGAGTATTTTATCCAGCCTTCTCCAAAATAATTTAATCACCCTCCCTCCTAGAACTTGAAAGAAATGTTATGACAAGACTTTCTTTTGTTCCTATCATAGAATTTATGGTCACCCTACTAATGAATGTCATGCTTTGAGTCGTAAAATCCAACATTTTTAGGAGTTTGATATGCTTCTTAATGTGGGGGCATCTAATTCCTCTAATTGCTATTTATTTTCACTCTAGCATACATTTCATCAATCCTTTCAGCTCACCTTTGTTCTGTACTAAGTGGGGGCAAAGGGTTCGATAGCCTTGTCCTTATATGTCACTTGTGGTTGCCTCCTTTGGCTAGTCGTTAATCTTTCATGAACAAACAAGAGAAAGCTTGGGATGTGGACGACATGCCTTAAGTTGGATCGCATATGACATACTTCTCTCTCTCATGATGTAGCTTAATGGAAACATATGACTTGGCATAAGGATTTCTGAGTAAGCTCTCATATCTTCTTCTTCTCTTCTACTTTAAAGCAATTGCTATCAGTTCGGGTGCTCACAACTTCTTTAAAGTGGGGGCATACATCACCACTCACATTTCATTGTGTGATTTTCTTGCAATGTTCTCTCTTAGATGCATTAGATACAATGGTGTTCAGGATGAGACCTTGCACTTTTCCTCTCTTAGAAACAAAATGAGATCATTTGCACTTATCCTCTCTTGGAGACATTGAACATAGTGTTCCCTAAGGCAAGAAATTACATGAACAAAATCCATTTGAAAAATCCTTACATTATTTTGCATTTAAAAATACTTATAAGTTTCAAATAATTTCATTTTATTTTGTGGCATCTTGTTAAACTTATCAATGAGTATAACTTTGACATGGTTGAGCGGGAAGCCCACCAAGCGACATGACTTTTCCCCATAGCCACTTTTGTGTTTGTGAGTGCATACCAACTAGCGTATGTATCTTACATTTTTAGGCTTTGTCACCCTACGAAGAACTAGTTCTATTGCCCTAGAGTGAGTATACCTTTGGCCTTTCTCACCCAACAGATAACTGTTGGCCCAAAGTGAGTACGCCATCTTAGCTTTCATTTTCCTTTGGATCTTGTCTTTGCATGATTTTGTATCTTGGGGGCTTGACCTACATGTGGATCTCTCTTGAATGTCTAATTTAGTGCGAGTTTGAAGTAATTTCATCCTCTCACTAAAGTGGGGGCTAAATGTGTCATAGAAAAAAGTACCATTTGCTTGACATAAGATTAAATAGACTTAAAGAAGACTTGATCTAGGTGTTGTGAGGCATTTTATGCATCCACACTAGGTCTTGGACCCTTGCAAACTAAATAAAATATATTTAATGATGTCCTGGGTATATGCATCATGATGGGCTAAAAAGTGGCAATATGATGGGTATGTGGCTGATGACTATTTTTTTACCCAAAATTGATGAAATGAAAAGGGTTTTTAAAAGAGATTCTCAGCTTTCCACTGATATAAATTATGCTTTACTTTAAATTTAATAAGTAATTATTATTCATTTTCTATTCAAATTATGAGTCAATTCCTGATTGATAGGCTGATTGAAAAACATCTATAGGTTTCAAATGGTATCACATTTTTTGAATCCAAAACATGCATCACATTCTATGCTTCACATAATATAGGATTAAAAAAAGAAAAATTGAATTTCATGAAGTTTTGACCAAGTTAAGGTGGCCAGACATACAAGTTTTTATATTTTTTAAAAATTTGTAATAAAAAATTCATAATTAATTATTTACTTGGAAAAAAATTACAAAAATATATGCATCACATTGGGGCATGAGTCCTCTACTTATATCTAAAATATTATAAAAAATATTATCATTTTATTGTGGTTAGGGTGGTCAGACAGACACCTACTTCTTATTTTTTCCCCGAAATTTAAGTACCACTACATTGAAATTTCAAATTTTCACCAAATAGATTTCTTTTTTGAAACAAACCTAGCAGTTTAGAAACTACATTTAATTTTCTATAGATTCTATTCTTACATATTTTTGAAATAATATAGATAGCTTATTCAAATTTTTACGTCAAGTTGCCTAACTCTGATTTTTCTGAATGTTTTGCCACTTAAGGGCCTATTTTTTCCATGATGATCCTGCACATACCCCAAAAAGTCCTATTTTGAAGTGTTGTAAAGTATTGTAACAAGCTTTCACGCTCTTCTAGGCATATTTTCATTATTTACACCCTTCTCGTGCTTTATTTGGTCTCTTTATGCCCTCATAAGTTGTAATTAAGTGTATTTTTGAACGTTATCCCAACAAATAACTTTAAATGCAAAAAATTTCCCAACACATGTTTTTAGGTCCTAGGTGGGACCCATTCGCCATGGGTGGCGAATAAGTCCCCTTTGGCCCCAAATTCAAAATAATTTAAATTTCCTTTCAAGATTTTTATTCAAAATCAGTTGATGTCGGCTCGTGATGAGGTATGAATAGATACTATGGCACAAGAATTGTATAAATATGTGTTTTTCACCTCATTTTCACATCTTCTCCATCTCTAATCAATTCATTCATCCATTCTTCATCATTCATCATATATCTTCTCAAGCAATATAGGGCTTTCACATTGCAAGTCATTCATTAAGCTTCCTAAAACATTCAAGGGCTTATTCTACATGTTATGTTGCAAAATTTCAAGATCATTCATCATGGAAAGGTAATCTATTCCATTGTTGCATTTTTTATTACTCTCTTTCATCATTTTGGTTTTGGGTTTTACTAAGGAAAACCCCCATGACCTAACATTCAACATCTCTCTCTCTCTCTTGTCTTGTGTGTTTGTAGATTTAGGTCCCTTGGAAGCATAGAAATAATTTAAGATCAATTTGCAAGGTTTCTAAAGCTCTCTCTTCATCCAACAAGTCAAAGAATCAACAAAAAGTCACTTTCAAATTTAGATCCAATAGTTTCAAAAGCGAACACCTGTAGAAAATAGAAGTGCAAATCTTGTTACAAAAAATCAATTCCAGATTTTGCAGATTCCTATAGGTGGACTATTTCGCCACCCATGGCGAATGAGTCCCACGTATAGGCCTGAAAAGTTGATTTTGTCAGATTTCATCTTCTGGTAGTCAGAAACTTGTTCCCATAAGTTTTCATCAGAAGGAGGACTAATTCACCATGTATGGTGAATCAATCCTAATATCCATCAATAGTTATTTCTAAGGAATTCTAGAATCTTCCAGTAACATCAATCTACCTCTAGGTGCACTCTATTATGTTTCATCAAATTTTGTTTTCATTTTCTTGAGTTTCAAGTTCATTGTTGTGTTTTTAAACAAGTCATTCTTCGTTAATTTCCATTCAATAACCAATTAATTTCATTAGTTTATTGCATTCAAACACATCCACACACATTTCACTTCCATTTCCCATTCAATCATACATTAATCTCAAATGAAACATATGTACATTTTGGCCTCATCTTTCTCCTTCTAGGTGAAAAACCCTAGGAGTGATAGAAAGCAAGTTTGTGCCAAAACCCTTCATTTCACTTCTTCATGCAAATTCTCTTTTGTAGATGCACTAAGATAAAGTGTCATTCTGTTGTATGATTTTTGGGGATTTTTTACATCCTATTATGTCTTTTTCATTCACACTATGATATAAAGTGTCATGAGGGGGTTGGTGTTTTCCTTTGGTTTTCAATCACACTTTTTTGAACTGAGTGTCCCTTCCACAATAGCAGTGAATCCCATTGATTCTTTCCTCATGTGTTGTGTGCCTTAATTTGTACACCCTTTTATTGTAGATTGTTTCTCCTACATGCAATTCTTGGTTTCACATAGTTTCAATGTTCCTATCATGGCTCACCCTTGTCAACATTATGGGGGATCTGTACTATCGGTGCTAATGCTTACTTGGTTTCAAATTCTTGAGTGATCTATGTACTTTTAGATGCAGTGTACATCAAAGGCTAGTTACACGAATTTTGGTTAGATGGATCATTTACCATAAGGAGATTCTTCCATTCCTATTTGTAGAAGTTCTACATTTCAGCACCATATTATTCATCATTCAACGACAATCTACAACTTCTTTGTGCTTCAGTGATGTTCTATATGTTCTTCTTTTTAGGACATTATTTTGGTTGGAGGCTTCATAGTCCTTCACCTTGATTTGGAGTCTTTTTAATCCTTCATTCTCCTTTTCTCTTTTGGAGAGGATTTTTCTCCCACTGTGGTTTTCTCCTTTTCTCTAGTTTTGGGAGATCTTTTAATTGTACATGGGTACCTCACCAAGCCTTATTTGTTGGGACCCATCTTGCATTCTCTTTTTAGGGTTTTTTGCTACTCCCTAAGTTCATCTTAAGAAGGGGTGTTAGAGTAATCATGCATTAGCTAATAATTAATTAATATTTAATTAATAATTAGTCCAATTTATTCTGAAGAACATAAGCTAAACATAGGAGTGATTTACTATGTTAACTAGAGATCTATTATTAGATCATTCATTCTCATTTTATGAAATATTGACATTTTCATGATCTAATCCCTTTCTCATTTAGGGTTGCTCCTATATAACACTCAACCCTCATTGTATTATCTCTCAAACTCTCAACCTTAGAGGACTCTTGTTTTGCCTAAAGATTCTTGAGGATCATTCTATAGCTTTTTCTTGTAAGGAATATTGCATACATTTTTTGTAGATCTCTTGCATGGAAGGTTTCTTTGTTCATTGTTTGATCCTATGGATCATGTTTTTCACAATTCTAACAAAAATCAAATGTGAAAAACCAAAGTATGCATTTAGTATTTTTTCGTCAACACTTTAGATCCCAAAAAATGAGGGAACTAGTCTAGGGAATTCTATGCCCTAGACCTCTTAATTTGGCCCCAATTTTATATATCAATGTTGGTAATTTATTATTTAAAATTATAATTTTAGTTGTTCGTTATGAATATTTAATTTTCAAGAAATTAGAAGAATTGGATATAAATACATAATATTTTCAAAATTTTAGAAAAAGGAGAAATATATTAAGAAAACTATTTACAAAAATACTTCAAAAATTAATTCAAGAGTAGTTAAGAGTAGAATTTACAAAATTATTGTATTTTTTCATTATTCAAGCATCATATCAATTTTTATGTGATTGTGTTTGTATGTTTTCATACATTTTACTTTTAATCAATAACACTTTTAGGTTTTCAAATCAAATAAAGTCAAGTTACAATTGATCCTTAAAGGTGATGAGCATGACTTAAGTCCATCAAGGAAATGATATCTGAGTGGTGAGTTACAATAAATTTTAAATTCATTACTTATTTATGATTTAGCATCTATCCCTCAAAATGATATGCTCTCTTTTTATCATCATTTCTTTCATTATGGGGGTAGAAATACCAACATGGGGTTTGAATGAGGAAAGCCCCTATATATGGCACAACCCATGCTCTCATTTCATATGTGCAGGTTGCATATCTAAAGTAAAATGGAGGAATCTTGAAGATAATTTCCTTATTTAGACATAAAAGCTCTATAAGTCAACAAGATATGGAACCTATATTATCTTAGTAATAGATGATGATTTGATAACCAAATTTGGAAGAAAGAGACTACAAACAAGGGACCTTAGGCCTACAAAAGATAATTTAGGTGCATTAGTTTCTACCCTAGACCACCAATATTTTTCTCAAACTTCAATCATAGGTGCATTAGTGTCTACTCTATTCATAAGTGGAGTCCAATTTGGATTGTCAGTTTCTAGTTTCTTAGAAATCATTAAAAAAATTATGCATTTTCATAGTTTAGCTAGTTATATCATTGCATTGCATTAAAAAACCAATTGTAACTCCCTACCATCTGAATTTAGATCCAAGGGAATATTGGTTGATGTTCAATCACTCATAACCTTTGGTTAGATTTGAATTCCCCCATTGTTAAGGAACCCCACATCCATATCACATCACCATTCAAAAAAGGCATTGATTTTAGTGGTTAGACTTAGGATCACCTTTTCTAACTTAACATTTTGGTGAACTTGACGTATTTACACTATAGACCTTCTAAAATATGAAGCATATCATCTTAGATTAGAGGTTAATCTTGTATTTTTTTTCATTCATCATTTAGGAATCTATCATTTCAGAAAAAAGAATAAAAAATAAAACAATTCCATATTATAGTACATGCAAAGTTTAAATAAGGTTCATTTCAGCTATCATAGGTTAGATCTACATCTTAGTTTCATTTATAAATCTAGATTAGGTCATATTAAATCTGAAATAAAATTTGAAAGTATTCAAAGCATCCATTTAGGTATTTTGTATATATTTAAAAGGTGAAAAAGTGCTTTTTTTGTTACAAATAGGAATCAAGATCTTCATTTGCGGATTTTGCACATTAGGATCAGTAAAATGTTCCACTTGAGTTTTGAAAATTACATTTGGAATCTCATTTTGTTTCTTGAATATTTTGAAAATTTCTTGCATACTTGCATTTTGCATTGCACAATCATAAACCAGAAAAATTCTAGAAATTCATTCACTATCAAACCTTCATTGTCACAGAAAATAGCATTTAAACAGTATTACACACATCAAAACAATGAAATTTTCAAAATAGTTTTCTAGTCTATGGAATTCATGTTCCCCAAACCAAGCTATTTTTTCATAGATTTTTATGGTAGAACCATCTTAGGATCTTCTATCCATATCTGATTCCATTTTTCAATTTATTGTGTTATACCAATTTGAACTCCAACATATACATCTCATTGCCATAATGGTTGAATTAATTGGTAAAATGTTGTATTCTTTAAAATATTTGGTGGATGTTTCATGTTGTGTGTTTGGAAAATACCTTGCTTCAAATGATGAAATGTATATTCCTTCATCTTCCAGTGTATATCTCCTTAATGAAGATATCTTGAGCCAAGATGAAGCAATCGTGCATGAATTCTTAAACAATGCATTACCTAACCTTGAAAAAGATATGGTCCTTTACCCTTCAATAGTATGGCCTACTCATCCATATCAACAATCAATAACACCTACCATACCACCTCTTGACATACTTTCCACATCACATAGAGAAAGTGAATTACAATTCATTCCTCACCCCATATATGAAAATAACAATTAATAACAATCACAATCATCCTACACCACTCAGTCATCCTCCATCTTATGAAAACAAAGAAACCAATATGCCTATTAGCTTGGAACAATACTATAGCCAGGGCTTTAGGATCCTAAAAAAATAAGGATGTGATATAAAGATCTAACATTAAATCCACAATATTTTAGAACAAATACCATCTGAAGATAGAAAAGGTATATGTTATCAAGGTCCTCTACCTTTACATAAGACATTTGGTCCATTATCCAAACCTCATAAGAATCATGGTCCTGCTAGAAAAGGTGTATTAAATGCTTCTCATCCCTTGTCTGAAACTAAACATGTACTTAATGTACACTTTTGTAATTTGGATAAATTACACTACCAACTATGCAAGAAAGAAGAGATGTACAATGCAATAATAAAAAATCATCTTTGTGTGCATATCATATATTTTTTGGAAATGTTACTAATCTTCAGCATATCATAGATTGTTTGGACATGCTACTAATCTTGAGCATATCATAGATTGTTTTGAGTATAATTGTATATCTCACCTTAGCTTTATAACTAAGGGGTTCTCATTTGTAAATTGAATTCTTTGATTTTCAATTCTATTGTAATCCTGAGCATTGTATATCAAGATCTCTTTGTCCTTTTCATTTGGCCTCTAGATCTTGGGTGACTATTTCCACAACCAACTCTAACTATTTGTGTGTGGGTCTCAAATGGTTCTCTCAGCTCAGGGCATGGCTAGGGTTTTGCAATAGCCTATTGATGCCATGTTGGTAGGGTAGAGATTTTTACCTCTCCTTTTGGGATTCATCTCTTATAGATATTTGGAAGATATTGTTGAAGTTTAATATTTATTGCCTTCATCTTAAGGATGTATTGGAACAATGGGCATTATAAGTTCTTTAGAAGAAATTTAATCATATATTGTAAATATAGATATGGAATTTATAATGTATATGAAAGATTAGACAAAAGGTCATGTATCACTTTATTTGAAGAATGCATATTTTTATTTTAGAGTTTTCAAAAGGAAAGAAAGTTGAAAATATAGAATTTTACTATAACTAATTTTAGTTTGAGTAGTTTCAAACAAGGATTTATTCATGAGTTGTTTAAATTGTGATTTCATACATAGTATATTTAAAAATGAACAAATGAGTTTACTCAAATGTAGCATTAAACACTTGCAAGTTACTTTTTGTCGAATACATACAAACTATTAATAAGAAGAAAAAATAATTTTAGGTGATTCTTAAATACATTTACTTACAAGTCTATGATTAAAGAAGTTATTCAATGAGTATAAATTCACAAATATAAGGAAAAGAGAAGATTAAATATATATCTTATTAAAATATATAATACATTTTGTATTATTATATATGAAATATATATAATATATTTTATATGTTATATATATATATTATATTATATAAGCTAGTATATTTTAACTAAATATATATTAAAACTTGAGTTTATAAATTCACACACACACATGGAAGTGTATAGGGGATGACCTCCTTTGGAGCTAGAATTCATATGGGAGAATAGACTCCCCCAAGAGGCTTGCGGCCCCCATGTGGGAGGCACCACCCCCACATGGGTGGTCTTACCCCTCACTTACATATTAAACTAGGCATATAACAAAAAAAAATATCAAATAGAAACCTCATATCATTGTTCTCAAACACATCAATAATGTAATATATAATATTTTTTTCTTAAAATGCATACTATTAGCTATTGAAAAACACAAAAGCAGTAAAAGTTAAATTATATCCAAAGACAAAAACTTCTCTATTATATAACAAGAAAATAAGAAAAGGTGATAACATCCAAAAAAAAAAGATTCAAAATACATTTTTTTGGGTTCGTAGAAATATATATAGACACACACACAAACATTGAAATACATATAAAAATGTAGGTTATTGTGGAAGAAAATAAAATTTGTTGTGTATATATAGATTTGTGTAGAGATATATGTGGTATATCAAAATAAGCTAGGCCACTTATTAAAATAAATAAATCCTATAAGAAACTTACAATATATATATATATATGAAAGAATGAATTCTTTCTAAAATATTTGAGAGTCTCTCCACTTACAATCTCTTCAAGCCTACCTCACAAGTGGAGAGAAAAATGAAAAGAAAACAAGTTTTATAAAGAAATTGATAAGGATTATGGTTCATTCTTTCCCTAAGATCCAAGGGTTAAGATTAGACCTCATCCAATGGATGGGATTGAGTGCTCATTCAATTACCTTTCAATTTATAGAAAAAATTATTTAAGTCAACCTAATTTTCCTAATGATTAAATCTATGGTGTGGGACTATGATATTAGGACCCTTATATAAGTAACAACTTAAAGTATTATTGGGATTTATAATTGAAATTCACATCGTTACTTTATTTTAGCTTCATAAATATCAAGATGATATTTAAAAACGTATTAAATAAGAAATGAATTGCTTTATAAATTAATTTAGTGGAAGTTAACAAATGAATTTTTATATATGGGCTAATTTTTGACAATCTACAAAGGTTTAAATAACTGTATAATGGTATTTTTCAAAGCTTATGTTTTGTTTTTCTATTGAATTTAAAAGTGTTCCCATCTCGACAAGTGTTGTTAGTGTAATTAAACAAATTATTAATTATTGATGAAAACTAGCTGCTTCGTCAAAATTAGTTATAATAGAAACTTGGCATAATTATTAAATTTATATAAATATATATTAAAAGGGACTTAAATCAAATGTCAATAACAATTTAATTTTCAACATAGATTATTGTTTGAAATGAAATATATTCAATTTGATATAAATTGTCCATAAAATCATTAATTGAATTATTTAAGGTATGCATATGAGATATTTTTATAATAGTATAATTGGAGTTAAATTACCATTCCAACTACACATTTACCCAAATAAAAGGGTTGGTAGTTTGATTGAAATATCCTTATTGAATATAAGAAAATAATAAAAAAAAAATTACATGATTAATGGGAATCACCTATGATAATTAATTCATGTGAAGATTACTATATGACCTATGAAAAAAATTTAATAGTTAATTTAAATATTGAATAGAATAATAAATTAGAAGTGCCCATGAGGGCATGGTTCGGTGGTCAAGTGGCTTGGTTGTAGTGACAGCCACCAGGGTTCAAACCCTTACTGGGTCAAAGTGCTTGCAGGCCTTGTGCCTTCACTGGGCCTTTGTGCTTGCGAGTTTGGTTGTTTCTTGTGGTTTCTTGTACCCAGTTCATAGCTCCAATCAAAAGCGTTTACCCCTAATAATATGGGTGCATTGCACCTTTTAAAAAAAAGAATAATAAATTAGAAGTAGCAAAATTGTTATAGATGAAAGTCTAATATAGGCTTTGAAGTTGTGGAACTGGTCAAATAGTTAAAAGAAAGAGAAGATAGTAAAAGAAAGGATCCCATGATTGTAAGTCTCCTTAAAAAGTGCATTAACAAGGGAATTACTTATAAAACTTCAATGCTAGGGAGGAAAAAGTACCATGAAAAGGTAAAATTGATAGGCAAATCATTGGTAGAATTGAGGGCTATAGCGATACTAGATACCCATTTCTCTAATCCTCCAAAATGATTGTTATATCTTGGAATATAAGGAATCTTAGTACCATTCATATAAAAAAATATACTTGAGATCTTTGTGAATTAGGAAATGTGATCTTAGATCCAATTACATTAACTAGAATTTTCTCCTTTTCACTTTGACTTAACATTCAAACATAAACCAACTAGGATTTTCTAATTGGTTTATTACCACAAGGGAGAGCCAACCTCCTAGGGTTTATTTTTTTCTTGAGTTTTAAAAGAGATAAATTTGATGCATTTTTTAATAATCATATTTGGCGTGTAATCCTAGATTTTAAAATATAATTTATCACATAGAAATTAATGGAAAGAACCAAAAAAGATTTAGCTGTGAGATTGAGATATAGAGAGGAACATATAACAAAAGATAGAGCTTATTTTACTAGTCAAAGGTGTGGGTGCCCTAGAATGGTTTCCTCCTTTTCCAAATCTACAAAGTCTGAGATCTGTAGGTTATAATCTACTTTGTTTTTTTTAGAATTCTCTCCTACTGAAACTCTTGGATCTGATTTGTGCACATGGAAAGAGGGGAAAGGTTGTGTGGTATAGGGCTTGCCTAAGTCAAACCCTATTTTTATATATCCACATACACAAAATGAAGATGATCAAGAGGGTATACCCTAGGTCAAGCAAAGGACAAAAAAACTATAATTAACTAAAATGATAAATGATAAATAAAAAATGTTACTTTGATGTGAAATTCTTGTTGAAGTGATTTCACACAACATATTACCACATATTTTTATTGATGGATGCCTTGATTTCTTGATAGAACTATAGATGGTTAGTTCTGGAAACATAATATATTGTTGTAGATAGTGAGTAGAGGATAACTCAATATATTTACATAAATTTTCATGATTTATCATAATAGCTTCTTGCACATAATTTTATTCATTCTTCTTGATGTCCTACAAGCTTGATTTTAATTGATGAAAGTGTTGTACAATAATTTTGTTAATTCTTCCCTTGAATTTCCTTGAATGACTTTAGGGTCTTCAATTTTCTTAATATATTTTCTAGCTATTATTAGGATTTCAAATGATGAAAATACTAGTATTTATATGCAATTATTCTAATTTCATAAAATTAAATATCAATGGTCAAAAAATGAAATTGAATCTTCAAATAATTAAATGTTGATGCTGAAATATTCAAATTAGAAATAAAAAGGATAAGAAAGGGGCATGGGTGCCCTATTCCAAACACATCCTTTTCAAGGCCTTAAGCATAAAAGAAAAGATAGGGATGTGCAAGTAACATTAAGGTTTTGAGTAAACCATAATCACCTTACTGAAAATTTAATTGAAAATAAGCTCAACTTATCACCCTTAGAAAAATTAGTCAAATAAAAGGGTAAACCAACCAAGTCTTGGTGGATTTGTAGAATACTCTTATTACAAAAAATTCTATCATTTTGTGATAAAATTGAATCCATTTGAAACATTATACAGAAGGAAGTGTTGAATTCCTATAAACTCGGATCAGCTAGAATATAGGATTAGCCTTAGCCTAGAAATTTTGTTTAAAATAGAAGAGTAGATCAGGTTGATCAAGAAAAGAGATAACCAAAAAATAATGATAAGCATAAAATATTGTTGATGTTAAGTATGAGTCAAGGATTAGTACTATTATGTTCAAAATTGACAGGTGCCTAGGAGCATTACTATTATGCTCAAGATGGATAGTTGTCAAGGAGCATACTATGCCAGTGATGGTTTTCCTTAGCTTCTTGGTCATCCAATTGATTGTATAGGGAAGATAATTTCTACTGAGGAATAGGTAGGTAATAGCTCAACCGACCTCATAGTATAGTGTTGGCACATCTTAGTTTCGAAATGGTATAATTGACCCTATTTATTTGAGGGTGGACCTCAGTGTAGTATGAGATGCACAAAATAATCTTTCATTAAAAAAAAGTAAAGATTAAAATTTACAAATTTTATAAGAAATAAAATTGGAATATGTTGGTAAGGGAGGAAATTTTGGGTTAAACCCCACCTTTGACCTCTATGTGGGAGCTCATCTCGCATGGGGGGATAAATAATGGAGCCCCCACAATTTGGTCACACTTAGACCCCTTCATGGTAGTGTAAACCTAACTCTTCCCTACAACATTTTTATAATCTATCTTACAACAATATATGTTTGAATAAATATTATATTGAAACATATAAAATACAGTTCACCACAATGGAGTGATGAACAATGGACCTATTTTCCCAATTTCATTCAAAATGTATGCTACAAAGTGAAAATGAAGAACTGTAATCAAATCTCACAAAACCAACAATCAAAAGGGAGATCTAGAAAGGGGAAAATAATTTGTACCTTTCACCAAAATTTGAATGGGTCCTAGCTAAGGTTTCTAGAAAATTATTTCTAGGTTCTCTTATACCAAGTCTACACTACCGGATTCCAAGTGTTCACTGTTGAAAAGCCAAAAATAAACTCTTTAGAAGAGTTTCTCTGATTTGACAACTTTTCTTGCAACTTCAAAAAATTTGCAACTTTCTTCAATTTTTCTCTTCAAAGGACCTTCAACGTAAAATATACAATCACACATCAAAGAGAGAAAAATGTTTTTTTAAGGGAATGGGGGTTTTCCTTGGTCAAACCCCATTTTGGTAATTAAACCTTGAAATGAAATAGAAAAACACGAAGGAATGATGATTGAACAACAATATGTAACAACTCACCAAACCTTATTTGAAACCTTTGATTACAAATCTGAAAACTAGCATGAAGTGGCTTGGATGGATGAGGATCTTGATCATGAAACTTGTCTTGAAGCAATGTCCTTCAATACTTGCATAGATCTTGAACACTACATCACCATATTAGCTCAAACAACATGCATGATGCAAAAAATATTTGACATGATGAAAAGAATCTTAATTGCTGGAATAATGGGTATGTACAGGATCATGATGGGCCAAAAAGTGGTGATATGATGGGTATGTGTAGGGTATGTGGCTGACAACCTTTTTTTAACCCAAAATTGATGAAATGAAAAGGGTTTTCAAAGGAGATTCTCATATTTCCATCAATATAAATTATACTTTACTTTGAATTTAATAAATAATTATTATTCATTTTCTATTTGAATTATAACTAAAGTCCTAATTGATAGGTTGATCGAAAAAAATCTATAGCTTTCAAACAGTATCACATTTTTTGAATCTAAAATATGCGCCACATTCTATGCTTCACATACTATAGGATTTAAAAAATAAAAATTAAATTTCATGAAGACTTGACCAAGTTAAGGTGGTCAGACATACGAGTTTTTATATTTTTTAAAAATTCTAATAAATAATTCATAATTAATTATTTAGTTGGAAAAAAATTATAAAAAAATATGCATCACATCTGTACATGAGTCCTCTACTTATATATAAAATCTTATAAAAAATAATGATCATTTTATTGTGGTTAGGGTGGTCAGACAGACACCTACTCCTTATTTTTTCCCTGAAATTTAAGTGCTACTGCATTAAAATTTTAAATTTTCACCAAATAGATTTTTTATTTTTTTTAAACAAACCTAGTAGTTTAGAAACTACATTCAATTTTCCATATATTCTATTCTTACATATTTTTGAAATAATATAGATAGCTTATTCAAATTTTTACCTCAAGTTGCCTAACTCTGATTTTTTTTAAAAATTTGCCACTTAACACTCTGTTTTTTCCATGATGATCCTGTACATACCCTAATCTTCTATATTTTTGTCATTGAATGCCTTGAAAATTCTCTTGAATGCTCTTGATAATTCTCTAGCTTTATCTCATGAAGGCACATAAAAATTATAGGATCTTAGGATGAAACATAGTGAAATAACCTTGTATTTATAAATATCTTATCATTAATTGCCGAAATTCAAATATCACAAGTTGACATTGAACTATGGATTTGAAATCATTAAAATATCACCAAAAAAATATTGAAAAGGGGGTCCTAGGTCTAAGTGAGGACCCATTCACCATAAGGTGAATGGGTCCTAGGCCACTTACCTAGGACACACATTGCTTATTGTTAAACATTATGTTAAATTAAGGGAATAGGTCTAAGTGAGGACCCATTAACCCTATGGAGAATGGGTCCTAGGTCACTTACCTAGGACACACATCTTCCAAAGTTAAGTGTTGTGAAATGGAATTTATGAATGTTGGGTTTTAACCCTCATAATTTGTATTTAATTAGGCTTGGATTTGAATTAAAGGGGCCAATTACAGAAAAATAACCTCAATCAATTAATAGAGCCCTAGATTAGTGTGAAAGTGTAAAGGTCCACCTTACAAGACTAAAAATAGGGCACAATTAAGTCTATTTAATTTAAAAGGGCCCTAAACTTAATGTGAATATCAAAAAACATATTACAACACTAAATTAAGGCAACATTAGGCTCATTTTATTATTAATTATTGCCAAATTAAGTGTGAAAAAGGGATAAATTTTTCTACACTAAATTTTTCCCCCACTTTAGTGCAAGGATGACCCTATTTCAAACTAACACTAAAGTAGACATTTAAGAAACTTATGTATGCAACAATTACAAAGATACATAATAATACAACATCAAAGACTAGGAAGATCAAGCCTAGATGGTCTAATTGGTGCATAACACATCTAATCCATCAATTTTGTTTTGTCACGCTCATTCTAGGGTAGGGGAACCTCAGGTAGTCCACTAGGTGAATATCCCAAAAGGGTGGCAATTGAGAGAATCATATTAGGCTCCCATACCATATAAAATCCATCCTCCTAGAAACATCAATAAAGCACTGTAATGCTATGCAATGCTCCATAGGCAAGTAAGGTGTGTTATGCTAGATGGCATTGAATTTAGATGTTTGAGCTTCATAAGGTTAAATAAGCTACGTTATGCTAAACACCTATGAACAAGGAAAGGCTCCATAGGCATGAAAGGTGTGTTATGCTTGGTGGTCTTGAATTTAGGGTTTGAACTTCATAAGGTTAGCAAGCTATGTTATGCTAATACTTATGAACAATAATTCTAGTAAGTTTTTTTGTTCAAAGGGTTTTTTCTTAGTTCGTGCAAGGTCTTCTTCTTAGGGAACATCATGCCTAATATATCCCAAGAGAGGAAAATTCAAGAGTAAAAGATTCACAACTCAAGGAATGTAGTGCATGACATCACCACTAAGGGGAAAGTCATACACTAAGAAATATCACACCCTTGGAGGAAATAAAACCCAATGACACCACTAAGAAAAGGATGCATCAAAAGAAAAAAATAAAATCGCACCATGAAAAATGAGAAATGTCAAAAGATATTATCGATGTATTCCCCCACTTTAAAGTAGTTACTAACACCATTGTTGTGATAAATTTCTTTAAAGTGTCCAATGTTCAATCCTAAGACATGAAAACTTCCTCATGAAGCCCTATTCCAAGTCATATGTTTTTGAAATGAAGTTATGCCATGAAAACGAAAGAAAGGGTTGCCCCCAAAAATACATAAGGGATCTATGGATTCAGGGTCAGTATATCTTTGCTTCAATATTTTTATAGAGCTTGGAAATGCCATTGTTGCCCAAATACTCATAGAACTAGAAGAATGGCACATAGAGTGAAAACAAATAAAAATCCTTTTGGGTCAACATAGAAGAGACCTAAATGTCTTGACACCTTGCGTCATCCCCAAAAGAAAAACAAAAGACAAATGAATTTTTTTTTTTATGAAATAGAGAAGAATGCAGATGAATATAGAGGAATGCACATGAAGAGAGAAAGAAACATCAAATAGAATAGTACGGGGTGTTGGTGTTCTTTTCCAGCAGAACCTTGAAATAATCTAAAGGGTAGCCAACCCTTATGCTTAAGAATCTTCAAGGTTAGTGGCCAACAAATAGGAGATTAAATAAAAACCCCTTTCTCCCCTACACTTCAGGCTATGTTAGACCTGGGAAGGTGGTCCCAATAGTATGCTTTCATATACTTGTGTGTCAAAGTATCAAACACACTATAAATAGAAGATTCTCCTTTAAATGTTTAATGGACACTACTTTAAAGGTTTGGTTGACCTTCAAGGTAATGCATAACTTAAACATGAGAGATGTAAATCATTAAATTCTACACACCATGATACCAAGATAGATAAATAAATTTTATTTGAAATTGTAGCTACTCACAAAATGATCTCAGGAAACTATAACATTTAAGATCAGTGCCTAATCCTAGGGTGGAGTCACCTAAACCATGAATTTTAAAACTCATTACAACATTCACACTTTCATAATTATGCCTATCATATGATGCATTACACCACTGATATTAGAAACTAGACCAATCATACTTTAGTAATCCAAGCATATAGTTGCACAAACCTCTATTTATGTTAATAAAATTTAATTCATTCTTGGAATGAAAGTAACAACACATAACAAACATTCAAGGAAAACAAAAAGACAAATAACAAAAACCCTTGATTTATTATATTCATAATATATTCAATGTGTACAATGGAGACAACCAACTCAGAATATATTATCATTTACTTGCAAATATAAAAGTGTTGTGAATAAATTATTCATTTACATTACTTAGAAAACTTCATAAACCTAAAATCAATAGTATACATTTGTGACTCTGTTACAAATAATGCTTTCCCATGAGACCAAGTAGTGAAACCCCTTTGAAAGAAGCAAAAATTACATTTTAAAGTCAGGAGGAATTTCTCATATTGAAATTCTTCCCTCCATCTGGCATCACTTGAGTCCTCAATCCATTACCACCTTAGCTTGATGAAACTCCAATCTACCCTTTGATTCACACCTCTTGCATTCACTTTCCCTCATATAGAAAATTATTCCCACAATGATGAGCCATCATTCATCTATGCCCTTTAGTTGAAAATATCTACTCTGTGAAAGAATAAAAATCTCTGTAAAAGTCTTTCACTCTTTATTTACCTTGCTCCTAAAAACAAATAGTTTTCACCATGAAAGAAAACCTTCATTCTAAGAAAATTCACTCTTTGATTTTCTATGTAAAAACCCATGATTCCAGTTCTCTTTACCTTTTACTTCCCAACAAAGAGAGTATTTTTCTTTCACATAGTGAATATGAATATTTAAATTCACCTTTACAAAAATTTTCTTGTGCTTCATATATTTCAATTTTTCACTAAGAGCCTTTAAATGGTGAAGATTTTAAAATAACTTTATTAGGGAATATAAAATCTTACCCATGCTTTTTTAAATTTATTAACAATGCCCAACAACTACAATTATTGTGTTTCATATGGTGAAATTTTTTATTCACTTTTTCAATCAAGTTGTGCAAAACATTTTACCGTGCTCCTTGCATTTTACAAAAACCCCTTTTCCATTTTAAAAATGAAAGATTTTAAAAAATTTCTCAGGAAAATATAATATTTTAGTCATGCATTGCATTTTATTTCATGCATTTAAAATTTTACTTCAGCCAAATGAATACTTTGATCTTGATCCGGCTACACCCTTACCTTTTACTCATGCACTCTCCATTGATTTACTTCCACTGCAACAAATAAAATTTTATTTTATTTTATTTGTGAAATCTTTTAATTTTTTCCCTTGGGCCATAAGCTTCAAATTTATTTTCCTTTTAGCCACAAAAGTATTTATCAGGCATTTTATACCTTAATTACTTTATCACAAACCTTTTCACCTTCAAGCTTTCATCAAACGTTACCATATAACTTAATTCACGGGCCTGCCACATCCTCACTCTTGGGAATTACCATCTCCAATTGTGGATAAGGTGAGAAAATGAAGAAAGTAAATAGCGATGTGAGATGGAGAAAGCACATCATCACAAATAAAATAGCTTATGCACTCTCCATTGATTTACTTCCACTGCAACAAATAAAATTTTATTTTATTTGTGAAATCTTTTTATTTTTTCCCTTGGGCCATAAGCTTCAAATTTATTTTCCTTTTAGCCACAAAAATATTTATCAGGAATTTTATACCTTAATTACTTTATCACAAACCTTTTCACCTTCAAGCTTTCATCAAACGTTACCATATAACTTAATTCATGGGCCTGCCACTTCCTCACTCTTGGGAATTACCATCTCCAATTGCTGATAAGGTGAGAAAATGAAGAAAGTAAATAGGGATGTGAGATGGAGAAAGCACATCATCACCAATCGCTAATGCAATGTGGAAGAGGTGAAATCTATTAGCGATGCACAATGGAGAAAAACTAGCTTCACCCATCACTAATCCAAAGTATAAAAAAGAAAACAAAATAGTGGTGCACGATCAAGGGAACTCCACCACTTAGTTGTTCTTCATGTTTAATTGTTGCACCATGAACCGCAATGTCAAACAAGTGTTTACAATAGTCAACATGTGACTAAATCTTATCAGAGCCATGCACATGAGCTTGCCACAACCAACCTTTGGCTGAACACAGATGATGCATTCATACATTTTTCCACTGCTTGATGATCCTCATCATTAGTGTGTTCCTACTTATGAAGGGATGAAATGAAGAACCTCTATTTTTCAATCCAATATTAAGGTGTACTATTTAATTTTAGGGAAACCCATGTGCTAATCTAAATAGTGTTCTTTACAAACCTGTCACAACCATGCCATCCTACAATATATTTGAGCTTAACTAAAAATAGGGTTTGAAGGGAAGGAATGATTTCTTTTAAACAATTTGATACATGTTCACTCTAAGCACAAACTGTCCTTGTTGCAAAATAACCATGTTTTAGGGTTTCAACCACATCAGGCCTTTGACCAAGGATGTTCTATGCAGCAACTCCTTGAACCCATGCAAAAATTTCCTTTGCAATGTCAAAGTTGACCCATCAGCAACCACGAATGGCTCAACTTCATAAAATATTCGAGCAAGATAAAAAGAGAATAGGACGTAGTGACAAACAAAGTTTCTTCAAATAAATTTTGATGCATTTGCACTGGAGGCACCAACAGTTCTTATGCAAAGTAAACATGAGCTAGATTCACCCACATATTAGGCATTGAACAAAGATGCTTTCAACAACAACATCGCGTACCTATTTAAAAATTTACTTCACAACATTGAACTTATCATTTTTAGCTAGCATGATGGTTGTGTGATTATGTAGCAAACCATTTCCCTCTCTCAATGTCAATGCTTTACCCCACAATTCAAACCCTCTCAAGGAATATTGCTACGTTCTCAAGATCAATTGGAAGGTATGTGCAGGATCATGATGGGCCAAAAAGTGGCGATAAGATGGGTATGTGGTTGACTTTTTTTTACCCAAAATTGATGAAACAAAAAGGGTTTTCAAAGGATATTTTCAGATTACCACCAATATAAATTATGCTTTACTTTGAATTTAATAAATAATTATTATTCATTTTCTATTTGAATTATGACTAAAGTCCTGATTGATAGGCTGATTGAAAAACATCTATAGCTTTCAAACGGTATTACATTTTTTGAATTTGAAAAATGTGTCACATTATATGCTTCACATACTATAGGATTAAATAATAATAATAATTTCATGAATTTTTAACTAAGTTAAAGTGGTTAGACATATGAGGTTTTACATTTTTAAAAAGTTGTAATAAAAAATTGATAATTAATTATTTACTTGGAAAATAATTGCAAAAAATATGCATCACATTCAGACATGAGTCCTCTATTTATATGTAAAATCTTATAAAAAATATTATCATAATATTGTGGTTAGGATTGTCAGACATACACCTACTTATTTTTTCCTTGAAATTTAAGTACTACTTCATTGAAAATTCAAATTTTCACCAAATAGATTTATTTATTTTTTAAATAAACCTTGTAGTTTAGAAACTGCATTCAATTTTCTATAGCTTCTATTCTTACATATTTTTGAAATAATAAAGATAACTAATTCAAATTTTTTACATCAAGTTTCCTAAGTCTAATTTTCTGAATTTTTTGCCACTTAAGGGCCTATTTTTTCCATGATGATCCTGCACATACCCTACCAACAATAGACATAACTTGCTTACATATGTTCATCATTACATGATCTTGAAATTATCATTTCCAAGCTTCTCATGCCTACCTTTGTGGTCGATGTCCCTCAAAGAATGACACCAAAGATATAATTTGTTGAGATTACAAAACAAGTAGCTAGGAATTGTTCTCAAATACAGGCGATCTCTTTATCGAACTACAAAGTGAAGGAAATTTTGGTTGTAGTATTGATGGAATCACCCCTTTATGGTAATCAACATCAATGCAAGACAAAATTTCTTTGTATTCGAAAGGAATAGGGTCCTTGACCAATGATTCAATGATAGGTTGCTTATAATTAACTCCATCTAAGCTCGAGTTCTCATTTATGGCACCTACTAAATTATCATTTGTTTTATTAATCTCCTCTGGAGCATCTCTCAAGACTTCACAAGCTTCCTGCTATGCCAGAGAGTTAAAAGACCCCATAACCTCTCCATACTGGTCAAATTCCTCTGCTCTTTGCTAAAAGCTGCAAACTAACTCCAATCCCCAAGTGAAATGTCATATTGCTTTAAATCATTCCTCTATTTTGAATCCCATGTTACCAAGCATTCATAATTTTCATTTGATGAGTTTTTATCCACCCTAAATGAATCCCATATCAATCCAATATTGCACAATTAAGAAACTTAACACTATTAGCTTGTATAATTGATTTTCTTTTTCAACATCATACAGTTGTTCAAACAACTTAGCAAGGTCAAATAGTGTTATGACTTTAGGGTGAAGCCACAATAGTGGTTTACAATTTGATGGAGGAAGGAAAATAAGAAAAAAATGACCCCATGCAAAAAAAAATTAGTTTCAAGGGTTCAAATGAACTTGTAGGTTCGAGCAAACCCATTAAATATTGGGCCCACATTTCCCACCCCAAAAAAAGCAAAAGGAAAGGGGGTTCACTCCAAACTGGGTTCAAGCAAACCCTGGTTTAACTGAACCCCCCTTTGCCCTCATTCTCCCCTTTAGGCACTTTGAAATTCTAGATTTTTACACTTCGAAGCTCGGGTTGAGGATGAAAATGGAGGAGACTCCACAAACCCAACTGGAATTAGGTAGTCCTCAGAATGAGCTATCCAATGACTATAATTTTAATATGTTTTCGTTTTATTATGTATTTGTTTTTTAGTTTTATTAAACATAGGTTTTTCACTAAAAATAAAGCTCTCTATTCTACACATGTCAAAAAATAGCAGATTATCCAAAAAAAAAAATGAAAAATATGAGTGCACCAAATATTGAAGTCCTTGATCCAACAAAAAAAATTGAATTTCAATACATACAAAAAAGTTGTGCATTGTACGGTCACGCTATGTCTGAATTGTAATTAGTTTGACTCCAAAACTTGATTAAAGAAAAATATTCAATAAAATACTATCTAACTAAGTGGAAGCACTAGATATTGGAGTTACAAATCTAAATCCGAAAGAATTAGATTTTAATCCTTCATGGAAAAAAAGTTGTGTTATACAGTGAGCACCACTTTTTAAAAATGTTGTTTTCTAAAAAAACTAGTTTTTGAGGGAGATGGAAAAAGAAGTGCAATCTGATTAAAAAAAAAATTGAAAAAAATATATTTAGAATCTACAGACAAAATGTCACGAAACTCTAGTTTGCATCATCTTCAAATTCCTCACAGTTTAGCCGCTATAGGTGCCTGAAAGTGAAGATTTAGTTAAAAAAAATTTATTTTAGTGTCTAGTTTGGCCAAAAATTGTAAACCACTATTGTGGGATTACCCTTTATCCCATGGGAATACAAGTGAGACACCACCTTTATTAAGTTGATGGAAGAGTTCCATATCCTTTCACACTATGCTTGTGATATTAGGGGCAATAATAGGCTAAGGTTGTAGATTTTTATTACCCTTGAAAGTTGTGTCTACACTCTTATAGATTCCATCACTAATAGGAAAACAATGCACACTAATAAATGTTTATTTACCACATTTCAAATTGGGTGAAGGTAGTCACTTTATTTTTTCATAGTTATCAAATGCAAAGAAGGATAATACCAATTACATGACATAGATTTTTGCATGATTCAATTAACTTGCTCTAAGGAATAGTAATTTTTAACACCTCTAAAATGCTCCCATATCTTTCAGATTTGTAGTCATTGCATTTTTGTGATAACATTCCATTTTATCCATAGTCTTCACCAGACAACACTATGTGTGCTCTATTTCTAATGTTTTCACTACAATATCTATCAAACCCTCAAGCCTTCTCATGATTTAGTTAGTTGACACATTCCTCAAAATTTGTGACACATGTTGGGTCCCCTTGTGGGTCCAAATATTTTTCTTTTGTTTTGAAACAAGTTTTCAACTTTGAATTGGTCTATGGCTACCTCTTAATGCATCTAGCATGAAAAATTTGAAGTGGGCAACCATCAGAATCGACTTCCTGGCATTTTGCATAGTAGTCAAAATAGGTCAAGTGGCCTCTAGAATCTCCCTAGAAAACTAGTCAAATGAGTCATGAAAATGCATAGGCATGTAGACATTTGACCCAAGAATTCAATGCAACAAAGGGATTGGAAAAAATCATCTTAAGGTGCAAAATATTCAATGCCATAGTGTCTCATTTAGACTTTTCTACAACTGCATCTATCAAAAACCAATTAGGACACACCAAGTCACCTTGAAAAAATATCAAATCACCTCTTGGGAAGCTACCACTGGAAACACTAGATCATTTAGGACCATTGAGCATGTGTGCAAGAGGTATTTCCTTCAATCCATACCCTCCACCAGATACTAGGGGTCAAAGTTGACCTCAAACTTTTTTGGAAATGCAGATGTAAAAACAAAACAAACTGCATATTCTTTTGACCTGGTAAAAATATCAAACTTGATCCCGAGGCTCTAAAACCGTATGAGGGAGCATAAGAATATGAGGGGAATGTAGAGCACCAATACAATTTCCATGATGATCATCCAACTATGAAATATCAATCTGAATAGGAGGCGACTTTGCAGGCCTAAGAGTATGCAAACAACAAAACAATCCCAAAACCCTTCAACTTTTCTTTTCAAATCTCTACAAAAACTCCCACAGGAGGCTAAAATTGAGTAGGTGTGTTACCATATGTCAAATGAATATGCTCACCAAGAAGTTTGGCGTGAAAGCAAATGGGCTCTGAGTGATGACCCTCCAAAGTAGGTCACTAGGGTAGGTTTTTCATGTGCACTTCTGAGTGTGCAAAGCAAAATTTTCAACATGGGCACTTAAAATTTTGCAAATTTTAAAGTGCCATCATGGGGAATCACATTACACACATGCAATCACATAAAGAACATGTATAATAAAATCAATACAAGACTAGTAAGGCACATGCAAGTCAACCTATAGAAAGTCATCTACATCCCAATCTTGATTAGTATATATGCGAAAGGTGGACAACTAGCCAAAGGGACAATTTCAAGTGCCAAACTAGGACACACACCAAGTTCAATACTCCTTTTAGGAGAATTGTCATTTAAGCTCATAGAAGAGGAGAACATGAATTTAACTCATTATGCACTTGTGCATCAATCTTTGCAATGTCAATGTCATCATCTAAATTAATCACAATGGGATGTTGAATGATAATGTCCATAGATTTTTTTTCATGTTTAAGTTGCAATGAGGGTGAGGAGACATCATGCCTTGCAAGAGATAAGTTCAGAATTTTCTTTTCTGTGTTGCTCTTATCTTGTTTAATTTGTAACATACGAGCAATAGCACGACTTCTACGCATTTTCTCTCTAGTATTTCGATTTCTTTTCAATATTTGGTTTATTTGTGATTGTGTAAGAGTGAGTTTTTCAACCATAGGTTTCTTTTCTTCCCTTGGGGAGGAACAAAAGGAACCATAGGAGGTTGCTCAACCACTTTTTCTTTAGCTTTGTGAACTTGTTTGATTTTAGGAGGCACAACAGGATTGTTTTGATTGTCTTGCGATCTCTTATAGGAAATGGTAGGAGGATTTATTATAGGTTTCTTTTATATATTTGGAAGGGATTTTGGTTCAATCATGGTTTCATCAAGGATGGGTGCATCAATCATGGGTTGAGGCATATTTCTAAGGGATAATTTTGCTATGTGCTTTTCCTTAAACTTTTGACATGATTTGAAAATGAAGTATTCATGGGGTTTAATAGGTTTGATAGGCTCAGGAAAAAAATAAATCCATTGAAAATTTCCCATAGGAAGACACAGTCCGATTCAAGCCACTATGATGCATAGTAAAGTTTTGATTTCCGAAGGGAAACTTTAGATGTTTATGCACAACCAATGGGACAACATTCATGGATCCAAGTCATGGATAGCCTAACTTCACATGAAACTGGTCCAATGATGGGATGATGGTGAATGAGACATTTAATATTTTCAGTTTGACTTTTAGAGGGATATTTATTGAGCCAATCGCAGGGCAAGCAAAACCATTATGTGTTTTGATCCATTCTTTTGGTTTATCATATGTATCTTGATAGAGTTTGTAGTGCCCCTCCATTTTCACCTTGGATGTGCAGGATTAGGCTTTGCATGGATAAGGTAAGTGATAACCTTACCTTGTTTTGCTTCATAAAAATAAAACTATGTTCTTCATATTTATTTATTAACTATAATCCAAATCATTGTGGTTCAAGATCTCTATTGTGTGAAACCCATAAAACTTCATGACGTTTTAGTGTGTTATTTTACTCCTAAAATATAAGTTGGTTTCCTTGAGTGTTCATGGAATAACTTAAATATTATTAGGAATGCTAATACACAAGTTGGTTTAGTAGAGGTTAAAGGGATTTATTTGATTGTGTGAGATTATTTTAAATAAGTTATATTGTAGTTAAGACAAATGATTTGTTTAAAAAGATAAAACATATTTTAATCGAGAAGTAATTATATAAGTGAATACTATTAGAAAGAATAATATGTATTTCACTTAAATTACAATATGTTTAAAAAATATATATCTTCATCTTATATTATGAATATTTATAAACTACAATAAGGTATAAATAAAACACAATAAGGTATAAGAAAGTGTTTAATTAAATGCATTAGCTAATTTGATAGATTTCCATGTTAAGTCATTTAAAATAATTGTCAATATACACTTGAAACAAAAATATAGGAGATTAAATGACCGGTGTATTAAAGTGTCAATTTATTTTGATATTTTGATGTGTTTTCCTCTTGGCTACATTGATTGCATGGGATGGCTTTCGAATTAATTAAAATAATTTTAGCATTCATTTTATTGTTAAAATTATTTAATAATTGTGAGTATTGTGAATATCTTCTACCGCAGGGTAGAAGATATTGTTTTTGGCTGGAAAATATCTTCATTTCTCTCTATCTGCTAATCATCCTGATGATGGATCATGGAGTATGATCCGAAACATTGATGAAAAAAATGGCACACAGTTTTATCCAGAAATCTTGAATACTTAAATGCATAATATTTCCCAGCCAAAAACAATGTCACCATTATTCAGAAAACCATTTATAATCTTAATAAATGGAAGAAGGAAATAAAAATAAAAATAAAATACAATAAAAGAAATGGAAGAAAAGGAATGAAAAAATAAAATAGGAAAAAAATCCAACCTTCAATGAGATTTTATTGGATTAATAGATTAAATTAAGATTTTTTTAAGGAAATATTATATAATAGGACATTCTCAAAAAAATTATAGATGAATACCTTTTTCTTGTGCTGATCATCACGTTAATTAATTAAGAAAACAAGAATTTGATGAGACCACATCTTCTGGAGGTTCCAGTACACGTGCCTTGTCTTGCTTCCACATTTTGCATACATGTCTACCAAGAAAGGAGGCAACTGGCAAAGGTAGTTACACCTGTCAATTGCATTTACTGAAAAACAAAAAAAATTGATTCCTACCAGACAATGGCGGCAGGGAGGAGACCACATTTCTTTGAAGCAAATAGATGCGCCTTGTCTCCGATATTTTCCCTTAAAAGGCAGCAAATATCTTCTATCGAGCTCAAGAATCTGGTAGCTCTAAACCCAGAGCTTTTTAGATCTACTATTTGTTTATTGTGAATAAATTGGAGCAGCAGCTGTAGGGAGACTGATTTGATTCGTTTCATTTTATTTTATTTTCTTTCTTGTTATTAAGTTTTGCTTTGGTAAGGTTTCATAATATTTTTCCTGAAAACCTTTGTTTTGTTTTTTTATAATCTGCATTGTTGACATTTTGGCACAATTTGTGTAGAACCTGAGGTAAGTCACTTCTCATGGTATTAGTGAATTTCTTTTTTATCATTATTTTGGAAGTTGTGCATGGCTGGATTATTTTTGGTTGTGTTTTTGGTTGTGTTTTATTTTTAATCTGCATTGTTGACAGTTTGGCACAATTTGTGCAGAACCTTGAGATAAGTCACTTCCCATGGTATTAGTGATTTTTTTTTTTTTTATCATTATTTTGGATGCTGTACATGGCTGGATTACTTTTGGTTGTGTTTTATTTCATTCTAAAACAATTCTGTTGATATTTGTTAAATGAGGGAATTGATTATGAGGGTTTATCTATGATTGTTTTTATATATGAGATTATTGTGAACTGGCATGTGAACTATTGATAGATGCCTCATACAATTGTAAACTCACGGTGAGCCATGATTGCAAGATATGCGCAAAATGAATTTCTTAATTTCATAACCTCCCACTGCCTGTGCCAAAACGAAAAAACGAAAAGAAAAAAAAAGAAGATAATATATATATATACATATAAATTCTCCATTCTCATTCATGCTGGCATACTTGACTGCCCTCATTCCCCTGCATTCATGCCTCTCTATTTAGTAGAGCCTCCACTCTACCTCCATTGAAATGAAGATTGGGTGTTGAATGGAAGATGGCAGCCATGAATGGCAAACCTCCCAGCTGCAACTTCCTTCCACCTCCTCGCCATACTACTGGAGCGCAGCCTCTTTGCCACGCCCAGCAATAAGATGGGGATTAAAATTTGTGGGCTGGGAAGAATATGCATGCCCAACAAGTTTTTAGGGCAAAGTAAAATACATATTAATATATTCCAATATTAAATTCATTCATATATATATATATATATATATATATATATATATATAACCTTTTACTTGCTGTATGAAACAATTAAGTTTACAGATAAAATAAAAATTTAAATGCTACACTTCCCCTTCCAGCATTTAGCATGGTATATACAAAGAATATTGTAATTTTGAAAGCAAGTTAAATCATTATATAAAATAAAGAGAAATTTTCTTTGTGGCTGTTCAGTTAAACTAGAATTGAGAAAATATTCTTGCTTAATAAGTGAATACATATTTACTTTTATCAAACTACCTATTGTTGTTGAGCAGCTAATTCCAAAGTTGAAATGAAATTCAAAGTGAAATGAAATTCTATTTGCTGCACTTAACTTTGAAGACAATAATAGTTTTAAAAAAACAATGATAGTTGGAGATTTTTTAAATTGGATAAATATTATGAAATATTTTTTAATTTCTGGACTAAGTATTGATAGATTAAAATTATATCATTTAAAGATGGAAATCTATATATATTTATTTTCTTGTTGTATAGAATACTATTTAGTTATTAATAATAATATATGTATATTTAGCTCTGTATATGTTGAAAGTATTTAATTATTAATAATTAGATGGAATATATATGTATAATCCATATATTCATAAATTTGATAAATAATAAACTTTAAAGTTAAATATTTAATATTTTAAAATTTAAGGTTGGTGAAGTTAACCATATTATAGACATAAAAATGTATGATATTTGATTTTATCTAAGTGATGATAATTCTAAGTCAAGTTGTTGGATTCATATGAAGTTAATGTCAATATATATATATATGTGTGTGTGTGTGTGTGTGTGTGTGTGTGTGTAACTGCCACTTAATAGTAATGTCAATTCCAATGCCAAAGGATATTAGTAACATTATGTAGTAAAATTAATCTATATTTTTCTGAAGTATTGATTGATCCAACTTTGAAATCAAATGAAGTAATTATTATTCCATTTGGTTTGGGTCATATCCATCTTATTGAAGGATTTTATCTATTGAGCTATTATCTTGTTAGAATTATTGATTTATTGATTTGTTACTAACCTAGAAGTTTACAATAATAATTGTTATTTAGGTATCATGATAAGTACTATGAATCCAGTAATTTGATGACTTCAGTTTAATTACAAAAAATGGATGATTGTAACTTAACATTGTCCTTGTTGAAGCTTCAATTGAATCCCAATAGTTAATGCATGGAGGATTTAAAAAGGTATGAGATATACTCATACACTCATTTGAATTATTTGCTATTTCAATTATACAAAGTTATATGATTGTCTAAAATGTAGTAATAAATGATTTACAAAAGGGTGTTCCTTATTCCACCTTTATTTTTTCAAGATAATGAGATAATTTATGCTACAATAGATATGCATTCTCCATTGCAAATGGATTTAACCTATCAACTTGATTCTCTTTCTTGAATTTTTTTTACCATACTACAAATCCTTTTGGTACCTTGACATTCTAGACTTATGATGTGTGTGTGTGTGTGTGTGTGTGTGTGAGTCTTTTATGGGTTTCTCTAATAAAGTATCTCTTAGGGTATGGATAGGACACAATCATTTTTAGAGAGACAATTTGTTGGTCTTTTTTCTCATGACTAACTCTACAATTAGGGTCCTATTTGTTAAAAGGATCTTGGTGAAATTGTTATCCTTGTCAGTAGTGCATCCTCCTTAAATTTCATTATTGGCTATTATAGTATGTTGTTGTGTTAGAGGATTATGTTTTAAATCAATGACGAGACCTCTTTGGAACCTATTGGTAACTCTCTCTCTGGTTGTTCAACCAAATAAGAGTTGGTCCAAACTCAAAGTGTTGAACTACGATTCCTCTATGAATTATATACATAGGCAAGGCCGTTAGAGACAAGCCCCCGAGGAATTAGGTCGGGCCCTTAGGACTATTTTATTTCTGAGTCATTATTTGAGACTTGTCTTTTCTCCCAAAATTGTAATCTACCATTAATTTATATAGCTTGTCTTGGTAATCATGTGCTAACTACCTGTAATCTTATGTGTGTGCCAAGTCATGTAGACCTTGCAGGTATAGGTATTACAAGTGAAGAATTTTTGGACATGATGGAATGTAAGAGGTACATTAAGCCGACCCAAAGTAAGTAGAATCTATTACTAAATATAGTGAATCATTTCTATCTTTTAACTAGTATGATAATTGACTATAGCTATAAGGAGTGAATCGTGTTTGTCTTTTGAGTAAACAAAAACAAAATAAACAAAAAAAAATTGTGGTAATCTGTTAGATTTTAGTTGTCCTTTGGGGTTCACACAATGGGGCATTACAGAGTTCATGAACAAATAGGAATCAGTAATCACAATCTCTACACAGATGGGATCAATTAATATCTCATTAGTAGGCTTGTCATTGATTCTTTCAGCTATGTAAAGAGGACCATCGGGTGCATGTTTGAACATGTCATTTTGTGAGAAAGCAATATCAAGGGGCATTTTGGTTTGGTCCGTACGAGGTTTAGCTTCAATAAATTCCACTACTTCAACTAATTCATTCATATTTTCATCTTTTGTGTTTTCATCATCCGTGTCAACACTCATCACATCATTCTTTGTATCACTAGCTTTGACAAATAAAAAAGTGTGTTTTAGCATGGGATTTGTAAAGATTTGTAAGTTTTGGTTAGTAGGAGCTACAAAATTATTACGTTGATCATTTAGACCTCCAATTTGAAGTTGATTAGAATCAATGAGGTCTTGCACAAGATGTTTAAGACACAATATTTTGTGTAATGTCGATTTTGTTGGTGGTAATGGCAATAAGCATTTGATCTATAATTTGAAGGTAATGTTTATTAGGATCAGGAGCTCTAATGGGAGGTAAGGAAATCATATTCTTGTCCACAAGCTAAAGCATGATATTATGAAGGGTGTTAGGTAGAGGGGTAAATTTTCTATTCCTATACCCAAAGGAAAAATGATTTGTTGTCTTTATAGTAGCCACTTGGTTATCATATTGCTAATTTGGTTAAGGGGAATTAAGTTGTAAAAAGCCCCTATTCTATTTCTTGAAATATTGATAACTATTTTGAGGTGCAGATTCAAACTTTTCAGGATAGCTAGGTGGATTTTTTATATCACAACTACTAACCAAATATTGATAATCATGAAAAGTTGTGCATAACTATGTGAAGGAGGGAAATCTCATCATCTCAAGCTTCATTTGGATTTTATCTTGCAAGTTGGAAACAAAAATTCTTTGAAGGTCAACATCAAGAATCTTAATCTTTACTTGTGAATAAAGAATTTGATATCGTGCTATGAAATTAATGACTTTATCATCCTTTTTTTTACATTTCATTAATTTAGCTAAATTCATCTTGGGACCCATATGAATTTGGAAGTGGTTGTAAAAGGCATCAATAAGTTCATTGAATGAATGAGTTGAATTATTCAGTAAAGAGAAAAACCACTCTAAAGCAATATCAGGTTCAAGGATCTAGGGATGATTTTAGCGAAGAGCTTATCTTCAAAGATGAAATCACTACATAGGGTTGTATTAGCAAAAACATGGCTAATAGGATCTCCTTTCCCACCATATTTCTCAAATCTAAGAACCTATATACCTTGTGGCATTTGTGTTCTCAATATCTCCAAGCATAATTGATTGGTTTTCATGTATTGTGAAGGTTGGCCACTATTGTTTTGATTTAGGGTGGTCATTTTTTGTTGAAGCGATACTAGGTATGTGCAGGATCATCATCAAAAAAATAGGCCCTTAAGTTGCAAAAAAATCAGAAAAATCATAGTTAGGAAACTTGATGTAAAAATTTGAATAAGTTATATATATTATTTAAAAATTATGTAAGAATAGAATCTGTAGCAAATTGAATGTAGTTTCTAAACTACTAGGTTTTTTTATAAAACAAAATCTATTTGGTGAAAATTTGAAATTTCAATGCAGTAGTAGTTAAATTTCAGGGAAAAAATAAGAAGTAGGTGTCTATCTAACCACCCTAACCACAATAAAATGATAATATTTTTTTATGATATTTTAGATATAAGTAGATGACTCATGTCTCGATGTGATGCATATTTTTTTGTAATTTTTTTCCAAGAAAATAATTA
Source organism: Sequoia sempervirens (assembly GCA_007258455.2). Lineage (NCBI taxonomy): Eukaryota > Viridiplantae > Streptophyta > Pinopsida > Cupressales > Cupressaceae > Sequoia > Sequoia sempervirens. The sequence continues at coordinate 124,433,375 of VDFB02281492.1, forward strand.
ATTATGAAATTTTTATTACAACTTTTAAAAAATATAAAAAACTTGTATGTTTGACCACCTTAACTTGGTCAAAACTTCAAGAAATTCAATTTTTCCTTTTTTTTTAATCCTATAGTATGTGAAGCATATTATGTGAAAAATATTTTGGATTGAAAAAATGTGATACTATTTGAAAGGTATAGATGTTTTTCAATTAGTCTATCAATTAGGACTTTATTCGTAATTTGAATAGAAAATAAATAATAATTACTTATTAAATTCAAACAAAAGAATAATTTATATATGTGGAAAGCTAAGAATATCTTTAAATTTTTTTTCGTTTCATCAATTTTGGGTAAAAAAAAAGTCGTTAGCCACATACCCATCATATTGCCACTTTTTGGCCCACCATGATCCTGCACATACCCTACTATGTTTTGCAAAAGTGTGTTAATGATTGGATCATTGTTGATATTGTGAGATGGAGGGGAATAAGTTGGAGTGGTGTTTTTTTGTAAAGGGAAAGTGAATTGTACGTTTGTAAGGGGAGATGGCTGAGGAGATATGATATTTGAATGTGTAGACACGTAAAATGCACCGATTGACATTGTGCACTTGATCTTGACCACTAATATCATTTCATCTTGAATCATCCTTTGGTCTAGCCATTTAATCAAATCCCCTTATCTGATTAAATTCATCAATATTCCTCTCTTAATTAAATAAACTAGATATCTAATTAAGTCACCTCTTCTCAATAATTAAATTAATCATCTTGATCTAATTATCCTATTTAATTAAATAATTTATTTTATTTGATTAAATCTCTAAAGTCTATCTATTAAACTAAATAAATTAAAACCTTATTTAGTTTAATCTAACATCATCTCTTTTAATTAAATAAATCAAAATCTTTATTTAATTAATCTCTTATCACATTCTTCTCATATTTCATTTAAATAAATCCACAAATTTAAGTCAAATAGGTCACATCACTTAATCTCTTCATTAAATTAATTAAATTGGATTAATTTAATGTCCCATCCTCTTGCTTTTACCACTTTCATATGAAAATAGATTTAATTGATTTATTAAATCTCTATTTTCCTCAACAAGGCATCTTTTGGGAATATTCTCCAAGTTTGAATTCAAAATCCATGTTGACATGTACATCCAACAAGGCATTTACTCTCTCTTACATGTCCTTTTCCTTGATCCAAGTGGCATTTAATGCATTTTTCCTTCCCTTTTGCATGTCATTTCAACAAATTCAAAATTCAAAAATATGCATTTATTGGCACAATCCTCAAAAATTGCACATCCTCCATCCACTCATAGGTTGATAAGTGGCATCTTGCCATTAGATGAATGTTAGTCCCACATTGCTCTATTTTGAACATTCATCCATCTTAGTATTCTATAAATAAAAGGCTTCATTCCTCATTTCATCATCCATAATTTATGCAAAGTTACTATACTCAAATCTCTAGCCATTTTCACCAATACCATTGAGTTCTTGGCTAGGTTATGCAAGTTTTTAGCTTGGAGCACTCACCATCCTTCATCAAAGTGGATCATTCATCAACATTCATCAAGCTTGCATCATAGGAATTGGGAAAGGGCCAAATTTCACATCAAATTGGCACCAATTCCCCCATGGGATCATGAGTTTGCTAGTTTAATTAGGATTCAATCTCTATTTTATTGTTTTCTTATTGTGTTCATCTCTTTTCCTAATTTAAGCTTTGCAAATGGATTGCATGGGGAATCCTTGTTCTTGCTTGCATTTCATCATCTAATGTGTTCTTATTTTTTGGCAGGTATTGGGATTGGGATTCACACATTTGGCTCTAGAAGGAGGGAAATATCACCTTTCAATCAATTTTTTTTTTTATCAAATTCATGCATTTTTCTTTGTTTACAGGTTTAGCATCACTGTTCAGCACCGTTGGTTCTCCAGTGTCACCATATAACACTACTGGAAATTCAAACTGCAACGCTGAAGTCTTCCCACCCAAGATTTTGAATTTCAAACTGTGCCGCTTGACCAATCTGACCCATGGGAATTTTCAAAAAAATCAAACTATCACACTGATGAAAAGTGTTACACATTTGAGCTCATTGGTCCAGGTACAGAGCACTGCTGACTGGTAAGTGGTGCTATACAACACCGCTGGAGAAAACAAAGTGTGACACAGCCACGGGTTGTGCTACTGATGGGGAGTAAAATGTTGAAATTTCATTTTAGCACATGCCTTTTGTCAAATGATAAGTTTATCTTCTATTTTCTACTTTTTAACCTATGTGTTTTGCAAAATTTGACTGGTTTTCTTTCTTGTAGGTTGGATCAATTGAAAACAAAAGAAAGAGAAGCATGATGATGGTATTTCACAAAATTAAATTGTTTTTAAACACTTTAGTGTTTTTTTAACTCTTAGGAAACTGTTGTCTATTCTTGCTTAGGATACTAATTTCATTTGAGCTTTTAAAAAGAACCTTTTCAAATTTTTGCAAAGGCTTAAAATGTCTAACATTAGGACTACAACTTACTAGAGTTTGTTTTTTGGTTAACAATTGAACAAAACAACTCTCATTTGTCTTTTGGTGCTTTAAAAAGAACTTACAATTGCTTTGTGGCTCTAAAATGAACAAGTGCAACTTTGTCTTCGTGATGGCTTACTTAAACTAACTTCATTGAAAAAAGACATGCGTTTCTCTCGCACTTTATAGCAATCTTGAGAATCAAAGGGCCTTTTTTGTGATTTTAGGTTGAGATAAAGCAATCACCTCCACACTTCATTTTGGGTTTAAAATTGAACAAAAAATTGTGCAAGTGTGAGTAAAGCATTATTGTGTACAGTCTTTCTCTTTGTGCTACAAAAAAAAGATTGATCAAGTTACGAATATTGTCTTTACTCACTTTTGTTTATCTTAGAGGGCCTTCCTTGGGGAAAAAGTACTCACCCAAGGGAATGACTCAACCGGTAACACTCTAAATCCAAGAGTATTTCCAACCGGGATATAAATGTGGGTATTGGAATAAACTCCAATATCACACAGTTGGCTCTGACGAGATGGATCTGAAAAGACTCTCGCCGTCTGGGTCAATCTCCACAAATGGAAAGTCCTAATTAAAACCCATGTTTTAGAATTTCCGAAATCCTTGATCTATTTGTTGGTGGAAGAATAGTCATTCTGAAGCCGCCCCACACTTTTATGGCCTTTTAGTAGAAATGGAAAACATGCCATGGGAGTTTCATGGGTGTTGATGCTTGGCTGCCCCGAATGACGTTAATGAGCCATAGAGGGGAGCCAGTGGGGTCAAGCATCTAACCATTCGCTAAAGATAAGCATAGCTAGACTTGTCCAAGTGGGGACTCAACAAATATTGTCTTACATATCCATAGGGTTTTACTTATTTTTTGTTACAAAATTCTTTTCTTGTTCGAAAATAGCTTGGAAACAAACACTTAAACTTCATCTTCAAAATTTCAAACCCTTTAGAAGACAAATACAAGTGTTGTTGGAACAACAACAAGAACAACAACAAGCACAACAACAAGAACAACAACAGGCAATCTTAGCACAACAATAACAAGCACAACAACAAGCATTCCTAACACAACAACAATAAGATCAACAACAAGCGTTGTTCATACAGCAACAAGTGTAAGCATAATTAGCTCAGAAAAATGCACAAATACCATCAAACAACACACCAACCAACCCACACATCAAACCCATAATCAAAACACCCCAGAACACCTTCATCCCACCCCCTGATTCGTAAAATGGCATAACGACACAAATTAGGTTGCTCTTGCAACAAATGCTCGATCTTCAATCAAGGCGAACCACAAAAATGCCAAGCAACTTGTATCCCTATCCATTTGACAAGACCCTTGTGATGAAACCATTCCCCAAGGGATTTAAGATCCCCAAGTTTGAAAAATATCATGGGATGGGAAACCTTGAAGATCACATCAGAGAATTCCAATTTCATTGCATGGAAGTCACATATGACAAAACTTATCTGATGCGGTTATTCCCTAGGAGTTTGGCTGGCCACACTATGGAATGGTTCTCTCACCTACCTACAGGCATCAAAACATTCCAAGAAATTATCGATGCATTCATTAAAAACTATGCATGCAATATTGTAATGGATGTCAGTCTAGAAGAACTCTCAGCTCTGAAACAAGGAAAGAATGAATCATTCACTTCATTCCTACAACAATGGCAATACAAGGCCAATCGAAGTAAATGGACCATGCCTGAGGAACAACAAGTTTGCACCATTATATCCAACCTTGACGACCTCTTGGAATTTCATCTGAAGGTACAAGGGATCACCACATATGACTAGTTGATCTCTAAGGCACTCACCATTGAACAATCCCTTATTACTCAACTCATGGGATCAACTTCATACCTCAAACAACAAAACAACCTCCAACCCACCAATTACAATGATAAACCTCGCACATGGGAAAGGAACAAAAATGTTACTAATGTTGGTGTTGTCGATGCCAAAGTGGTCATCAGTGCTACATGCCAAAATACACCCGCACTAAAAATCCAAATCCAACACCAAAACAATTATCAAACAACACAACCAAACAACAATTCAACAATTAACAATCTCAATGATCAAAGGGGACCACCCCAATAGAACAAGAGTTACCCCAAGCGAAAGTACACCACTCTTGGGGAACCACTAGAAGTCATCATGAAGAAGCTGATAAACGAAAAACTAATCAAAGCACCCACCTATGAGAATTACCAAGAACCGGATGTAAAACTCCCTTGGTATAATGAGAATCAACTTTGTGACTTCCATAAAATCAAAGGGCATACCACAAACAGTTGTATGAGGCTAAAAAACATAATTCAAGATCTCATCAATCAAAGAATTATAAACGTGGAATAGCCAATAGGAAACCAAGATCTTAAGATATACACGAATTCGATGCCTAACAATGGAAATAAGGGGAATAATAATAACACTGATAAGGGGGAAGGCACCCACACAAACGTGAATCATGTGTATGAAACTATCATTGCCTCCCTAGATGAATACTGCACAGTCATCACCATCAAAGGCACCCATTCCAATTGTGGAGTCACCACAAGAGGTGGCAAAGTTACCATCGCAGGATCATCCCAGCCAAACAGAGTCCCTGCATCTAGATATGTCCCAAATGGCTACAATGTCCTAGATCAGCTCAAAAGAACACTAGCATAAATCTCCATCATGGAGTTACTAAAAATCTCATCTGCCCATAAGAAAATCCTTGAGGAAGCCTTGGCTTCATCCACTATCCCCACAAATCTTGATGCAGAACAATTCCAAGCTATGGTTGGAAATATCATTACACCAAATCTCCTCACATTCTTTGACTAGGATTTCCCTGCTCAACCATCTCACAACTGTGTGCTCCACTTAGAAGTCATAGTACAGAAAAGAAAAGTCAAAAGGGTCTTGGTGGATGGAGGTGCGGGCTTGAATATATGTTCTCTGAAGCTCATCAAACAATTGAAAATTTTAGAGGATTCTATCGACAAAGGAAAGGGTATCACAATAAGAGCATATGATGATCAAGAAAGAGTGTCTCAGGGCACAATCAAACTCCCTATTCAAGTAGGGCCTGCTATCATGGAAACCACTTGTCAGGTCCTAGACCTCAACCTACCGTATAACATCCTCCTAGGATGCCCATGGATTCATGCAATGAAAGCAATAGCATCAACTTTCCATCAATGTGTGAAATTCACACACGAAGGACAAGAAGTTACCATCCATGGAGATCTTGAACCCTTCTCCTATTGCAAAAGCCTTGAAGCAAAGTACTATAAAATCCCCCAAGTACCAAAAAATGATGAGGGCCCATCTACACCATACATCAATCCCACCACTTTCGCATCCACTTCTGCGACAGAGACACTCGTCACTCCCGCCATTCCCACCATCTCTGACATTAAGGTCATCATCCAAGATAATGGTTGTGGAAACTACATGATCCCTAAAAATGCCTTTGTGGTAGGAGAGTTACCACAATCTCCTAGATCATTGGGACATCTGCAAATAAATGAAGCCTCCAAATCCAAAACATCTCCTGAAGACTATCCCAACTTTACAAGTTGGGGAGATCTTGGCCAAGAAGTCATTGAGGCAGGTCCATCTCATATGCTATATCAAGATGAAAGACCAATAGCTGATTTACCAATGGATGATAGAAGCAAGGGTCTGCAAATGATGCTTGCAATGGGCTACAATAGAAATCAGAGACTTGGAAAAAAACAACAATGGGCTTATAATACCTATCATTCTAGAGAAGTGAACGATAAAAAATCTTGGTCTTGGATGTACCCTCGAGTATAACCATACGTGGCCGAAGTCCTCCAGTTAGAAGGGTTAATAATCCTCCTCAACCAACTGCAGTAGAACTATGCTTACTAGTATCTATAGGTAGAGTCATAGATAAATTTACATTTGACATAACTGACATCTATAGTAGTAGTGATGATGAGGATACCATGACCAACTTACCTAGGCTATTTGAGGATACCACTCTTTGCATGATTAACACCCTATCTTTTGAATCAGACCACCAAAATCATGAAATCTGCCTAGTATATCCCCAACTCATTGACTACGACCAACGAGGACCACCAATTCTCGATACATTTGAAAACAATGAGGCACTCTCAGAATTCATGGGATTGCGGGATAACATTCCATGTGGGGGATCACAAAGCAGGGTTCATAATCGAGCTAGATACACATGAAAATTATGGGGAAACGATTGAATCCCGCAGTCGCAAAAGTTAAAAATTAAGAATAATATCTAAGTCCTTGAGTGAAAACCACACTGTGGCACTCTCTGACCAGAAAAAAGTAAAAAGAAAGGACACATCCAATGGTGAAAACCTCTCTGAGGTGCCCAAGGATGGGGGATTCAATCTTCCTTTTAGAGCTATTCCTCGAGAAAAATTAGCAGTCCTGGTAGAAAGATGCAATCTGGTCAATCTAGGAACAAAGGAAACCCCACACATCACATTCTATGCGGAGTCATTACTATAAGAGGAACAAGAGCTCCTAGTAGCCTTCCTAAGAGACAGATAGATAAAATTCGCATGGAGCTATGCTGACATGCCTGGGCTTGATCCAGAGATCATGGTTCATCACTTACCAGTATATCTAGAAGCAGAGCCTGTTAAACAAAAGCTTCAAAAAATGCACCCTCAGATCACCTTATTAGTCAAAATGGAGCTAAAAAATCTATTAGATGCGGGATTCATCCAACCAATAGATTATCCAAAATGGGTGTCAAACTTGGTACCTATCTCAAAAATCGATGGGGGCATCAGAATCTACACAGACTTTAGAGACTTAAATAAAGCATGTCCAAAAGATGATTTCCAACTTCCAAACATTGACATGATAGTAGACATGACAACCAGACATGAAATGTTGTCACTAATGGAAAAATTCTTAGGATACAATCAGATCATGATAGCTAAAGAGGACCAACATAAGATGACTTTCACTTGTCCATGGGGGAATTACTACTAGAATATGATTCCATTCGACTTAAAGAATGCAGGAGAAACATACCAAAGGGCCATGACATTGATATTCCATGACATGATCCATAAGACAGTCGAAGATTATGTTGATGACATTCTAGCCAAATCTAGAAAGAGAAAAGATCACATAGCAACCCTAAGTGCCATTTTTGATAGGTTGGAGGAGTACAAGGTCAGATTAAACCCAAAGAAGTGTGTCTTTGGTGTACAATCAGGAAAGCTGGTAGGATATATAGTTTCAATGAGAGGTATCAAGGTAGATCCAACAAAGGTAAAAGTAATCCTCGAGATGGAGGCACCAAAAAAATTAAAGCAATTGAGAGGTCTCCAAGGAAGGCTTCAATCCATTTGAAGATTCATAGCATAGTTGGTGGACAAACATAACCCATACTCTCACCTACTCCACAAGTGAGTAGCGTACAAATGGGATACCAAGTGTGAAGAGGCATTCAATATAATCAAAGAATATCTATTGACACCACCAATCTTAATGCCACCAATCCCAAGAAAACCATTAATTCTCTACTTATCAGCAATAGCAGCAGCCCTTCGAGCTCTCCTAACTTAGCATGACGAAAATGGAACAAAAAGGGCTATCTATTACATCAGTAGAACAATGGTTGGGCACAAGCTAAACTACTCATTCATAGAGAAAGCATGCCTAGCAGTAGTGTTTGCATCAGAGAAATTCAAACATTACATGTTGGCACACAAAATAAAATTCATCGCCAAAATTGCCCCTCTCAAGTACTTATTATCAAAAGCAATGCTCATAGGAAGAATGGCCAAATGGGTGATGATATTGTCAGAATATGACATTGAATATATTGAGCTTAAAGCAATCAAAAGCCAAGTCATCATAAATCAACTTGCAAAAGCACCAATCTATTCAGAGAATCCTCTCATCTCAGAGTTTCCAGATGAATCTATTTTCAATTTTAACGTAATTGACCACTGGAAACTATACTTCGATGGCTCATACACGTAGCATGGATTAGGAGCTGGTGTCTTCTTTATCACCCCACAAGGGGATTGCATACCAAGGTCCTACAAACTAGCATTTCCCTACACTAATAACATTGCAAAATATGAGGCTTTAACCATAGGTCTCAAAATAGCAGTGCAGTGGAACATTATGGCTCTCAGAGTGTATAGAGACTCCCAATTGATAATAAATCAAGTGAACGATGAATACTAGACAAAAGATGATAAGCTCACTCCATACAAGAAATTGGTGGAGACTCTCAAAGAATCCTTCATCAAAATTACATTTGAGCAGATTCCTAGAACCAACAATAGAGCAGCAGACGCCATGGCAACAATTGGATCCTTACTAGACATCCCCCACAACGTTCCAAAATATGAATTCCTAATAGAGCAGCTTCTTGTGCCTACATTCGAGGTACTAGAATCATAATTTGTGTGTGAAATTGTTGGTCTCGACGATCCTTGGTACCACGACATTTATACATACCTTCAAATAGGAGTCATGCCCACTGACTTACCCTCAAATCTAAAATGAACCTTTGTTAAAAAGGCATCCTAATTTGTCATCCTAGGAGATACCTTATATCGTAGAAGCATAGAAGGAACCTTACTGCACTGCTTAAATGCTAAGGAGGCATTGGTTGCTCTAACTAAAGTACATAATAGTATATGTCGTTCACACTCGAGTGGAATGACCATAGCCAAGAAACTGCTGAGGATAGGGTATTATTGGCCTACAATGGAAAGAGAGGAACGTGACTATGCCAAAAGGTGTCTACAATGTCAGTAGCATGGGGACCTCATCCATGCTCCAGCTCAAGAGCTTCATCCCATTGTCACACCATGGCCCTTTTCACAGTGGAGACTTGATCTCATTGAAAAAATCACACCCAATTCATCTAACGGCCACAAATTCATCATAACTACCATAGAGTACTTTACTAAGTGAGTGGAAGCCATACCCATGATGTATATAGCTGGGAAATAGATATCAAAGTTCATCCTAAACTATCTCATTTGCCACTATGGTGTTCCACAAGCTATTATCTCAGATCATGGGACACCATTTAAGAATCAGGAAGTTTGCAACTTACGCGAAAAGTTTAAAATCCAAAATCACTTCTCCACTCCATACTATCCCCAAGGAAATGCCCAAGCGGAAGCTACAAACAAAACCATTTTGAAAATCGTTAAGAAAATAGTTAATGACATAGGTTGTGACTAGCATCTGTAGCTTAATCCTGCCCTTTGGGCCTACTGAACCAACATTCGCACACTCACCGGTGCCACCCCTTTCTCCCTAGTCTATGGATCTGAAGCAGTACTCCCCTTTGAGATCGAGCTCCCATCACTTAGGATATCACTACAAAACCTCATCATAGATGAAGAGTATCGAGTATCAAGATTGAATGAGCTAGAGCTACTGGATGAGTGGCGTATAGATTCTTTGAATCATTTGCAATTCTATCAAAAAGACTCAAAAGGAGCTATAATAAGAAAATCAGAAGTAGGACTTTCCAAGTCAGAGAACTGGTATTAAAGGAGAATCAGAAGAATGTCCCAAACCCAAGCAGCAAAGGAAAATTTGAACCCAATTGGTTGGGACCATTCATTATCACAAGTTATAAGTCAAGGGCATATCAGTTATCAACACCTGAAGGGGAACCTCTGCAAGAGCCCATGAATAGCTCTCATCTCAAAAAGTTTTATGCCTAGGTATAGAACCAAAAAATCCAAAAAATTAGAAAATTTCCTTAAAAAATGGTTACTTCGGCGAAAACCTAGCAAACAGGCGTCTTGGTGACAACAACAAAAGCAAAAAAGCAAAAAATCCAAAAAAAATAGAAAAATGATTAAAAGTAGTAAAGAGAAAAATCATCCTCTAGTGAAAACCACTTCAGTGGCACTTTGGAAAAGTACCTTGGTGAAAACCTGGCAAACAGGCACCTTGCGTAAATAAGAACTTTCCATCCACTAGGATCTTTACGGCTTGTTCTGCATCATCCATCACTCATCCACCTGCATAGGCATCATAGCTTGGTCCTGTGTTTGTATCATGATCCCTCCTAGTACTAGTCGGACCATCCTCAAGGTCAGCTTGTCCTTCCTTTATCGGAGTAGTCTATTGCTTCACGCTGGGGGCATGTTCTGATCAGATCAAATTTGTGTATATTCTTAAAGTCCTAAAATCAGAAAATCCAAAAACATAAAAAATCAGAAAATCCAAAAACATAAAAAAAATCACCAAAATCCAAAAACATTCAAAACATATCAAAATCCCAAACATAGGTCAAAAAGTCAATCAAAAAATAAAATAAAAATTCATCTTGTCGAACTACAGGTCTCTAAGCCCTGAACATAGGTAAGGTTGATCTTTGATCATCCCCCGAGACACTTAGGTCGGTCCTTAAGAGTTCGTCAAAATAAACTGACATCTCATCATGTATATCATCATCTGTAAATTGGTCAACTCATCAGTCAAACTATGTGGTCTCTGTGTGTATAATGTAGGCAAGGATAATCTGTTGGTCAGCCCCCGAGGCCCCTAGGATAGGTCCTTAGGTTAGTCTCTTGGTCAAAATCGCAAAAAACCCCAAAACATTGAAAAATAAAAAATCAAAACATTTGAAAATCTCGAAAAACACCAAAAACAGCCTCAAAACATTGTAAAAACTCCAAAAACATCCAAATATTTGAAAAAAATCCATCCATCTCATCTCGCTTGCACCCACAATAACATCACTCATAATAAACGATCATCATCCTTAATCTCTGGAAAGATAATCAAAAACAAGTTTAGCAAGTGAAAAGTGAAAATTCAAAAGGTCAAGTCTTAGGTCTAAGTCAGTACATAAACAAGTTGGTCAACTCTTTGTGTTGTTAACCTATCACCCATTTGGTCCCATATCAATCATTTGAGAGAACGCTTAGGATAAACGAAATGATGTGCTGCCATCCACTAACATGTCCTAGGATGCATCCTTCCTACAATGGGAATTATCTTTTGGCAATAGTTTCAGTCCTTATCCTTAAAAAACACATCCGCTTTTGGTTTACGGTATTGGAGAACATCAACTTGTTTTTTTACTTTCTCTGTCTTTTGACTTATATTATTGTGCTCATTCTAGCGACCTCTCAATGATATCCGAGCAAAGGATTTATAGAAATAGGAATGGGGCAACGATCATTATCTTTTGTTTGTTGTGCTTGTTGGATGTTCTTGTAATATAACCTTGGCAAATACTTGCTTTGTTAAGTATGTATTGAGGAGGTTTTGGGAAGCTTGTTGACTATTACATTGATAGGTTATACCTTTCCGTGTTTTGGTCTGAGGTGTTTGAAACTTCTAAAATTCATCCTAGTAATGTTTTCGTATGTCAGGTGTGAACAAGGATACTCCTATTTATTTTTCAAGTCAAATTCCATCACACTAGGTACATTGCCATCTTGGTTTTCTATACCTTGATGCATTGTACCATGTGTATCATCAAACATAAGAAAATTTTCCCTTTGAAAATTGTAATTCCTCGACAAGAAATCATCATCATTTTGGATATTCATCATCTCATGACTTGTTGAAATGGCTTTCATCCCTTCTTGCTCATTGCACTAACAAGGTACTATGATAGTTGATCATCATCATCATCATCATCGTCATCGATCCTGCATCCACAAAACATTAGCATATTGCATCAACATATCATATAGGAAACATATGCATTACATTTCCATCATCATATAAACATGTTATTATAAGCATTCTTCATAAATTAACACATCGATTTCTCATTACATTGCATCCATTTTTAGCATCACATTGCATTTATCACATAAAACATCACATAACATTCATTTACATAAACATTTCATAATCATTTCACATTGCATTTACTGCATAATCATACATAATAGGTACATAAGCATTATAGATAATCCATTGCATACATACTCACATAACATTATATTGTCATCTCACAAATTACGTTCATTTTGCATAAAACATCATCATATCATTGCATATAGTACATCACAGTAAAAGCATCACATACATTACATTATCATTTAACATTTTTAGGATTAAAATTTTTGTTATTCTAAGCATCTTAGAAAACCATCTCATTTGTATCATCAAAACACATCATATAAAACGCGACCATTGCATCTACATTGCATTATATCATCCATTAATCATCCATATCATCTCATAAATAGCATCATAATCATTCATTGCATAATTCATTCCACACCATTATAAGCATAAATAGGAATATACAAAAATTCATTACATGCAAAGCGTACATCCATCCATAATCATTTCATATATAAGCATTATTCACATCATTTCGTGTATACACCACAAATCATTTCCATATCATTTTGCATATTGCATATTACATATCATATCATTTTACATCATTACACATCACATAAATACATCTGCATATCATAAGTCAACAACATAATATAGATCTGTTAGTCATAATCATTACATAATGCATATATTATCAGAAATAAATGCATCCATAAAAGCATCATATAACACCATAACATCATTACATTAGCATATAGAAATAGAATCATCCATAAATACATAAATAAGTGATACACATCACATCACATCAAAATCATCATCTCATATGTATATCATCATCGAGTAACTATCATAGTACAAAATAATCGGATCACTGTACATGTATGTATGTCAATCAGTACAAAAAGGCCCATCAGGCTATCAAAAAGGAGCCCATAAGGCACAAAAAGTATCATCTCAATCAAGGTATACCCATCTTATTTGCTACCCTTGCCTCTGTCACCATGACCCTTTGCTAGTCTATGGCTAGTTCGCTGCGAGTAGTCTGGGGCCCACTTTGCTTTAGGCATGGTCTAGTGATAGTACATGCAGTAATAATATGCCTCTCGCATGACCTCCCTATAGGACCTAATGGACATTGTGCTCTGAGAGGAGGAGGCTGCCATGCTCTCCTACAACTGTTGTAGGCCCATCTCTGTGGCCGCCTATAGCTCTGCGGCATGTTTGTGTAGTATGGCCTGATCCCTCTCAGCCCTAATCTGATCTCTCTCAGTCTGTGCTTGATCTCTCTCCCCTATTAAAGTCTGTACCTAAGCCTATAGTTGTGCAATCAATGTATCTTGGGGATCCACCTACCTTGCTAGCTATGCTCATGGGGGTTGTACCTAAGGCTGATCCTTGCCCCTAGCCTTTGGGGGTGCACCTGCCTGCCCCTACTACCTAGCCGACACCTGCTGCTGATCCTACATCTACACATCACCCTAACCTAGATGAACTGACTGAACTGGAGGCCCGACTGGCTAGTCCTATCGTGCACCATCCCTCCATCCTAATCCTCCCCCTCTGCCTCTCACCCTTTGTTGATCGGGGACTACTCCTAGAACTGTCAAACGTAGGGGAGGCCGAAACCAATCCTTGTATGCTTGTGTCACACCTAGATCTACAGGCCTCTGATCATAAGCCCATCGCCGAGCCACCAAATGTTTGAAGTTGTCCATGGCCTCAGAGGCAGGAATGTATCACCCCCATGAAACTTGTGACATGGTGTGGGAAAATATGGCCACATAATCATCGTCTGGCCGATCCTGAGGCTCACCAAACTAATGTTGCATGCGCCCAGGAAGATATCTCTCTATCATCATGTGCTCTTGCCCCTGCATGAAGGGGTCCTGGTAGGCATAGAAAATCTGATGTACATCGTCAGCCCATCCGGGCCGACCAAGGTATACATGCCATGTAAACACCTACATCTTATCTAGGACCCTCCTCTAATAGGGAATCACGTGCTCGCCCATGTGTGTGAAGAACACACCACCTTTGTAGCACCATACAAGGGGATCATTAGGCCCCATAGGAACTGTAACAATCGCGGCCGAAGGATAGCAATGTGCTTCCACACCCATACGTGGAGGAGTGTGACGCCTGCTCCTAGTGCTCTGCCATCTAGGTAGACGTACTTGTGAAGATCTCTGTATAATGATGCAAGAAGAACTAAGCCCCAAGTAAAATGAGTAGGCCTGTCACGCATCACCATGTGCTCCCAGTAGAGTCCCTAGTTGGGATTGAAGTATCAACCTCATTAGTTTGGGGGCAACGAGACTTGAAATAATTGCCTTAACAACCAAGTGGAAGGGAGGGGCCAAAGCCCTATGATGCGCAAGCTTGATCTTCCCCTCGCAAATGACAATTTCCTCTATGGTGAGGACTATGTGACAGGCATTCCGCCCCTCATCTATACAAAAATGATGCGTTGACCATGTATCGGAAATCTCAAGATGCGCCAAACATCCTCCAAAGTGATGGTGGCCTCGCCGGTGGAAGGTGGAAAGAGGAGGTCTTGCTGTGCCATCTCTCGGCAAGCACTGACATCATCCCAAGGTGGGTGCAAATGGGAACTGTGTAAGCGATGTACCACAACCCCATGTCTCATAGTCGATCTTGATCTCTGTCACTCAGGTCCTGCAAGTAATCAAAGAGATCTCGCGACCTGTTCTCTCAGGAGTAGAGCTCCCTCACCACATCCTGCATCAGGAAGGGTCATCATGCTAAAAAAAATTTAAATTTTTTTTGTCGGGCATCCAAGAAACCACTCCAGCATCACAATCTATGAAGGCATCATAGTTTTATTTTTATCAAACTATGACACTAGGGCACAAAATGCCGAAAGTGCACCGCCACGGTGCACTTTCCTTCCGAGCGACTCAGTTTGAATAGATTCTTGTCGATAAAGAACTATCATGTTGCACTTTAGAAATGACCCCGCCGACCATGAGCTCAGCATTGGAGTTTGGAATTTATTTTCAAACTCCAAACTCCACCACAACGCAATCTAACACCGAGCGGCACAGTTTGATTTTTGAGCAGTGCTATATAGCGTCGCTGCAGAAGGACTGACTTAGGAAGCAATAAATGAACACTAAAAACAAAAAATAAAGCTCAAGTAAGGATCACTTACTGATGCCCCAATGCTGGGTGGTTGCTGGTACATCTGGACTCAATCGAAAATGTGCATTGGAAGCTATCGTTGCGCCATATTGTCAGGAGGTCAGAACTCAAATCTCAAGGTTGCTAGATGGCTGTGTGAAAATGAATTGAAAGTGACCCCTCAAAGCCCTTTTAAGCTTGAAAATTAGGGTTTCTTCACCCTGATTGGCTATCCTGCTAGGGTTTTGAACCCTTGAGCCTGTTTTTGTCCAATTGAGGCCTGTTTTACATCGTTTTATTGCGTTTAGACACATTTTTGGCCTCCTGGAGCCTTTTTGGACCTATCGGCACCTTGTTCGCTTTTTTCGCGAGATCACCCAAAAATGGAAATTTTCGTCCAATCTCTTGAGGGGGCAATATATTGGCATGTTTTCTCTCTTCGAGCAGTAGTGGGGCAAGGATTTTCTTGAAAAATGATTTTTTTTGGCTTTGATCGAGATCGTTTATTCTTTGAACCAATGCAACAAGTGCATCGCTTCAAAGAGGGACAAAATGTAAACACGTAAAATGTATCAATTGACATTGTGCACTTGATCTTGACCACTAACATCATTTCATCCTAAATCATCCTTTCGTCTAACCATTTAATCCAATCCCCTTATCTGATTAAATTCATCAATATTCCTCTCTTAATTAAATAAACCAATTATCTAATTAAGTCACCTCTTCTCGATAATTAAATTAATCATCTTGATCTAATTATCCTATTTAATTAAATAATTTATTTTATTTGATTAAATCTCTAATTCTATCTATTAAATTAAATAAATTAAAACCTTATTTAGTTTAATCTAACATCATCTCTTTTAATTAAATAAATCAAAATCTTTATTTAATTAATCTCTTATCACATTCTTCTCATATTTGATTTAAATAAATCCACAAATTTAAGTCAAATAGGTCACATCACTTAATCTTCATTAAATTAATTAACTTGGATTAATTTAATGTCCCATCCTCTAGCTTTTACCACTTGAACATGAAAATAGATTTAATTGATTTATTAAATCTCTATTTTCCTCAACAAGGCATCTTTTGGGAATATTCTCCAAGTTTGAATTCAAAATCCAAGTTGACATGTACATCCAACAAGGCATTTACTCTCTCTTACATGTCCTTTTCCTTGATCCAAGTGGCATTTAATGCATTTTTCCTTCCCTCTTGCATGTCATTTCAACAAATTCAAAATTCAAAAATATGCATTTATTGGCACAATCCTCAAAACTTGCACATCCTCCATCCACTCATAGGTTGACAAGTGGCATCTTGCAATTAGATGAATGTTAGTCCCACATTGCTCTATTTTGAACATTCATCCATCTTGGAATTCTAGGAATAAGAGGCTTCATTCCTCATTTCATCATCCACAATTTATGCAAAGTTACTATACTCAAATCTCTAGCAATTTTCACCAATACCATTGAGTTCTTAGCTAGGTTATCAAGTTTTTAGCTTGGAGCACTCACCATCCTTCATCAAAGTGGATCATTCATCAACATTCATCAAGCTTGCATCATAGGAATTGGGAAAGGGCCAATTTTCACATCAAATTGGCACCAATTCCCCCATGGGACCATGAGTTTGCTAGTTTAATTAGGATTCAATCTCTATTTTATTGTTTTCTTATTGTGTTCTTCATCTCTTTTTCTAATTTAAGCTTTGCCAATAGATTGCATGGGGAATCCTTGTTCTTGCTTGCACTTCATCATCTAATGTGTTTGTTCTTATTTTTTTGTAGGTATTGGGATTGGGGTTCACACAGAATGTACAAAACTAGAAGGATTCCAACCAAAAATACCTAAGTGTTGGCATTGATAGTAGTTTGAATGGTTTTGGTAACAGGAGTACTAGTGTATGTAGGAATGGATATGGGAATTGTGGAAGGAGGAATAGAATTCCCACCTTCAATTTGAGTATACCCCAAATCTTGAGCACAACTAGTCATGGTAAACATGTTATCATTAATAAGATGACCTAGACCTCACATAACATTCATTCCTTTTTCGGTTTAAATCATTCTCCTTAGGTTAGCTAAAGTAGAAGTGACACTAGTATCCATGTTTTCATTATACACAAAGTCTTGTAACTTTTCTAGTGCTTCATCCATTCCTTTCATGTTTTCTTGTGAGACATGAACAACATCATGCACATTGGTTGTAGGTAAGGAAGTCATTGAAAACAAGGTACATGCAAGTTATGATCCATAGGGGTTGATTATCAATACTATTAGAAAGAGAGTTAGAAAACCCAAAATCCATAGTGAATGGTGTATCACAAGATGATAGGAGTCTTGAAATACATCTCACAATAGTATTGCTAATAGTAAAACAAGTTGTAAAACTCATATAAGCTTTACAAACTCAATGCTAACCCAAAATGGAAAGAGGGTAATATGCAATATGTAAATGCAATTTCCAGATTCTAAACAAGGGTATTTTCTAATTACACTATGAAAAAATATAAAATTAATGTCTTGTAAATGCAATTTTGAAATTACACAATTCACTAACTTTATCAAATTAAGCTAGATATGACCAACTTGATGAAATAGAAGTTATGCATACAAAAATATAAATATGAAAAATAGAAATCAGGAATGCAAAAATGAATGTTTTAATGCCCAAAAAATAAGAATATGACCTTGATTAATGACTCATTTTCCCTAGGGTGAATGGGTCCTAGGTGAGGGTTTTGAAACAATTTTTTATAGATTTTTTAGCATGATTTTCAGTAATTTCAAGATTCTAGTTTATTACAACAAGTTTCAATTTGATTTTTCTATGAAATGAGGATTGAATGCAAATACAAAATGTGACAAAATGAAAACCTAGAAAAGCTAGTTTGATATGCAATTTTTGTTTGAATTTTCAAATTCAAATGAATGATATGTAAATGATATGCAAGATGACTGATTTTTTTTAATTTTTTAGATTTAAAGAATTCAAATTATGCAATCCTAAAACCCTTAAATGAAATGCAAATTTGAATGCAAACTAGACAACCTAATTGAGACCTAATTCAATGCAAAGAGATGCAAATGAATGAAATATATAAATCTAGAATGAAAGAGGACTTTGAAATAAAATAATGCAAGGATGAAACTCAAGTTCACCAAAATGAAATATATGAAATAGGGTTCACCATAATGGAGTGATAAACAATGGACCTATTTTCCCAATTTCATTCAAAATGTATGCTATGAAGTGCAAATGAAGAACATTAATCAAATCTAAAATAAACAAAATTCAAAAGGTAGATTTGGAAAGGGGAAAGGAACATGTACCTTTCACCAAAAGTCACCTTTTTAAGCTCATTGAGGACTCATTCACCCTGTGGCAAATGGGTCCTGGCTAGGGTTTCTGGAAAATGCTTTTTGGGTTCTCTTTTTCCAGGTCTACACTCCCAAATTCTAGGTGTTCACAGTTGGAAAGTCAAAACTAAAATATATAGAAGAGTTTCCATTATTTGACAAATTTTCTTTCAACTTTGAAAACTTTGCGACATTCTTCAATTTTTTTCTTCAAAGAATCTTCAACCTAAGATCTGCAATCACACATCAAAGAGAGAAAAATGTTATTTTGTTAGGGAATGGGAGTTTTCCTTGCTCAAACCCTATTTTGGTAAATGAAATAGAAAATAATGAAGGAATGATGAATGAACAACAATATGTAACAAATCACCAAAACTTATTTGAAACCTTGGATTATAAATCTGCAAACTAGCATGAAGTGGCTTCACTGGATGAGGATCTTGATAATGAAACTTGTCTTGAAACAATTTATTTGAATACTTGTATAGATATTGAGCACTACATCACCATATTAACTCAAACAACATGCATGATGCAACAAATCTTTGACATGATGAAAGGAATCTTTATTGATGCAATAATCTTCTATATTTATGCCCTTGAATTCCTTGAAAATGCTCTTGATTTCTCTTGATAATGCTCTATCTTGATCTCATTAAGTCACATAAAAATTCTAGGATCTTAGTGAAAGGAACGTAGAGTTCCAAAAATGCCTTCCTAATGCTAATCTTCAGGAGAGAGAAGGAAATAAACCATTTAATCTTTACAATTATAGTTCATTTAAGATGCACATATATGAATAACATAACAAATAATAAAGAATGAATACCATATTTATGTGGGAAAACCCTCTCAAGAAAAAACCCACACACCAAAGCATAGATCTCTTGTATTACAATATACCCAAATTACATACAAGTCACAGAGCTATGCTCTTTCAAATGTTGATTCACAATATGAATCTAATAGTATTACATTACAATTGCTTCAAGAATTCACTCATTCGAGAGATTACCAATCCAAAAACACTACTAAATTTAATACAAATTTCACAAGCATAAGAGGAGAACAGTCACTCTAACTTCCACATCAGATAAATGATCATAATGACCTAAATTGTCACTAGCTTCTACCTCTGTCAAAATCTTACTGAAATGTCAAAGAGACATGAAATCTAGTATGTATGAATTCTCATTGTTACTTTGACATGAGTTCTTTGCAGGCGTTCACCGCTACCAGCACCCTCCATTAGGATATCTAAGAGACCTTGTAACACCTCCCACTAATAGAAGGATGTCTCATCGATAAACCTTGTAGCCTTGACCAGATGGTCCCTACCACCTATGCATCATCAACATCACCATCATATAACTGATGCTATCCTTCATGTCACTCAGTTTCCTTATTGACATATTGAAGGAACCATCTACATCTACGTCTCAGTGATGTCCATCATTCTCACCGATGAAGAGATCTTGATGGTCCATCGAGATGTCGAAGTGATTGCTTATTATGTCCCATTGCCATGAGTATGTCTCCCTGATAAAGCTTTACCAGTAATATAAACACAAACACACTTAGCGATCAACCAAGCATCCATCAATATTTCAGGGAGAATCATTTCTAAGTCCCATTGAATTGTGACTGTCAACCCGATGAAGCACTTAACACCAATGCATCAAGATCTTATCCAAACATCAAGGATACCTATCACTTCATCCTATTGACAATCACCTATCAGCCTGATAAATTGAAAATGATTCCTTTTATGCCAACAAGTTTGAGACACCTTTTCTCGACATTCTCCCACTTACAAGGAACTTACTAGCTCCTTCCAACACTTGAAGTCACTAAAAAATTTATGGCCCAAGGCCCATCAAACTAGTGCATCATTTGAGCTTATCCATGCTCACAGGCTTCGTCAGTGCATCAACAACATTCATCAGAGTATCATTTTTTTCTAAACTAACCTTTCCATCCTCCATATCACAAACAAAGTGGTACTACACGTCAATATGTTTCATTCTGCCATGGAAGGTTGGATTTTTTTCCAAAAAATTAGCACTTTGACTGTCACAGCAAATAACAATCTACCCTACATCAAAACCAACATCCAAACATAGTCTTCTAAGTCAAATAGATTTCTTACAAGCATGAGTTGTTGTCATGTACTTAGCCTTAGTAGTGGATAAGGAGACTATAGCCTGTTGCTTGATTATCCCACTAACTGTACCACCAAACAACGTGAATACATATCCACTACTGGATCTTTTGTTGTCAATGTCCCATGCCCAATTAGAATCCACATATCCACAAATACTAGTTGAACTCTGAGATCCAATAGAGTAACCATGATAACATAAGGTGTACTCAGAGGTACCTTTCAAATACTTAAAAACTATCTTCATAGCATCCCAACACAACCTTCTTGGATTAGCCATAAACTAACTAAGATCTCCCACTGTTTGGGCAATTTATGGCTTGGTACAAACCATTGCATACATTAAACTTCCAATTACACTTGCATAAGGCACCCTGATCATGTCCTCCATCTCAGTGGGAGATTTTGGACAATCTTCAATAGAAAGTTTCATTCCTTACAAAACTAGAACAACTAACTGCTTGCAATCTATTATATTAAACCTCTCTAGGAGAGTATTTATATACTTTCTTTGGCTGAGCCAAAGTTTTCTATTTCCCATATCCCTTTTGATTTCCATCCTGAGAATATATCTAGTTGAACCTAGGTCCTTCATTTCTGACTCTACTAACAATTGAGATTTTAATTCAGAAATCATACCCTTATTATTTACAATAAACCACATGTCATCCATATTTAGGGAAATAATAAGAAGATGACCATTTTTAGTCTTAAAATATATACAATGGTCAGAATTTGATCTCAAAAATCCCAAAGACAACACATAGGTATCAAAATTTTGGCACCACATTCTAGGAAACTACTTCAAACCATACAAATATTTCTTTAGGGTATGTGTGGGATCATCATGGAAAAAATAGGCCCTTAAGTGGCAAAAAAATTAGAAAAATCAGAGTTAGGCAACTTGACGTAAAAATTTGAATAAGTTATCTATATTATTTCAAAAATATGTAAGAATAGAATATATAGAAAATTGAATGTTGTTTCTAAACTACTAGGTTTGTTTAAAAAAAAAATCTATTTGGTGAAATTTTGAAATTTCAATGCACAGTAGTACTTAAATTTCAGAGAAAAAATAAGTAGGTGTCTGTTTGACCACCCTAACCACAATAAAATGATAATATTTTTTTATAAGATTTTAGATATAAGTAGAGGACTCATGTCCTAATGTGATGCATTTTTTTGTAATTTTTTTCCAAGTAAATAATTAATTATGATTTTTTTATTACAAATTTTAAAAAATATTAAAAACTCGTATGTCTAACCACCTTAACTTGGCCAAAAATTCATGAAATTCAATTTTTCTTTTTTTAATCCTATAGTATGAAAAGCATATAATGTGATGCATGTTTTGGATTCAAAAAATGTGATACCTTTTGAAAGCTATAGATGTTTTTCAATCATCCTATCAATTAGGACTTTAGTCATAATTCAAATAGAAAATGAATAATAAAAACTTATTAAATTCAAAGTAAAGAATAATTTATATTGGTGGAAAGCTGAGAATCTCCTTTAAAAACCCTTTTCATTTCATCAATTTTGGGTTAAAAAAAGTCGTCAGCCATATACCCATCATATTGCCACTTTTTGGCCCATCATGATCCTACACATACCCTTTAATTTGCAAACTAGGTTTTCCTTACCTTTTTCAATGAAGCAATCTAGCTGGGACATGTAAATCTCCAAATCACCATGAAGAAACATTGTCTTCACATCCATCTGCTCGATCTCTAATTCATAAGCAACTATAAGTGACAACAAAAATCAAATAGACATTAGCTTAGCTATAGGAGAAAATATTTCTCCATAATCAATCCCCTCCACCTGGGAATATCCTTTTGTGACCAACCTTGATTTATACTTCTCAACACTACCATCCATACCAATCTTTTTCTTGAAAACCCATTTACATCCAATAGGATTTTTTCCTTCAGGAAAAGGTACTAGATCCCATGTTTCATTCTTCTTCAATGAGACCATTTCTTCATTCATGGCTTCCAACTAGGAATTTGAATCAAACATACCCATATCCTCTTTAACATTCCTAGGCTCATCAGTGTTAGCAATCAAATAATAGGAACAACTAGATTCCAACATAGAATAACCAAACCTTTGAGTTTTCCACTTAGCATTCGTAGACCTCCTCATAGGTTGAGGCTGAGGTTCTTCATCTTGTTCAAAAAATTTAGAGCTATTTGAGCTCTCCTCACTAACAGGTCCACCAGAAGTATGTAGTTCATCCTTATCTGATGTAAGAGGAATTTCAACTACCTCCTTTTTTTCTACTTCTTTCACCTCTAGTTGTAGATCAATTGTAAAAGGTTTCAGCTCATGGAAGATCACACTTTTGCCATATAACACCTTTTCTATAACTGGGTTCCAAAGCTTGCACCCTTTCATGCCAATTCCATAGTTGATGAAGATACACTTTACATCCTTGTTCTCTAGTTTAGATATTTTTCATTGGGCACATATGCATATTACTCATAGCCAAAGACTAATGTTTCTCAATGAGGGCTTCTTACCAGACCACACTTCCATAGGTGTCTTGTCCATGAGCATCAAAGTGGGAAATCTATTAATCAAATAGCATGTTGTAGCTACATCCTTTTCCCAAAACTTCTATTTTAGACAAACACTACTCATCATACTTCTCACCTTTTCCATTAGTGTTCTATTCATCCTTTTTGCAACTCCATTTTGCTATGGAGTGTAAGGAGTGGTTTTATTCCTTTTAATTTCGTGGTCCTTGTAAAACTAGTTGAATTTTGTTGAACAAAACTCACCTCCATTATCCATCCTCAAACATTTATTTTTTCTACCAGTCTAAATTTCTACCAAGGTTTTAAATTCTTTAAATAGACTCAAAAATTTAGTTTTACTTCTAAGAAAATAAACAAATGTCCTCGAATAATCATCTATAAATGAAACAAAATACATAACTTTTGATAATGAAGGAACATTAACTGGACCAAATGTATTAGCATGAATATAATCCAAAGTTCCAAAAGATTTATGAGGACTAGAATAAAATGAAACATAGTGTTGCTTTCCATACATACAATCTTCACAAAAATTGAACTCAAGATTGCAATCATCAAGCCCTTCAACTAGGATTTTATTTTTCAAGGCTTTTAAGCCTTTTTCACCAATGTGGTCGAGCCTCTAATGCCACAATTTTTTTTTCTCTACTAGCAGGTTCATCTCCAAAGAGTTTGTGCCCTTAGGAATGACACCTCCTTTATCTACATGATTTGATTTACTTGAATTTGTAAAGGAACTGTTACACTATACTACACATGCATCAACTTATATAAATGTAAGGACCACAAATCTCACATACTAAAATTAACTTTATACACTGTATTGCACATGCATCCAACTTATACAAGTAGGATTACATACATCGTGATTCAAACAAGGTTGTTACTATACAAGTTCTTTCCACATAGGCTTTTACATGAATAACATATTAGAAAATAGCATCTTCCGCATGAGCACCTTGGATCCTAAGAGTGAGAGAATACCATCAGGGTAATATCCGTGACCCTACCACGAAGCTTACAACTTCCCCTTGCTTTCCAACTAGATAGCCTAACCCATCATGAGGGGTCTAGAAAACTAGAACCGACATAGGTGAAATAATTTGGTGCCCTACTTAACTCATTACATAATGCAAGGCTCACAACTCGTACAAAATTTTCATGTAATGTAAAACACATATGCAATGAAATATTAGCCTTCTCAAAGAACGGTCCTTCATTCTTGATACCATGAACATATACCATGAACATAATTAATGAAAAGAAATGAAATTAATTTTCCTATCTAGATACAAGAAAAAATAATCTAAATGGATAATCTTTTTTACCAATAAATTCACAATAATAATGCCAAGTAAATGGACCATATTGAAGAACTAGGTAGAATGTTGTTATGTGTTCCCTAGCTTCTTACTTTAAGTGCTTATGTAATGGCTAATTAAAATAGGCTAGATTGATTAAACCCAAGGCTAGGTAAAAAAAATTTAAGAGAAACTTCTTCTTCTAATGATAACACATAGAGATGGAAAGAATTCTACAACATAAACAAACAAAAACATAAAGATAATGGGTATCACACTTAAATTCTCAAAGCGTTGAGAATAACCCAATTCAAGTGAACCATGTGATATTACAAGATTGAGATACTAAGATCATTGTAGAATTCTTGTAGAGGATTCCAAAGAACCACAAAGCATAATAGTATGAGATCTTGTACTGTAATGTAGAAGCATGCAAGGAGTAATGTTGTGCATTGCAATAAAATAAGATTTTGGTAAAACTAAAATAAAATCCAGAAATCTTTCATATCTCAATCAATAACAATCTATCTATTTATTATCTAATAACATGGTGTTAATTTCTCTTCTATAGCAATGTACACATGAATTGCTTGAACGTTTTCTTAGTAACATTTACTCCAAAATTTGGTTCTGACTTATTTAGTATTATTATTATTTCAATCTCATTTCCCTTTTTATAAAGACACAATAAATCAAAACAAAATAGAATAAAAAAAACATAGCCTTTTGTTTTGCCAAGACTAAGGAATCATTCTTGATACTAATTTGGTCAAGTTTAAAGTCAGATAACATCCATCTTATGGAGAATTTGCTAAATCTAGTTTATATAGATCATGTAAACCATTTACCACTGATAAATATTTTGCATGTTTTCACTATATCACAATTATGAAGCTTATTCATTATCGTAAAGGACATACCAAAGTAAATGCAAACCCTACTCACATTCGACTTGATAGAGATCCAATCTTCTACCACATTTTGTAGATGCTAATGGTGTATGTTGGAATTACTCCTTACTCAATGTGCAGACATAGAATTATTTTCCTTATGATTGGCAGCTACTGCAGATGTGATAATCATGGGTATTAGACTATCTATTTTCATAGGTATGAAGTTAGTTCCAAATAATTTAAAGCTTGGAATGATTCCCTTAAATGCATTCATTTTAGTTTGGTAAACCATTTTGTGCATATACCACAATAATAGAATTCTATGAGATGACATATTGAGGTATTCTATCAAATAGTTCACATGCATCGTCTTTGCTTACATTGTTTGCATGCATTTCTACTAGCGTCTAACATTTTAGTGTGAGCATATTATTCAAATTGTTTCTTTTATCATCACCAACAATATCCTCTAGAACATCATCTCAATAGTAATAATATTTGTTGAAGTGGCTTTAAAAACTTTCAAGCAATGCAATTGGAATACGTAAAGCTAGGTTTCACAACCGTTGCTAATATCCTCCCTGCCCGTACCAAAATGGGAGCTTTGGAATGGTGTAAGAGTGTTCATCAAAGCATGAAGGATAGAGGGTTCGCTAAGGTTTTCCAACCGATCTCAATCAATAAATGGGTATGTGCAAGATCATGATGGACCAAAAAGTGGCAATATGATGGGTATGTGTAGGGTATGTGGCTGACAATTTTTTTTACCCAAAATTGATGAAACAAAAAGGGTTTTTAAAGGATATTGTCATCTTTCCACCAATATAAATTATGATGGGTATGTGTAGGGTATGTGGCTGACAATTTTTTTTTACCCAAAATTGATGAAACAAAAAGGGTTTTTAAATGAGATTGTCATCTTTCCACCAATATAAATTATGCTTTACTTTGAATTTGATAAATAATTATTATTCATTTTCTATTTGAATTACAACTAAACCCTGATTGATAGACTGATTGAAAAACATCTATAGCTTTCAAACAGTATCACATTTTTAGAATCTGAAACATGTGTCACATTCTATGCTTCACATACTATAGGATTGAAAAGAAAATGAATTTGATGAAGTTTTGACCAAGTTAAGGTGGTCAAACATACACGTTTTTATATTTTTTAAAAGTTGTAATAAAAAAATCATAATTAATTAATCACTGTGATAAAAATTACAAAAAAATGTGCATCACATTGGGACATGAGCCCTCTACTTATATCTAAAATATTATAAAAAAAATATTATCATTTTATTGTGGTTAGGGTGGTCAGACAGACACCTACTTATTTTTTCCTTGAAATTTAAGTACTATTGCATTGAAATTTAAAATTTTCACCAAATAGATTTATTGTTTTTAAATAAATTTATTAGTTTAGAAACTACATTCAATTTGCTACAAATTATATTCTTACATATTTTTGAAATAATATAGATAACTTTTTCAAACTTTTATGTCAAGTTGTCTAACTCTGATTTTTCTAAATTTTTTGCCACTTAAGGGCCTATTTTTTCCATGATGATTCTGCACATACCCATATATAAAAACATACATAGTATATATATATATATAATTTTAACAAAATATATATATATATTGATTTAGAACAACAACAAAAATATATTGGGTATGTGCAGGATCATCATGAAAAAAAAGACTCTTAAGTGGCGAAAAATTTAGAAAAATTAGAGATAGACAACTTGACGTAAAAATTTGAATAAGTTATTTATATTATTTCAAAAATATGTAAGAACAAAATATTTAGTAAATTGAATGTAGTTTCTAAACTACTAGGTTTATGCCAATAGTGGCATGGTCTGTTGGTTTAAAGGTGGCATTGTTGTTCTTGCCACCAAGGTTCAAACCCCATTGGGGTGGTATTCTTGAGTGGTTGTATTCCGGTTCATAGCTCTGGTTCAAAAGCGTTTTCCCCTTGAATTAAAAAAAAAAACTGCAAGGTTTATTTTAAAAAAAAACTATTTGGTGAAAATTTGAAATTTTAGTGCAGTAGTACTTAAATTTCAGGGAAAAAATAAGAAGTAGGTGTCTGTCTGACCACCCCAACCACAATAAAATGGTAATATTTTTTTAATAATATTTTAGATGTAAGTAGAGGATTCATGTCCTGATTTGATGCATATTTTTTTGTAATTCTTTTCCAAGAAAATAATTAATAATGAATTTTTTATTACAAATTTTAAAAGATATAAAAAATTGTATGTCTAACCACCTTAACTTGGTCAAAACTTCATGAAATTCTTCTTTTTTTTAATCCTATAGTATGTGAAGCACAAAATGTGACACATGTTTCGAATTCTGAAAATGTGATATTGTTTGAAAGCTATAGATGTTTTTCAATCAACCTATCAATCAAGACTTTAATCATAATTCAAATAGAAAATGAATAATAATTATTTATTAAATTCAAAGTAAAAAATAATTTATATTGGTGGAAAGTTGAGAATCTCCTTTAAAAACCATTTTTATTTTATCAATTTTAGGTAAAAAAAGTTGTCAACCACATACCCTACACATACCCATCAGACCACTACTTTTTGGCCCATCATGATCTTGCACATACCCTATTCTTTTTCTTAGAATAAGAATAGTATAATATCAAACACACACAATAGTAAACAATTTTACAAAATTATATATAATGATGTTAAATTCCTTCATTTTAATCATAAGTAAACTAATGGAAAATCAATGTACAATAAAGATCACACAAATAGATTATTCCATTCCTCCAACTACATCAAAATGGATTTAATAGAAATAGAACCTAGTGGTTTTATCTTCTACAACTCTTGAAAACTGGTTTGGCTCTTTATCCTTTCCTCAATCTTTTGTTTTGCAGGCTGATAATTGTGAATGAATCTTGTGTGTTGAGAGAATGATAGATCATTCTCTTTTTATTATTTCCTTCCTTTTTTTTCTATTTTTATTTTTCTTTGTTTTTGTGTTTTATTTTCTATTTTTCTATTGTTTTTTTCCTCATTGTTTTATTTTCTAAATCTTGTCTTCTTTTCTATGATTTATTTCTAATTTATCAAATAAAACTAATATTTAATAACAAAAATGATTTATTAGCTTGCATCACAATTATCTAGAAAACAATAAATAATAGTAATTTTATTCTTCAAATAAAATAAATTAAAACTATTTCTTCTATATTCTATGAGCATTTAATTTTGGCCACCAATTAATTAAATAACCAACTCTAAAATAAGAAGCAATATAATATGATTAATTAATGCAATTCTAATGCAACTATATGATTTCTAAGTGTTTTTACATGTGCGTATTTCTTTCACCATAGTCGCTTATAGTAGCTAGACAACCCCTCCTCGATGATAATCTCTCTCTACCTAGAGTATTTCCCTATCACACACATGAAACAAAGTTTAGTAAATGAACTTTTAAATAGAAATATTAAATTATAAATTAATTATTTAAAATAGGGGTTGTGACATATATAGAGTGCCAATGCATTCACCCTTAGCTAGCACCATAGAGCCTCTAGTCATTCTACAAACACCATTCGAGAAAGATACTTGCACACCAACATCATTAAGATTACTTATAGAAAGTAGATTTCAAGCCAGACCTCGTATATGTAGCACATCATCGTTTCACTTCACCCTTCCATCAGGAAACTGAATTTTGACTCTTCCACAACCAACAATCTCTAGGTGAGAATAATCACCTAAATACACCCTTCCACCAGTATAAATTTCATACTTTGAGAACCAACCTCTATGAGAGGTCATGTGAAAGGACACACTTGA
This sequence comes from Sequoia sempervirens, assembly GCA_007258455.2. Taxonomy (NCBI): domain Eukaryota; kingdom Viridiplantae; phylum Streptophyta; class Pinopsida; order Cupressales; family Cupressaceae; genus Sequoia; species Sequoia sempervirens. The sequence continues at coordinate 124,462,996 of VDFB02281492.1, forward strand.
CTCAATCAACCAAAAATATCTGATGCCTGAGTTTCCAAGGCTACTATGAAGGCATCTACATTGCTCTAAGAAGAATCATTTTCTGAAAAATTGGTTTTCCTTTTCTTCTTCTTGTCCTCTTTGCAATCTTTCTAGATGTGTCCATTCTACCCATAGTTCCAACATTTCACCTTGGAATTTTTACCAAGAGACTTTGATCTCCCCTTGAACTTGGATTTAGACTTCTTGTCTTTCTTCTTTATTTTCACCTTTGATCTTCCTCAAATAGAAAGGGCCTCCTTTTCCATCTCAAAATACTTCCTCCGCATTTCCTCTAATAGTAGCGAAGTAACCAAATCTTCCATCTTGAAAGTGGTTGTACTCCCAATAGCCATTACTAGGTGATCTCATGTGTTAGGCAACAAACACAATAGGAGCATGCAACGATCCTCACCATCTATCTTTGCACCAATAGACCCTAACTAAGTAATGATCATTTTAAGCACATTCAAATGATTATAAACAGATGCTCCTTCCTTTATCTTCAAAGAGTATAACTTATTTCTTAGGAATAACTTATTTACCAGATATTTCCCTTGATAAATGTCACCAAGCTTCTTCGAAAAAGTTTCATTTTCTTCTCTTCATGGACATTCAAGAGAACTAAATTGACCAAGCACAGTCTGATCAAACCCTTGGATTTTTGGTTCATGTAATGCCCCTCCATGCTTCATCCTAACCATGTTGTTGTGTGAGGCTTGATCTACCCTTTTAAGTTAATTTATTGATAGCATGTTTTGAGTAATGTGATTGTTGGGTGTCTTTGTTTGTTTATTTTGTTAAGGAAGAAGGCATGGACATTAAAGGCTTTAGAATAATTTAATAGAAGCTTTTACATAATTGAATAATAGATTAAATAAATATCATTAAAGTAGTTAGTTGATTTTATAAATTAAAATTTTAAATAAAATATTAAATTGTGATAGACAAATAAAATTAAGGGAGGAATTAGACTAGTAAATAAATATTTACAAGTGAATCTTTTGTGTGTAATCTAAATAAAGATACTTTCATTAATTAACTAGTTGTGGTGTGGTGGTAAATACAATAGTGGAAATTAAATTAAATAAATGAAAGAGAACAGTTGCATGCAACAATTGATGGGGGAGAGTGGTTAATAAATGAATTAATTGGTTATGGAATTGGGGATTTTTGTCGTGAATGGTTCTGGTTCTAGAAGAAAAACTAATTCTTGTTTCTGCCATGAACATTACTCAAGTATTTTGAGAATTTTTCTTGGAAGTTTTGAATTGGGGAAAAACTTGGCAATGTTGTGAAAGTTGGAAATTTGTAGAAGTTGGAGTTGGAGGAGCTTCGTATCAAGATTTCATCTCTAACAAGCTTATAAATTAGGTTCCTTTTCTGCTCCTCCATTTTAATGTTGATATTGAAATATATATTGCAAGATGGGTTGTCTGTACAAAATAAATTGTTGAAAGTTCGAGTTACTCTGTAATTCCTCCCAAAATTTAATTGCCATGCTTTGTTATCCTGAACTTGGCTCAAGTTGTGGTTCTTATAATTGTTCTGAATGCTTTTAGATTGGTGGACTTGGTAACTGTAGCCTCTTTTCCCCTAGCATTTGACAACCTTATATTTTGAACTCATGGAACCAGACTTAAAACCTAACTTTGAATGCATGTTATTGTTATAGATGCATGGCTATTGTTCATCATCTTTTTCATTGCAAGTCGTCTCTATGAGAAGTGAACCTTGTTATTGATGTACATATTTATCTGGTTACTATTTAAGCAGTATAAATTACCAATGCCACCACTGTATTCCTAACTTAGGGTTATGTGATTGCAAGCTCCCTTAGCTACGCCAATTATCCCAGCTTATATTTTTCTTTTTTGGTTCCTTGATGTCTACAATTCATAAGGAATTATTTAAATCCTTAGCGCACTCTTGATCAGGTGGTTTCTCTTTATCTTTTTAGGACGACTCTCAAGTTCAACTCTCTATTATGTTCTCTACTCATTTAAATTTCTAAGGGCCAAATATATTTAGCGTTCTTGCATGTTAGATAGGCATGTTATAACTTCCTTTGGATTGTCATAGCTGAACTAGCAATTTAGGCGAGTTCATTGATAATTAAGTCTTGTTATAAACTGAAGTTTACTCTTCAAGTGTCACTTTTTAATTTGAGGCATGCATTGTCTTAACTCTTTCGAATAAGTCACCATTCTCTCTTCATGTTGCATGAGCTTGTTAAGTAATCTTTCGGTCCCTTATTATTTTTGTAATGCATGTTAATTGCCACCCTCCTGTTCAGATGCACATCAATTCTAATCTTTATGTTGACCTCTTGGAGTGATATGTTTATCCAAGAAACTATGAGGAAACTTCAGGGTCTACAACCAGTCCATAATATATTGAATTTAACATAGGTGTAAAACAAAATATTTGAATCTTTCATCCATGTCAATGCCCTGAAGCTTTTCTACCGAACATAATTTTTGACATAATATATATGTTAATTGTGTATCCACTGCTAATATAGGAAATTCCACAAAACAAGATACCTACATCTTAAATTTGGTCCTTTATTATTTCATAGTGCTCTAAATTGTCCCTTTTAACTGCACAATGGATCCTTAAAACTCAAAATGTGTGCTTAGGAACCTTCAAGCTACACTTAAAATTTTTTTTGTCTCTTTGTAATTTGTTGCCCTATCACTGGAACATTATTTATTGGCACTATAATTTCTTCAAATAATCTTAGTTCGATATATACCTTTAGACTTGTATGAGTTTAGTTCGATGTACATCTTCAGATTGGTAAGAGCATAGTGTAAAACTTATGTAATGTTTTTGATCTACGTTAGGATACTATAGCCATGCTGAAATATTAAGTTGTAATCTTTAGATGCATTTACCCAATTGGTCGGCTCTTGTTTAGGAAAACTCCTTGTGAATTTCCTTATCTTGGGTCACCGCCCTTCTCATGTTGGCTAAGTTGAGTTGATGTTGTTAACTTTTAGATGTATGTTCATATAATACCTAAGGCATAATTGAATGCACCCAGTATGTGGAATCGTGGTTGTAGGAAAACTCGTTTTGTTGCATCGACCTCTGTGATCTTGTCTTTTAAGTAATATATTATCCTTTCACCGCCATATGCAAATGGTACTCATCTTATTCAGTGTATTTAAATATCTTAAAGTCTCCGTTTGTATTGTATTAAATACATGTTTATACAAATCTTGTACCAGCTTGTAAATTCTATATATGTATTAGTTAGTCTAAAAGTACAACTGCTTATCTTGTCGATTGTGGTAATTTCAAGGTGTCTGTAGTTCATTTTTAGTTACCTGTGATATATGCTTATCTCTAAGATCTGTGAACCTGATTTGATCTAAGTGAATATTGATTATTATGTTATGCATATATATATAAATCTAAACCATGTGTGCTTTTGTTGATTGTATTAAATGTACTATAAACAATGAGTAGTGTGTCGGTTGTAAGTTGTAAATTAAGATGATCATTTAAAATAAGTAAATATATATATATATATATGATCATAAAGAAGATATTATTGTTGTTTATTAATTTTAATGGTTGATGTACATGAACCATGTAACAATACCCCTTCTTTTAACACAAATGGTTATTCAACACGTGTGTAATTTAATTTACCCCTTCTTTGTCTCTAAACTATTTTGTGGTTCAAGGATATCCATGACATGCCTTATTAATGAAGATCTAATTGGCTTTCCTTATTACATGTGATATTGAAAATTATGAGCTTGAATGCCTTGTCAAATTTATAATATGATCTAGTGGTCTACAAATTTAGGTATTTCGAGCATAATGTTTCTCTTTCTATGTTTTATAGTACTCATTTTATTAAAAATATCCACATATTGATGCATTTAGTGGTGATAGTAAGTGATATCATGATCTAGTGCACATCTAGTTACATGATAAATATTTTCAAGTGATATATACTAAATATGCTCATGATATGTAAATTTAATTTATGTAGTTAAAGAAAATTTAATTGATAAACCTTATCATCCTATATATCACTAGAGAAATGTAACATAAGTAATGTAGGACCCTTATATTCAAGTTCAAATAATTTAAAATTTGAGTATGATGATAATATTATTGTAATCTTCTTGGGGACTTGAGTTCATTCAATATATCATTAGTTAAGACCTATTTTGTTTGTCTTTTCTTTATTTTTATTTAAATGTTTGTGTTATTTTTTCTATGTCAATACAAAGATACTAGACAATAATCCAATGTGTGGCTCATGTTAACTATTTCTTACATGTTGTGTACACATGAATTTTCCCTATATATTAATTTTAGAAGATGCTTGAGGTTATAGACTACTTATAGTATAAATATATGAGCTCATTATGTTTTAAAAACTAGTGTTATAATTTCTTTTGATTTTTTTTTACTTTGGATTTGAAACAAATGAACAATATTTAGTGTTGTATTTATGCGATATTAAATACATTCATTAATAGCATGTGTGTACATTTGTATGTAGGTGAATTGAAATTTGAGTGAAATTTATGATGGGGAGTAAAAGGACTAAGTGGAGGAAGTATGATAAAAAAAGATAGGAGAAGAGGAGTGGATGAAGGAACATTTACTAAAGAACAACCCATAAAAATTATTGATGATCAAGGTGATGTATAGGTACAAGAACAAATTGAACCTAGTAATCAAAATTTTTCTATGGTATGGGAAATCTGATGGAGATGGATGATGATTCTCTTTTCAATAATATTTCATCTGAAGATATGTTATCTGAAAGCACAGTAAAAATACACTCTAAAAGAATATGGGATAAATTTTTTGAAGAAAAATCTCTAATTGGAAGAGCACAATTAATTGCAAAGAAATTTAGGTGAAAATAAATGATGCCTATTTTATAGTTTTTAGGGTTTGATAATAGGAAAAATTCATGAGGTTCATTAAAAAAAATAATTGTTGAAATTTTTCAAGAAGCATTGAATTGTATTGAAAACAAGAGTCGAGCTAGTGATCCAAGTGTTGCACATAGAGCATTCATGATTGTAATTTCTAGTAAGAAATTATTACATAGAAGACAAGTTCAAACAATCTCTAAAATATTTCTAGGAGAACTACTCAAAGGTATATTGACAAGATAAATGAAATAGATGAACATATTGAGAAAAAATGGTCAAATATTTGTACGGTTCCCTGAAAAGATATAATTTTAGAAGATGTAAAGAAACATGTGGTTGAATATTGGACCAACCACTCTTTTGTTTCTTCCAATAGAAGGGATACTATAAAAATAATAGGTGAAGATGGTACAAAAATTTCTCATCCAAAAAATTTTATAGATGGTACACAAAATGAACTTTTTGAAGCATTCAAGCAAGAATTTTTAAATGTGAAGATTTGTCAAAGGATGTTTGAGACACTATGACCATCATTTATATACATAAATAAAGTATGTGAAACTTGTTGTTTAAATCATGTTGAATTTTATCTACACCTACAATCATATAAAAAGGTTATGGGATTAATTGATCAAAATATAGCCATCCCTAAAAGCACAATACAATTTTTGAATTCTCTTATATGCAAAAAATTAGAAGATTCAGATGAATTCAATGTTCAGTGTATAAAAAATATATGTAATGATTGTGGAAATTTGAAGAATCTTTTATAAGTTGACAATATTGAAATGCAAGTTATTTGGAAGAGATTTGAATATGAGAAATACTCAACAAAGTCAGGAGTTGAGGCCAAAAAAATTGTTCTCAAAGAGAGTGGATTTCCTCACAATGAATTTATGAATAAATTTTGCAATATCATATGTCCACATATCTTGTATTGTCATGGCGCAAGATGGCAAGCTAAGCAATTTCGTGATTCAAAAAATTGTTGTCCACTAGGTTGTATTCTCTGTATTGTAGATTTCTTTGAGAACTATACATTTAGTCTTCAAAATGAGATTCAAAGTCAATATTATCATTCAAAGCAAATTGTAATCTTTGTGCAAGTTTTCTATAGGCATGCCAAGTTTCATGTAGATGGTATACAAAGTAGCAAAGATGATCAAATTATCATCAAAGAGGTTCACTTTTATATTAGTGATGATATGGGTCATGATAGAAACTATGTAGCTCATTTTTTCAATTTTTTTTTTTAAGACTAGAGACAATGTGGCATAAATGTTGAACAACAATGGATATGGTCTGATGGATGTGCTGGTAAGTGTTATTTTTATTAAATTTTAAATTTATTTACTTTTAACTTTGAGACTTAAATTGTTCAATTACTTATTTATAATATTTTTTGTACACATGTATACATGTGTATATATATTTGTACATGTATATCTAGTTTTTTGAAACTAATTTGGTTTGAATGTAATTATTTTTAACTTCATAGGAAAATTTAAGTTTGCAAATGCTATTGTTTGGTTAAGCTATAAATATGCTAATCGTGGCACCAAATTTTTGTGGAATTTTTATGAGTGTGGACATGGAAAAGCTAGCACGATGGAGTAGGATCATGTGTGAAGTGTGCACTTCATCAACATGAACTTGTAGACTAACACCATATATATGGAATCTAGATATTTTTTAAATATATATATTTAAACTAAAATAAATTCTTAAACCTCAAGTAACAAGTAAAAAAATTTCCAACATGTGTGTACTTGAAGATAATGCCATACGGAATGCAAATGAAATTATTGAATCGTGCAAAAATCATTTTTTTGCTCACGACTCAACATACAACACATGGTATTTTTGGGAAGTTACAAGTATATCTAGTCAAAATTTGTTATTTGAGTTTCAAATTGTGTGTACATGATTTAATTGAATTTTCAAATTGTAGACAAGTAAATTATCCTGATTGATAATGCATATTCGATTCTGACTTACTAACACCAGTTCTTCTTTAATCATCCTCTTTACTAATTATTTAATTAAATAATACTTATTTGATTAAATCATCATATTTCCCCTTTTAATTGAATAAATCAATCTTTATTTAATTAAATCATCATATTCTCCTCTTTCATTAAATAAATCAATTTTATTTAATTAATCTTCTAAACTTCTCCATTTAATTGAATAGATCAAATTTATTTAATTAAATCACTAATATTCATTATTCCTCTCATTTTGATCTATTTAAATCCTAAAATTTAAGTCAAAAGTCAAAATTAGCTAATCTCCACCTAAATTAATCAAATCCTGATTAATGCTAATCCTAATCACTCCAATCCTCTAGATTTTGCAACTTGTGCAAATAAATCAAATTAATTGATTTATTAAATCTTCCTTTTTCATTCAAAAAGGCATCAAGTGGGAATATTCTCCAAATTTGAATTCTCCCTCCCAAGTGTCTTATCCTCCAACTTGGTATTTATGACTCTTACAAGTCCTTTTTTTTTAGCCAAGTGGCATTAACTTCATTTTCTTTTCCCTCCAACTTGTCATTTATCAAAATTTGAATTTCCACCTAATTTCATTTAATTGCACAATAAACAAAATGTGCTCCACCTTTGTCCACTCACATGTTTTCAAGTGGTATCTTGCTATTGGTTTATCCTTAGTCCCACATTCATCCATTTTGCTTCATCCTCCATCATTCTCTTCTATAAATAGGAGGCTCTCATTTGGATTTTGGATCCACAATCTTATGCACAAGTTCATTATTGTCATTTGAATTCATAGCATTTTCAAGGCATTCCCATCATTTAGCTTATCAAGGGTTGGGAAAGGGCTACTTTCCATATCAAAGTAGCACCAATCCACTATGGAATAGGTATGAACATGCTTTGTTACATGTTTGCATTATGAAGCATGTTGGATTATTTCATAGAGGTGTTATATTTGCTTTGTTTTAAATAACTAACCATACTAATGTATGTTAAAGTTTTAGCATTTGCAGATTTTAGCATCTACATCTAGCACTAGAAGGAGGGCCCTCTTTGTATATTTTTGTTGTTGTTTTAAATCTCTCTTTTGCAGGTCGAAATAATTTTGCAAAGTAATCTTTAAATATCAAGATTTAGAGGCATCTTGAATTTGTTACCTACTTAGACTCGAGTGACATCTTGAATCTAGTTTTACTTTTATCATTACTTACTTACACTTGCACTCATGACACACGGGCTGGTATTTTCATTCACTATCTTCTTTTATTAGATTTCAACATTTGAATCCATCTTGAGCATACCAGGAAAATATTGCATCTATTTTAAGTGTCATGTGAAACAATCCATGTAATATCAGTGTGTTGAATGGGTGAGTTATTTTTATAGTGTTTTTATTGCATATACAGTGTGCTAAATGAGCACCTACATCACACCAAAGCTACTAATTTTCTGCTCATTTTTTGTTGCTTAAACTTTGCTTCTTATTTTCTATACCATCGAGCTTTTAATTTTTTTATCATTTCAAGATTTTTAGGCTTGTCCAACATATTAGTGTTAGTTCTATAGCTTGTAGGTATGTCTAGCATAGGAAAGTTTTTTGTTTTCAAATCGTATGATGCATAGGTATATTTCCAATCTCTCGGTTAAGGGCTAATGGTTAAAAATTTGATTCAATTTTGTATCCAAATTTTTCAAAAAGGAAAAGAATAGCATACAAGCACAATTCTTAGTGTCTAGTGTGCAACATTTTTTTTTAACTTTTGAGCTAAGTAAGTTGCTTACAAATGTTAAAATTTCTTCAAAAGTGAAGGATATTCATTTTTTCTTAATTGATCTCTGTGCAATATTGAATTTATCAAATCTGCTACTAAGCTGGTCTTATCAAGCCTGAACATTAATGTTGAAATGGGCATTCATTAATTTTGAAACTGTCATTCGAGCCTCATTAGCAGTACGTTTTTTCTAAAGTGTGTAAGTTGGAAAAAATTTGTATTGCAACGCCAACAACCAAGAGTTACATGCAACTTGATGGCGCCTAAGTAAGCAGTGACGTATCTAGCATTCGGGCCTGAGTATTAGAGGAAAACAATTGTATAAGTGAACAGATTCAAGGTAGTACAGATACATCATTCACTCAAGTTCTATGAACATATATCTTGTGAATTTAACCGGGTGGAGTGAGTAAATTGAGTTGACAAAGCATCTAAGTCATTTTATTTTTTTCTTTGCCTGCTTTGTAAATCAGTGCTCTGCATTTTTTTTTTTAGTTTTTGATTGAAGCATTTTTGAAGTTATTGTTGTCGTTCGATTTAGCTTTGTAATTTTTTTAACTATGTTGTGCTTTTCTTTTTTTGGTTAAAGTTGCCTTGGATTGTCATTTTTCATATTTCATGCTAAAGCAGATTAATCTTTATGCATATTTTGTTTGGAAAATTTTGAGCAAGGTTGCAGGTTGTCTGCAGTATGTTGGTAGGATAAGCCTTAGCTTGGAATGCATTATTAAACTTTATGGCTTGGTTTCACTAATAAATGGCCTATATTCTAAAAATCTGTGAACATGGGTCACATTCAAGCTATCCTAAAATCTCTAAATTGTTAACATGAGTCACATGAAAGTTGTCCTACATGAGTTGCAACTTGCTTTACTGTAGTGAATGAAGTTTGATTATTGTCTTAACAATTGGTGAATTTTTTAAATGTATAGAGAGTCGTACTTCTTGTATACATTTGTTGCAGTGTGGAATTCTATTAAAAGATATTTCTCTTGGGCCGACCACAAATTCCCTCAAATATCCTTGAGTTTATGATTGCCACCACCTACCCTATCTTGATAGTCATTTGCATTTGTCTTGAAGTCATTTATTAATGGTTTTTCAAGCATCTTGTTGATTGGCGTCGCTCATTTATGGCCTCTTGCAGTCTAAGTGAATGTGAATTTTGACAAACTTTTTTCAGCAAACCTAAATTGTGTTTTGGTTTTTAATGCTACATTTTTCACATGATTTGAATTCAAATTTTATTTGGGGAATGCTAAGATCTATCTTTATTTGAGGAATTTTGTTTTGATTTTTAATGCTAAATATTTTAAATGATTCCTTGAAATAAATTTCATTTCTAATATTTTACTTTGTAATGTTTTGTAGGTTGGCATTGGGAAACAATGGTGGTTTTTCTCTCACATTGGAATCAAAGAACAGAAATAGATTGGAGTTGAAGAATTGAGCATTGAACTTGGAATTGACAAAGCATTTTTAAATGCTTAGGGCTTCCATTTTTTTCTTTTAATTTCTGTTTTAGGTCAACTCACTTCTTTTTGTGGTTTAAAATTAACCATTGATTTGATCTTTTCAAGTTGGTTAAAACTAAACCTTAGACACTTAACAGTTTTCAATTTGGTCTAAAATTGAACAAACAACTTTCACACTCAAATTTGGTGCTTAAAAAGAATCCATTTTGCTTTGAAGGTTAAAAATGAACATGTGTCTTTTATGTTTTGTAATCTCTTATCCAAAGTAATCTCATTTAAAAAGGCATATACGCTTCTCTCGCACTTCACGACGATCTTGACAATCAAAAGTATTTTTGGTGACATTAAGTTGCATAAAATATTGTCTCCACCTTTCATGTTGGTTCTTAAAATTGAACAAAGCTTGCAAGTGTGAGTTAGGTATATAGCGTGTGTTCTCTCTTTGTTCATGTAAACAAAGATTGATTGAACTACAGATGTGCTTGCTCACTTTTTTTTACCATTAGAGGGCATTCCTAGTGGAAAAAAGTAATCACCCTAGGGAACGACCCAACCAGGAATACGCTAAAGCCAAGCGACTTCCACCCGATATATAAGTGTGGGTACTTGAGGAAAGTTCAAGTATCACATGGATTGTTTTGACAATAAGGGAAGCAATGGTCTCTTGTCATATGGATGATCCCCCATGAATGAAATACCTATACTAGAACCTTTTGTTTAGAAGCCCAAATCCTTATCTATTTGTTGGTGTAAAAACGGTCGTTCTGAAGCCACCCCACATTTTTGCAATTCTTGGTAGAGATGAGAAGTATGCCATGGGAGTTTCATAGGTACTAAAGCTTGGCTGAGCCATAGAAGCCAGTGTCATGGAGGGGAGCTAGTGTGGTCAAGCTTTTAATCATCCACCAAGAATAAGCGCAAATGGATTTATCCAAGTGGGGATTCAACAAATATTGTCTCTTAACTATCCATAGGGTTGTGCATGTTCTTGGAATCAAAACACTTTGCTTGGATCTAAAACATTGGGAAACAAACATTCAACATGATCATCAAATTTCAAACCCTTTAGAGGAAGAAAATACCTTTGAAAAAATCCAAGTGCTATTGCTTTCCCTAGGGATTTTATCCTTAGAGGCTTCTAAGCATTTGAATTTACATTTCAATTTTCTCTCACTGAAGTCAACATTAGGTAACTTTTTCCTTAATTTCCTTCATTTCCACATAATGGACTTTGTGGGATGAGAAGAAATTGGGACATTAGAAATTTAGTTTGAAAACCTAATCAAAAAAAAATTTGTCGTAAAAATAACTCACTAAGCAAAGATAAGAGACAATTGGAACCCACACATGTGCTCTTCCAAATGATTTCCTGAAAGATAAAAATTTGAAAACCAAAGTCCAAAGGTCTTAGTTAAAAATCTCGCAAGAAACATTTGTCTATGCTTTACAAATTTAGAGAAAGATTGACCTTCAACTTTTACAAACGTGCATCAAGGAACAATCCAAATTTTTATTCATTTTACTATTGTCAAAATCCAAGTCTCTTTCAAAGGTTTGAGTATCTCACATAGGGAGTATTAGCATGTTCTTCAACACCTTGGTCTAGTAAACAAAGTCTCTCTCAAAACTTCCATCCATCCTTCAAACATCAAATCAAAAATATTCACCTCACAAACAACTCTTGGAAATCTTGAAAAAATCTTTTATGTTAAACTTTTGGAAAATCCTTTGAAATCAAAACCCAAATCATCTTGTTTTATTAGGTGTGTGTAGATGAATCCTTCTTCACACACTTAGTTAAATTATAATCTTATGGACAAGTTTACTCTAGGACAACATCCAACCTCTTAGAGTTTATGAGTTCATTATCCAAACCAAATCAAAATCAAATCAAACATCAAAACCAAATTCCTAAAGTTTAGTATCCTCTTCAATTCCTAAGAGTTCCAATAATTCACCAATCATCCATCTTTCATTATCTCATCATCATCCTTTTGATCCTTAAAATCTTAGACTTTCTTTTTTGTACCTAAAGTTTAGATCAATCCAAGGAATTAAAGGTTCACCTCCCATTCCTAAAAATTGATCCTCATTTTATTGTCCAAACTAGATCTCAACACAAGAAGAACATGGAAATGAACAAAGAAACATCTACTTCGAGTGACTTGAGTCAAATCACTCCTGAAATGAATCACATTGGATCTAGCAATCCAACGCTCAATCTTCCTCCACATCCACAAGATCATCAAGAGGAAGGTGGCCAAGTGGAGGACGTCACAAACAATGCTTTAGGGATGACTCGAGATGAGATTATTGAAATGGTCCAAAATCCTAAAAACCACAAGATTGTCAATATCATTATTAAACTCAATCCCTCACAATACATGATAGAATTGGCTAAAGAAGGGGCTAAACTCCCTTTCTACTATGATGTGAGCACTCTCGTGGGGAAGCCTCTTGGGATCATGCCCCTAATTTCATCGACACCTCCATTTCAAAGCATCACTCAAACCATCCCCAAAATCACATCATCCATTGCTCCAACTCAACCTATTGTCAACAAGGGGAGATCATTGCTTCATGCACTACAAACACACCCCCTTTTGAAAAAAAAAGATTTGGATGTGAACACTATCTTGGGTCAATTTGTCCCATTGAATCCGCTATGCCCATATGTTTCATTCACCTTTCATGACCCCAATGACCCATCATCTTTTCACGCAACATTGGCATATCCTCTTAACACCCAAACCTCTCTTCCTATGACTTTGAAAGGAGAAGGTGGGCTATTTGGACCAAGGGACATCTTTGACCCCTCATCATCATCATTTCCTCAAGGGAACACACCACCCATTTTTCCACCACTTCCACCTTTTCTATTAACATCCACACCACTCCTCGGTTTAGAGCTTCCCCCTTTACCAACCATCAATCAACAAAATCAAAGCAACCCCCCCATCATAAATCAAAAAATCATACCAAATCCTCTAATCTTACCATCGACATTGCAACAACAGATGGAAACCATCCAAACAAGCCAATTAATCACTACACCATCCATAAACGTGGTCTCTCAAGGACCAAGCATATTAATTGCTCCATCCACCACACAAACCCTATCATCAATACAATGGTACCTCTCATCACAACAACAAAAAACACCATTCTGAATCTTCCACCACCACCACCACCAAGACCAGATGTGGTGAACCAATATAGCATCACGTTGCAAGAAGCTCAACAAGCCTATCAAAAGGCACTTCAACAATTTCATGCACAACAAGCACAAAACACACAAGCTACACAACAAGTTGCTTAACAAGTGCAAGCATCTCAAGCTGCACAACAAGTTCAACAAGCATAATAGGCTTCTCAAGCCCAAGCCTTATTACAACAACAACAAGCTGCCCAAGCTGCCCAAGTTGCACAAGCAGCTCAAGCTGCTGAAGTTGCATAAGCCGCACAAGCTGTACATGTTTCCAAGGTTACACAAGCTGCTCAACAAGTGCAAGCTCAGGCTCAAGCACAAGCCCAATACCAAGCTCAACAAGCGCAAGAACAAGCTCAATACCAGGAACAACTACAAGCAACCCAACAACAAGCATATCAGCAAGCCCTACAACAATACCAAGCACAGCAAGAAGCAACCCAATTACTAGCCCAACAACAAGTATTGTTGGCATAGCAGCAACAAGACCAACAAAGAGTTTATTGGCATAACAACAACAATACCAAGAACAAGTGTTGTTGGCACAACAACAAAAGAAGGCCTATCAACAAGCCTTGATCGCACAGTAGAGTTTGCAACAAACTCCCACTAACATACCCAACACTCCACCCATCACTCAAACACCCCGACCACTTCAAAATACATTCACTCCACCTCACGATCCACAAGACGATGTGACAACACAAATAAAATTTCTCTCGCAACAAGTAATTGATCTCCAATTAGGGAAAACAATAAAGACACCAAGCAACTTGTGTCCCTATCTTTTCGACAGGAGCCTTCTAATGGTACCATTCCCAAAGGGGTTTGAAATCCCTAAATTTGACAAATATCGTGGGATGGAGAACCTTGAAGAACATATTAGAGAGTTCTAGGTACATTGCACGGAGGTTACATATGATGATACATATCTGATGTGGCTATTCCCTTGAAGTTTGGTTGGTCCTACCATGGAGTGGTTCTCTTGTCTCAATCCTAGCATAAAAAAGTTCTAAGAGATTATAGATGCATTCATAAAAAACTACGCTTTCAATATTGGTATGAATGTCAGTCTAGAGGAACTATCTTCTCTTAAGCAAGCCAAGGGGGAATCATTCACTTCCTTCTTGAAATGATGGTGATCCAAGGCCAATAGGAGCAAATGGACCATGCCAGAGTAACAACAAATTTGCACCATCATTTCTAATCTCGAGAAAACATTTTCATTCCATCTCAAAATGCAATGTATCACCACATACGACCATTTGATCCCCAAGGTGGTCAACATCGAATGATCCCTTATTACATAAGGAGGGACACCCACATATCCAAAACATCAAGACAATTGCCCTTCCACCAGTTATAATGAGAAACCTCACACGTGGGTGAAAAATAGGAACATCACTAATGATGGTGTGGTGGATGCCAAGGTCATAATCAATGCTCCAAAACAAAACACACAATCATACCAGCAACCACAAGGAAACAATTGAAACAACACTCAAGCCAACGCAGTATCACAACAACCACCCAACAATAAAGTCAACAATTTGAATAATCAAGGGTGACCACCCACGCGAAACAAATATGCCCCCAAGTGAAAATACATTGCCTCTGGGGAAACAATTGAATCAGTCACGAAGAAACTAATAAATGAAAAAATTTCATCAAAATTCCCACTTATGAGAACTATCAAGAACCCCAAGTGAAACGACCATGGTACAATGGAAACTAACTTTGTGATTTTCACAAAATCAAGGGGCACACAACAGCTAGTTGCATGAGGTTGAAAAATCTAATCCAAGACCTCATCGATGACAAGGTCATAAATGTTGAACAACCAGTTGGAAATCAAGACCTAAAAATATACACGAATCTGATGTCGGATCATAACAAAAGGGAACAAGCATGGAAAAACCAAGTATTCCAATGTGAACCATATGTACAACCATGTTGTCACATCCCTAGATGAATTGGTCACTGTTGTTAACATCAAGGAAGCCAAAGTTGATTGTGGAGTCACCACACACGATGGAAAAGTTACCATTTCTAGGTCATCATAGCCACCTAGAGCATCCACCTCAAATACAAGATTCGTTCCTAATCGATTGAATGTCTTAGACTAGTTGAAAAGAACCCCTTCGTAGATCTCCATCATGGAGTTGCTGAATATATCACCCGCACATAGAAAAAAATTAGAGGAAGCATTGGATTCATCCACCATCTTCGCAGATCTTGATGCTGACCAATTCCAATTTATGGTCAGACAAATCGCTACCCCAAGTCTCCTAACATTCTCTATTCAGGACTTCCCCTTCCAACCATCTCACAATCGTGCACTCCACCTTGAGGTCCTAGTTCATAAAAACAAAGTCAAAAGAGTCTTGGTGGATGGGGGTGCAGGTCTAAATATTTGTTCCCTCAAACAAATAAATAATATGGGATTCTCAGAGGATGTCATTGAAAAGGGTAAGGGCATCACAATCAAAGCATATGATGATCAGGAAAGAGTGTCTCAAGGCACTATCCAACTCCCTATTCAAGTAGGGCTAGCCATTATCAAAATAATGTGTCAGGTCCTTGACCTTGATTTACCTTATAACATTCCCCTAGGGCATTCATGGATCGATGGGATGCAAGCTGTTGCATCAACCTCCCATCAGTGTGTCAAATTTCCATATCAAAATCAAGAGGTCATGGTCCATGGTGATCCTAAACCCTTTTCTTACTACAAGAACCTGGAAGCAAAATATGATAAAATCCCCCAAGTCCCAAAGAATGATGAAGGCCCTACAACTCCATATGTAGACCCAGCTACCTTGGCCTCCACATCTAAGACAAAGACACCTGCCATCCCTTATATATCTTAAATCAAGGTCATTATCCAAGACAATGGGTGTGGGGATTATAGAATGAAGAAAAGTGCTTTCATCATAGGAGAGTTACCTCAATCTCCTAGGACTCACGGGAAACCCCAACCAGCTGAAACATCATCCCAAACCTTCAGAGCAAACCCTTCTAGATTTAGATGTTGGGGGGATCTAAGTCAAGAAGTAGTGAATGAAAAATAAATATTAGGCTTGCTATACCAAGATGAAAGTCCCATGCTTGATCTTCCCATGGATGAGAGCAGCAAAGGATTACAAATGATGCTTGGTATGGGCTATAACAGAAATAAGAAACTTGGAAAAAAATGACAATGGTCTTCTAGTACCTCTCATTCTAGAGAAGCATATGAGAAATATTGGCCTCAGATGTACCCCTCCAAAGGTGACCACACTTGGAAAAGGTACACTGGTTAGAAAGGTCAAAACTCCTCCTCAGTTATCAACATATGCCCTTCAATTACCAGTATAGTCAAGTCATAGATAACTTTACCTTTGACATAACCAATGTGTGTAGTAGTGATGAAGACCCCATGACAAACTTACTTATGCTTTTCAAGGATTCTGCCCTTCTCATGATTAGTACCCTGTCTTTTGAGTCAAACAACCAAACCCATGAAATAAACTTAGTGTATCCCCAACTCATCGATTACAACCAACGAGGACCACCAATTCTGGACACTTTCAAAAATGATGAGGCACTCTCAGAATTCATGGGAATGTGGGACAAAATACCATATGGAGATCACAAGGCTAAGTTTGACATCATATTGGACACACATGCCTATTATAAAGAAATGATTGAATCCTTCAGTCGCAAAAGTGAAAATCTGAGAATAAACTCTAGGTCTTTGAGTGAAAACCACACTGTGGCACTCTCTAACCCAAAAATAGTAAAAATAAAGGACACATCCAATGGTGAAAATCTCCTTGAGGCACCAGAGGATGAAGGATTCAATCTTCCCCTTAGTCCAATACATCAGGAGAAGTCAGCGGTCTTGGAAAAGAAGTGCAATCCGGTCAACCTGGGAATAAAAGAACTACCACACATAACATTTTATGCACAGTCACTTCTAATAGAAGAATAAGAACTTCAAGTTACGTTCCTAAAAGAAATAAATATAAAATTTGTATGGACCTATGTCGACATGCCTAGGCTTGATCTGGAGGTTGTGGTTCATCACCTAGTTGTGTATCTAGAAGCCAAGCTAGTGAGACAAAAGGAAAATGCATCCCCAAATAGCATTATTGGTCAAAATGGAGTTACAGAAGCTCCTAGATGCAGGGTTCATATGACCAATCGATTATCTAGATTGAGTCTCAAACCTTGTACATGTTTCAAATCCCACTAAGGGCATCTACATATGCATGTATTTCAGAGACCTCAACAAAGTATGTTCCAAGGATGACTTTCCACTTCCAAACATTGAAATGATTGTGGATATGATAGTAGGACATGAGATGTTATCCTTGATGGATGGATTCTCAGGATACAACCAGATCATGATAGCAAAAGATGACCAACACAAAATGGCTTTCACTTGCCCACGGGGGACATATTGTTGGAATATGATTCCATTTGGGCTAAAAAATTCAAGAGATACTTATCAAAGGGCCATGACATTAATCTTTCATGATATGATCCATAAAACTGTGGAAGATTATGTGGATGATATATTAGCTAAGTCAAAGAAACGTCGGGATCACATAGCGACATTGAGCTCCATCTTTGATAGGCTAGAAAAGTACAAGCTCCAACCAAATCCAAATAAGTGTGTCTTCGGGATACAATCAGGAAAGCTCCTATGATACATTGTACCCATGAGAGGAATTGAGGTAGATCCCACCAAAGTCAAAGCAATCCTCGAAATGGAGGCACCAAAAACATTGAAGCAGCTAAGAGGCCTACAAGGAAGACTCCAATCCATCCATTGATTCATAGCGCAACTAGCAAACAATTCCATCCCATACTCTCATCTACTCCACAAGGGGTTAGCATACAAATGGGATGAGAAGTGTGATCAAGCCTTCAACAAGATAAAGGAGTAATTACTCACGTCGCCAGTCCTCATGCCACCAATTTTGGGAAAACCTTTGATCTTATATATATCAACAATAGCGGCAACTCTCAGTGCTCTTTTAGCACAACATGATGAAAATGGGAAAGAGAGATTATTATATCAGTAGGAGTATGGTGGGCCATGAGCTGAACTATACATCCATTGAGAAATATTTTCTAGCTATCGTGTTTTTCGCTCAAAAATTTAGACATTACATGCTAGCACATCAAATAAAGCTCATTGAAAAGATAGACCCGCTAAAGTATCTATTTTCTAAAGCAACACTTATAGGGCGGACAATCAAATGGGTTATGATCCTAACAGAGCAAGACATTGAGTATGTGGAATGCAAGGCCATCAAAGGACAAGCAATTCCAAACCAACTAGTAGAGGCACCAATATACTTAGAAAACCCACTTGTATCAGAATTCCTTGATGAATCAATCTTCAACCTAAGTGTGGCAGATCACTAGAAAATGTACTTTGATGGATCCTACACACAACACAAATCAGGAGCAGTGATCTTCATCACTCCATAAGGGGATTGCACACCTAAATCATACAAGTTGTCATTTATGTGCATAAATAACATCACAGAATATGAGGCTCTTGTCATAGGGCTGAGAATTGCAATGTAGTGGTAGATCATGGAACTCAAGGTCTACAGAGACTCACAGCTCGTAATCAACTAGGCAAACGATGAGTATCAAACAAAGGATGAAAAGTTGACTCCATACAAGAAATTAGTGGAAAGCCTCAAGGAGTTATTCATTGATATCACATTTGAGCAGCTACTAAGAGCCAATAATAGAGTGGCAGATGCAATGGCTACAATTGGATCGCTATTGGATATCCCACACAATTCCCCAAAGCAAGAATTCCTCGTAGAGCAGCTTCTCATACTAGCATTCTAGGTAACAAAGTTTGAATTTATGTGTGAAATAATTGGTCCCAGTGATCCTTGGTATCATTATATATACACCTACTTGAGAATAGGAGTCCTCCCCATAGATATAACCCCAAACCTCAAAAGAGCCATTGTAAAAAATTGATCCTATTTTGTCATCCTAGGAGATACCCTATACCGTAGAAGCATTGAAGGGACCCTTTTACATTGCCTAAACACTAAGGAAGCTTTGACCACTTTGACCAAGGTACATAATGGCATTTGTGGTTCACATTCGAGTGGTATGACCTTGGCTAAGAAACTACTAAGGATGGGATACTATTGGCCTACAATGGAAAGAGAAGCACACGATTATGTCAAAAGGTGTTTGCAGTGTCAACAACATAGGGATCTCATCCATGCACCAACTTAGGAGCTCCACCTGATTGTTACACCTTGGCCCTTTTCGCAATGGGGGCTCGATCTCATTGGAAAAATTGCCCCCACCTCATCCAGTGGACATAAGTTCATCATCACTACCACTAAGTACTTCACCAAGTGGGTGGAAGCCATCCCCATGACCTATATCACAAGAAAGAAGATATCAAAGTTCATCTTGAACTACCTTATTTTCCATTATGGTGTCCCTCAAGCCATTATCTCAGATAATGGGACACCTTCCAAAAATCAGGATGTTCACAACCTATGCCACAAGTTTAATATCCAACATCACTTTTCAACACCATACTACCCCTAAGGAAATAGCCAAGCTGAGGCTACAAATAAAACCATCTTAAAAATCCTCAAAAATACAGTCAATGAAGTTGGTCATGATTGGAACCTCCAATTGAATCTTGCCCTATGGGCCTACCGAACAAGTATCTGCACACCAACAGGTGCCACCCCATTCTCCCTAGTCTACAGATCATAAGCCATACTCCCTATTGAGATCGAGCTCCCGTGCCTAAGGATATCATTACAGAATCTCATCACAGATGAAGAATATCGAGTATCACGATTGAATGAGTTGGAATTACTAGATGAGCACCACATGGATGCCTTAAACTATTTGAAAGTCTACCAAAACTGACTCAAACATAGATACAACAAGAAGATTAGGAGTTGAATCTTCCAAGTCAGAGAGCTTGTGCTGAAGGAGAACTAGAAGAATGTTCCAAATCTGGATAGCAAGGGAACGTTTGAACCCAATTGGTTGGGACCCTTCGTCGTCATGCCAAGTTACAAGTTAGGGGCATATCAGCTATACATTCCCGAAGGCGAACCTCTATAGGAGCCCATGAACAGCTCCCATCTCAAAAAAATTTATGCCTAATCTTGCAGGGTGTAAAACCAAAAAATACAAAAGAATGAGAAAATGTCCTGAAAAAATGGTCACCCTGATGAAAACCTGGAAAACATGCATCTTGGTGACAACAAAAAAATCAGAAAACATAAAAAAAAAGTCAGAAAAAGGATTAAAAATAGTAAAGAGAAAAATCGTCCTCTAATAAAAACCACTTCGGTGGCACTTTGGGAAAGTACCTTGGTGAAAACCTAGCAAACAAGCACCTTGTGTAAATAAGAATTTTCCATCCATCAAGATCTTCAAGGCTTGTTCCACATCATCCATCCACCATCCATCCATTGCATTCCATATCATTCATCCATCAGTCATCTGCATCCATATCATAGCTTGATCTTAAGTTCGTGTCATGATCCCTCCTAGTACTACTCAGTCCATTCTTAAGGTCACTTTGTCCTACCTTTATCAGAGTAGTCTATTGCATCACACTAGGGGCATGTTCTCATCAAATCGGATTCATGTATATTCTTGAAGTCTTCCTAAAATCAGAAAATTCAAAAACATCATAAAATAAAAAAATACAAAAACATTCATAAAATGAAAAAATTCAAAAACTTTCATAAAATAAAAAAATACAAAACATTTAAAACATATCAAAATCCAAAAATAGGTTAAAAAGTCAGTCAAAAAGGTCAAAGATAGATTCGTCTTGTCGAACTATGGGTTTTTGAGCTCTGAATGTAGGCAAGGTTGATCTTTGATCATCCTCTGAGACACTTAAGTTAGTCCTTTAGGAGTCTGTCATGATAAACTAGCAGTCCATTTGTCCATATCTCATCAATAAATGAGTTTGTGTCAGTTGAACTACGTGATCTCTTCATATATAACATAGGCAAGGCTAATTTTTTGATCAACCCCTGAGGCCCCTAGGATAGATCTCAGAAAACCCCAAAACATTGGAAAATTCAAAAATCAAAACATTTACAAAATCTTGAAAATACCAAAAATAGCCTCAAAACATTTCAAAAACATCAAAAACATCCAAATAGTTAAAAAAATCTATTCGTCCCCATCTCGTTTTCACCCAAAATAAAATTTCACTCCTAATAAATCATCATCATCCTCAACCTTTGGTGAAACAGTCAGAAACAAGTTTAGCAGGTTACAAGTGAAAACTCAAACGTCAAAGTCTTAAGTCTAGGTCATTAGGTAAACAAGTTGGTCAACTTTTCGTATCACTAGCTAATCATCCAGTTTGTCCCAAATCATCTGATAACATCATGTCCTAGGATGCATCCTTCCTACAATGGACATCAACATCAGTCATCATCGTAATTTAGTCTTGGCTAGCAGTATGAAGAACATTAGCTTGTTTGTTTACTTTATCTTTGGCTTTTTGGCTTATCTTATTTCCACTCATTCCAATAACCTCTCGAGGATGTCCAAAAAATGAGATTTAGAGAGAAAGGAATGGGGAAATTATCATTATCTTTTATCTATTGTACTTGTTGAATATTCTTGTAATATAACCTTGGTCATGCATGCTTTGTCTAGGTGTAGGGAGGGGGTTTTAGGTGTCTTGTTGACCACATAGGAAGGCTTTCCTTTCTATTTTTTGGTCTGAGATATTTGAAATATCTTAACAAAATTTTAAATGAGGTTTCGTATGTCAGGTGTGAACAGGAATACTCCTCTCTGATTGTCGAGTTAAATTCCATCACACTAGGTGTAACACTATCCTGGTTCTTTATACCTCGATGCATCATGCATATGTGACAGTTATCAAACATAAGGTAAGTAGCCCTTTTAAAGTCTCAATTCCTGATAAGCATCATCCTTTATCATCATCTCTAATAAAATCTCGTAGATCATGGACTTGTTGGATCCTCATGTCATCATCTCATTTCTTCTTTCTTCTCTTTGCGCTAACATGGTACCATGATAGTTAATCATTATTACCAATGCATCCATCCTGCATCCACAAACCATCAACATGCTACATATTATTCACATGCATTACACTTCCATCATTACATAATATAGATTGGTTATTCTAAGAATCTTAAAACCATCTCATTTGCATCATCATCATAACCATCCATATGTCCATCTTGAACCTCTTTGTCTCGAGATCGACCCTCAAATCAAACTTTTCGCTCGATCTCTCGAGGGGGCAATGTACCAGTATACTTCTTTCTACTAGGGCATCCAAAAAAATAAGCAATTTTTTAACTTTGATCTCAACAAGTTTATTCTTTGAACCAATGCAATAGGTAAATTACTTCAAAGAGGGGAAAAATGTAGACACCTAAATTATCCTGATTGATAACGCATACTCAATTTTGACTTACTGACACTAGTTATTCTTTAATCATCCTCTTTACTAATTATTTAATTAAATAATCCTTATTTGATTAAATTCATCGAATTCCTCTTTTAATTGAATAAATCAATCTTTATTTGATTAACTCATCATATTTCCCCTTTTAATTGAATAAATCAATCTTTATTTAATTAAATCATCATATTATCCTCTTTCATTAAATAAATCAATTTTATTTAATTAATCTTCTAAAGTTCTCCATTTAATTGAATAGATCAATTTTTTTTAATTAAATCACTAATATTCATTATTCCTCTCATTTTGATTTATTTAAATCCTAAAATTTAAGCCAAAAGTCAAAATCAGCTAATCTCCACCTAAATTAATCAAATCCTAATTAATGCTAATCTTAATCACTCCAATCCTCTAGATTTTGCAACTTGTGCAAATAAATCAATTTAATTGATTTATTAAATCTTCCTTTTTCATTCAAAAAGGAATCAAGTGGGAATATTCTCCAAATTTGAATTCTCCCTCCCAAGTGTCTTATCCTCCAACTTGGCATTTATGACTCTTACAAGTCTTTTTTTTGAGCCAAGTGGCATTAACTTCATTTTCTTCTCTCTCCAACTTGTCATTTCTCAAAATTTGAATTCCCACCTAATTGCATTTAATTGCACAATGAACAAAATGTGCTCCACCTTTGTCCACTCACATGTTGACAAGTGGAATCTTGCTATTGGTTGATCCTTAGTCCCACATTCATCCATTTTGCTTCATCCTCCATCATTCTCTTCTATAAATAGGAGGCTCTCATTTGGATTTTGGATCCACAATCTTATGCACAAGCTTGAATTATTATCATTTGAATTCATAGCATTTTCAAGGTATTCCCATCATTTAGCTTATCAAGGGTTGGGAAAGTGATACTTTCCATATCAAAGTAGCACCAATCCACTATGGAATAGGTATGAACATGCTTTGTTACATGTTTGTGAACCATAGAATTTTGGCACCAATGCACTTCTCTAGGCTCTTCTAGGGTTTTTCACCTAAAAGGAGAGAGGTAGGGCCAAAAATGATAAAGGGTTCATTCAAATTATGTTATGTGTGATGTTATTTAAGCTAAATGAAGTGAAATAAATGCAATCAGGTGATCTATATGACTGATTATGAATGCAAAACTAAGATTTAGACTATGTTGGAAAACACAATGTCATATGCAAACAATGAACCAAGAATGAATAAAATGAAAAATAGAAAGAGAAAGGATGAATCAGAGTGTACCTAGACAAGATTTGAAAAATCTGGACTGGTCTGAATGCTATATGAAATTATTGAAAATCAATAGTGGGACTCATTCACCCAGGGTGGAGAATTAGTCCTGCTACTAGTGAAAAACTGTTGGGAACCAATTTTTGACTATCACGATCCAGAATATGACAAAACCTAGACTTTCAATCTTAAGGTGGGACTCATTCACCACTAGTGGTGAATCAATCCTCTCCCAAAATTTTGAGAAATTAGGAGACAACTTTGCAACACCAGATCTGGAAATGCCTGCTTGTCGGGTTATTGAAGTTAATTCTACAGGAAACAGACAGAATACCTTCTCCAAGCTTAAAATATGATTGATTTGACTTGAAGCACCTAGTTGACTTGTTGACCAATATTCAATCACCTAAATTATTGTTAAATATGCATACATAGGTCAAACCCTTGTTCATGAAAATCTAAAGTTATATCAATGGATGCTCCAAAATGCTTGAATAGTGCTTGATTTGATGTTATAACATGCTTGAATGCTTGAATGTGATATGAGATTGAATGCTTGAATGAATGGGTGGTTGAAATGGATGTAAAAATACTTATTTATACAATCTTGTTCCTTAGTAACTCGTTAATACCTCAACATAGGCTAACATCAAGTGATTTTGAATAAAAACCTAAAAGGAAATTTTAAGAATTTTTAATTTGGAGCCAAAGGGGACTCATTCGCCACCCATGGCGAATGGGTCCCACCTAGCACCTGAAAATGGGTGTCAGGAATTATCTTGTATTTAATGTTGTTTATCGGGCTTACATTCAAAAATGCACTTAATTAAGGCTAATAAGGGCATAAAGGGGTCAAATAGAGCATAAGAAAGGGATAAATAGTGAAATTGTGCCTAGAAAAGCATAAAATCTTGTTACAAGACTTTACAAAACTTCAAAATAGGACTTGATTGGTGATGAAAAGGTTAATTTTAGGCGAATTGTAATGAATAGAGTCTAGAAGAGTGTAGAAATGTCTTAGAACACTTCACAAGACCTTCACAAGATGTCATTATCTAAATTTTAGTACCTAAATATGAATGTTCAAGCCATGTTACGATATAAAATAAGAGCAAAATAGACTAGACATCATGAAGCAAGGCCTAAAAGACCATGAAAATGACAAAGGTACATTTTTCTATAGTGCAGTTTGCATTGGTGTCTTTCATCTTTTGTTATTTGGTTTGCATTATGAATCATGTTGGATTATTTCATAGAGGTGTTATATTTGCTTTGTTTTAAATAATTGTGTGAGTAAAATATGTGTAAATGAATAACCAACACAATCAATAAGACATTATATCAATAGATTTAAACAACAATTAATCTAATAAAAGCAAGAAATCTATTGAAAAGGTCATATTGCTCTCTATCTCCAAAGATTTATTAAATCATTGTGGCTCTCAGATTGTGTAAGCATTGTGACTGTTAAAATGCCAATCTAGAGAATGAGATGATGTAAGATGCAGGAATCTAATCCTATATGATAATTTCTAAATGATATGTTGTAATCCTGTAGATGAAAATGACATAAAAATAATAAAATAAACTAAGATGCAGCTATATGAAGAGCCATGATTATAAAACTAAGATGATTCTAATATGATTCTACAATGATGATTGCTACTTTACTAATATGATAATTTCTCAAATGATTCTAATGCTATTTTTGCAAAGTAAGATTGCACAAAGTTGGGATCCTTTTCCTATAGACAGAGGTTGTATTTATAGATTCCTGGCAGCACATTTGTGAAGGGGCAGCAAAGCAAAGGTCTGGATTTGATCTGAAGAATTCAATGGTGAAAGATGAAGAAGCCTGAGATGATTATGGAGATTGTTCCTCCCCACAAAAATACTCAGCTAGAGGATAGGAATGATCAATGGAAGAAGATGAAGAAGTTTTCCTGTAATTTGTCTCCAATTTGTCTCCAAATTTGTCAGTGAAGATTTGAGTTGAATTAATCGGATATCAAATATCTAATTTGGTAGGTAGATATAATGAATGAAATGAGGAAATTAACTGTAGAAATATACTTTCATTTGAATATATGATTTATTAAAATTAGTAAAAGAAGATGTTTAATTTAATAAAACAAATATATAGAAATCTATTTATTAAATTAAGATGGAAGAAATGTGTTAATTAAATAAAAAAATGTTTATGAACTTGTTTATTAAATTTAGATAGAATGATGTGATTAAAATAGGAGAATTTGATAATTAAATAAAACAAAGTATTAAATTTGTTTATTTAATTAAGATGAAATAAAATGGTAAAGATAGAAGAATTAGAAGTGAACTAAGTAAATAATTTTATTTATTTAATAGTAGATGAATTAAAGGAGTCAATTAATCAAATAAATTGTATTTAATTAATTAGATTATCCAGACCATTTTTAGGTGTATACATTGTGCCCCTCTTTGAAGTGATGTGTTTACACATTGCTTCAAAGAAAATTTTGTTGTTGCTGCTAGTATTGATGAAAAAATAATTTTGGTATGCCCCAAATCCTGATTTTGAAGTGATGATTGATATATGCCCCCTTAGGAGATAAATTGATTTTTTTTTTTTCGATTTTTTCAGAATTTTTTCATTTTTTTATGATTTTTGTGATGATTTGATGATTCGATAAAGTTTTGATGATACAACGATTTATCTCTCGACAAATAATGTGATAAAAATGCCCCTGTGATGAATTAATGAATTAATCCCCTTGGAAAGGAATTTTTTTTTTTTAAATCCCACCAAAATACCCCTTAATTAACTTATTAAAAAGCTAAAAAGGTTGATTTTGAATTTATTTGTGCATTTTGAGTTTTAAAAATTTGGAGTGAGAGAAAATTGGAGCAAAATGTCAATCCCCTACCATAGTCACTATTTCGAGCATGTGCGTCGACACAACCACTCAGTCGCCTACGGACCTCTAGTATGTACCCGTGAACCTCGTAATTTGTGCTTCTTGAATTTCACGTGTTTTTTTTTTAATCATTTTAATTTCTTTTAGTGCATACATTGGCCGATGTAGCACATTGAGCTGTTGTTTTAGCACATCCACTAGTTTAGCGCATAGGTAAATTGTTATAGCGCATAGATAGGATGAAATAGTGCATAGATAATTTAGCGCATAGGTCAGATAATTTAGCTCATCCATAGGCTAAAGTAGTGCATTGACCCCCTGAAATGGCGAATTAACTTCTTGAAATGGTGCATCCATTGAGTTATTGCATTGACTGCCTATTTTAGCGCATTGAGAAATTTTAATGGTGCATTGAATTTTTTGGTGCATCAAAACATTGTTTTGGTGCATCTAGGTCAAAATGATAGATTTTGTCAATTAACTCCTTGATTTTGTTGATTTTTGATCTTATTAGCCTTTGATTTGATTTGATTGATGGTCCCAATAGATTAGATGTTGATCAAACTCAAGATAGGCGAGGTGTGATAATTGATTGATGATAATTAACCTCCTGATAGGTGAGGAATAATTATAGTTTGATTGATAAACCTCATGTTAGGGGAGGTCCATTTGATTAATTGACCTCATGATAGGCAAGTTACAAGTTTAGATTGATGATTGACCTCATGATAGGTGAGGTTCAATGATAGTTGCTCATGAGATTTTAGTGAAGTCTCACCAGAGCTTATTAGATTTGATAGGCTAATTAATGTTAGATGAATTGACAAAGATTACTAACTTTGATTATTTCATGATGATAGGAGTCATTGATGAACTTATAGATTCGAGAGCAGTTTCCTAGGACATTCGATTTGATACCATAGCTAGTGCAGCCTAAGATAGCAGTTATCACATGATGTAGGTTGTCTTCTCTTTTATCTATGCCCCAGATTAGGATTAATTGGGGTCTCTTGACAACCCTTGTAGAGAGATGGCATAGTGAGCACAATACTTTCCACCTTCCCAATGGCAAGATGATAGTGACTCCTAAGGATGTGTGGCAGATTTTGCGGATACCTATTGTTGGGGAGGTTGTAGTTTATGATTCTTCAAAGCAGGGCAGGGCTGATGCTCTACGCCGAGTTTTTTGGGATGATACAATTTGTGGATATGAGATCCCATTGTGAGAGATGGTGGATGCCTATGCTACCCTACCATTAGTATTTTTTGGTTTCATTGGAGGGTTCCTTTGTCCTAATCGTAGGTCAAAGGGACTTTCTGTTGGGTGGGGCCGCATTTTGGAGAACATGATCGTCCATGGTACCAGATGTGCATGGGGTATGTGTATGCTTGCTCATCTTTACCATGATTTGTATTAGGTGGTCTACCTTAGAGGGGCCGATTTGTCTTCAGCAGTTACCTACTGCAGGTGTGGGTGTGGGAGCATATAGCTATTACGTGTCCAATGATGGTCAGACAGTGACCTACCATGAGGTTGTACATTCACATATATGCAATTCATCTTACTCAGCTTAGGCTAGGTAAGTTGGAGCATTGGAGGAGATTCTTAGATGATGTAGAGGTCATTACATGGCTACCCTATCTAGATTGTGACCATTGGGATGATGATGATACAAAGTTGTCATACCTTTGTTAGTCTATGTTTCTGATTGGGAGGACTCATTTTTTTATTGAGAGATTTTTGTTTAGGAGGGTGCTTAGACAGTACAGCATAGTATAGGGTATGCCCCAGGGTGTTGCACATTATGCCTGGCATCAAATAGATTCCACTGATTGGGGACCCAACCTATCATATGATACTGTAGTTCACGAGTACTAGGGTCTATAGCCTTTGCTTTGGGATATATGTTCAATGTTGATTTTCCCTATGATAATTGTGTTTGTTGCATTGTCATACTATTGTTTGTCTATTTTTTTTAAGCTCGAAGTTTTTATTGCCCCCAGTGAGTTCAAGATTTTTCCCCCAAGCTAGGTTGAGACATGACCATGTTTCCAGGATATGTACAAGAGGTCCTTCTATCAAATGATAAATGAAATGATGTTGAAAGTGAAAGATCAAGAAATGTCTCAAATAGATGGAAAAGCTAGTTTAAATCACTAGTGCCCGTTTCCAGGTTTTCATTCCCTGTTTTTATTGCACTTTTTTAGACTTTATGATTTTCTTTTGTATTTTTATGTTTCTCTTTTCTGATTTTCTTTTTGTATTTTTCTATCACCATGACACATGTTTTCCAATTTTTCATCAAGGAGACCATTTACCCATGCACTAGATGATTCAAGTATAGAATTTCCTGAGATGGATACTATTGATAGGTTCATCAAACAAATCCCCTTCAGGTGTAGACAGTTGATAGGCTCCAGAACCATAAACTGATATGATAAAAAAGGGACCTAGCTAGTTAGGTTCAAACTTCCCTTTCTTTTCTCTCTCTTGTTGATTCTGAGGGTTTTCCTTTAGGACCAAGCCACCAACCTGAAATGTTCTAGGTTTTACCCTGTGATTGTAGCTTCTATACATTCTCTATTGATATTCCTTCAAATGGTTCATAGCTTATTGAAGACATTCATCCAGCAATTCCAGCTCTTGAAGTCTAGACACTCTATAATCCTCATTTGAAATAATTCCCTTTAGTGACACACGGAGTGATGGTATCTCAACCTCAATACGTAGTATGGCCTCTAATCCATATACCAAGGCATATGGTGTAGCTCCTGTAGGTGTTTTGACGCTGGTTTATTATGCCTAGAGAGCAAGATTTAATTGAACATGCCAGTCACGTCTGACATCGTTGATAGTCTTCTTCAGGATTTTCAAGATAGTTTTGTTTGAGTCCTCTACTTGGCCATTTCCTTGAGGATAGTATGGTGTGGAAAGACGATGTTGGATATGAAACCTCTCACATAGTTCCTAAACATCCTGATTCTCAAAAGGTCAACCATTGTCTGTGACAATGGACAGAGGAATTCCATACCTACATATGAGGTAATTCAGTATGAAAGAAGAAATATGTTTTCCAGTGATTGTTCTTAAGGGAACCGCTTCTATCCACTTTGTATGTTGTGATTATAAATTTGTGTTCATTAGATGAAGATCGATTAATCTTTCCTACCAGGTCCAGTCCCCATTGACAAAAAGGCCATGTTGAAGTGAGCGATTGTAATTCTTGCAACGGTGCATGGATTAGGTTACCATGTATTTGACATTTTTTGCACTTCTTCACAAACTAAAAAGACTCCTCCATGTTCGGCTAGTAATACCCCAAATGGGGGAGTTTCTTCGCTAGGGTTAGTCTGCTTGAATGAGTTCCACAAATACCTTCATGAACCTCACGTAAAGTTGTCTCAGACTCATTATGTTCTAGACACCAAAGAAGAGTATCGTCTAGACCTCGAGGATAAAGTATGTCAGCAATTAAGGTATGTCATGCAATTTGGTGAATGAAGTTGCATTTCTAGTTTCTGGAAAGATCGGGAGGAAGGATATTATCTTTTAGGTAAGCGTAGGTCTTTCCATAAATTTTGGATTCAATTTCAACTAAATGGCATATGGTTTGAGATTCTAGATTGTCATAAGCAGTCTTAGACACTTGTTCCACCATAAACTCATAACGACCTCACTTTTCTGGCAACTGTAAGAGAGAAGAAATCGTCGCCATAACATTAGCAGCCTTGTTTTTTTCCCTTGGAATCTATTCAAACTTGATATCGACAAAGTAATTTTTGAGATCAGCCACCATTTTCTTATACGGCATCAAAATTCTCATCTTTTGTCTAATATTCATCATTTACCTGATAAATGACTAGTTATGAATCTCCATATAGTTGTAGCTCTATGATCTTCCATTCAACTGCCACTTTGATGCCAATAATTAATGCCTCATATTTAGCTACATTATTTGTACATGGAAACATGATTCTATAGGACTTTGGGATGGTATGTCCTTGTGGTGTAACAAATAGGATTCCCGCACCTGACCCACATTGTGTGTATGACCCATCAAAATAAAGCATCCATTGTTGTGTTGTCATAGTAAGAATGTCTGCATTAGGAAACTCAATGTTCATTGGATGATCATCTGGTAATGGAGCTTCAACTAACTAAATGTCTATCACTTGACCCTTGATGGCTCTTCGATCTACATACTAGATATCAAATTCACTCAAGATCATGACCCACTTGGCTAGTTTTCCTATTAAGGCGGCTTTGCTGAGTAAATATTTTAATGGATCAATCTTTGCTATGAGTTTGACTATGTGGGTTAACATATAATTCCACAACTGTTGAGTAGCAAACACCACCGCCAAGCAAGCTTTTTTGATGAAGGTGTAATTTATCTCATAACCATTCAGAGTCCTATTGATATAATATATAGCATGTTCTTTTCCCGTAGGATCTTCTTGTGCTAATAAAGCACCCAAAGAAATCTCAGTAGTTGCAATGTATAGTAACAATGGTCTATCTTCTATAGGTGGCATTAGTATGGGTGGTGACATCAAATATTGCTTTATTTGATTGAAATTTTTTTCACATCCTTGATCCCATTTGAAAGAGACATTCTTATGCAGCAAATTATTGAAGGGATGACTTTTGTCCACTAATTGAGAGATAAAGCTCTTGATTGATTGTAGCCTACCCTGTAGAGATCGTAGTTGACTGATATTCTTTGGTGGAAACATTTCCATTATTTCCATGATCTTGGTGGGATCCACTTCAATTCCCTTTTCTGAAACTATGTATCCTAGAAGCTTTCCTAATGTAACATCGAACACACATTTCTTAGGATTTAATCTAATATTGAACTTCTCTAGTTTGGTAAAGATTTTTCCCAAGATCTCCAAATGTCCTTCTCTTGTATATGACTTTGCTAATATATCATCCACGTAATCTTCCATAAAGGTATGCATCATGTCATGGAAAATGGTGGCCATTACTCATTGATATGTGGCTCCTGCATTTTTCAAACCAAAAGGCATGAAATTCCAACAAAATGTTTCCCATGGATACATGAATGTTGTCTTCTCCTGATCTTCTAGTGCTATCTTGATTTGGTTGTAACCTAAGAAGCCATCCATCAGTGATAACATGGCATGTCCTGCTGTTAAGTCAACAATAATGTCAATGTTTGGAAAAGGAAAGTTGTCCTTTGGACATGCCTTATTGAGATCTTTGAAGTCAGTACATATTCTGATACTATTATCCAGTTTAGAAATAGGTACAATATTAGAAATCCACTTAGTATAATCAATAGATCTGATGAATCCTACATCTAACAACTTTTTTAGCTCGACCTTTACCAACAAGGTGATATGCAAATGCATTTTCCTTAGCTTTTGTTTCACAGGTTTTATTCCAGATGGTAGAGATAAATTATGCATTAGAAGATCTGGGTCTAACCCTGGCATATCAGAGTAAGACCAAGGAAAGTTAATGTATCTTTCTTCAAAAAACTTGGTGAATTCAGGCTTTTCTTGTTCAATCATAGATGCTGCCAGATGTAGAGTATTTTCTTGTTCTGTTGTGCCAATATTGATAAACTATGTAGGCTCCACCAATACTAATGATATTTCATGATAGTGTTCTGGAAGGATGTCAAATCTCCCATATTTTGGTGCCTTAGAGAGGTTTTCACCATCAGATGTGTTCTTTATTTTTACTTTTTTGAGATCTAATGTTTCCATTAAATGGTTTTCACTATTAGATCCATTATTCCTATTTTCAATTTTGCAATTGAAAGATTGACACCCTCCTGACTTGAAGCATCATTATGAGAATTATGATTAGAACTTGTGTTAGGTTCATCACAACAAAGGAAATTTACAATAGCATCACCATTCGAGAAGATAGGAATATTGATAGGTTTAGTTGGTTCCTAGTCGATAAGTTCGGGATGCATTAAGGGTAAAAGGTCATCAAAATTGGCTAGGGTCAATGGTAGTAAGGGTTCTGATAGCAATGTTTTCAAAGTTTTCAGTGGTGATGTTAAGGTCTATGATATTACTCTCCTCCAAGTCATTTATCTTAGTCGATATTTATCCATCCTCACTTGAGTCATCAATATTTTGTGATCCAAATACAAGGGGTCTAGTCCTCGAGCTTTGTCCCTCCTCACATGTAGGTCCATACTCCTTTATGACATTAATTGGTATGTCCTTGTATGATGCTTCAAATAAAGAATACCACTCATACTCATTGGAATTTGTTTCAGAACTATCCCACATTTGAAGGATTCTTTCAACAACTCTATGAGTGTTTTCTTCTTTTGTTGCCCCTATATAACCCAGTCTTGTTTTGTCCTTCGGCTGAAGTGTGAGAGGTTGGATGTGTTCTACAATGCTTTCTTTTCTTTTTCCAATAGGTCCTTTTCCTTCATACCCCATTTTCTCTAATATTGTTTTTCCCTTTCCATATTGACCTCTCTTTATGTTGATAGTTGTCGATGTAGATGCTTCCTCATCTTTGTAGAGCGAATTGAGGATAGCCTTATCTTCAAATTCATCTTCTAAAGTACCTGCCTTTACAAAAATATTATCCAAAACCATGGTAGGTTGTGATGATTATTTTGTTAATGTTGACAACTATCCATATGATCTTGGAGATGGCAACAACTATGAAAAACTCAAAGATTGTTCAATGGAATACTCTCCCATGTATGTCTTTTAACTAGATATTTTCTTTGAATTGTTGTGATAGAGAATCCAGTTGAGCTTCATTGTTTGATGGAGTGGATTCAGCAACACTTGTCTCTTTTGACTAGTCCTTTTTCTCAACCCATTTAGATACAATGTTTAGTTGTCTCTCACTGTTGGATGAACTAGAAGTGTTTGCTTCCCTATTATGGGGCACAAAAGTGTCTTGAGCTGTTTTGAGTGTGCTACAATATTGGGGATTCTTGTAGTTAGCTGAAATAGTGATTTCTTGTCCATTGACAGGAAAATTTAAACACTAATGATAAGTTGAAGGTACTGCTTGCATTTCATGAATCCAAGGATGTCCCAAGAGTATATTATAAGTCATTTCTTTGTCTAACACTTGGAAAACTATATTCTTCACAATTAGTCCCAGTTGAATAGGCAACACAATCAATCCCTTGGAGGATATTTCTTCTTCGTCATAGGCTTTTATTGTGATTTTCCTTCTAGCATTAATAGCATTACCAGAATATCCTAGTGCACAGATCAATTTCAAAGTGCAAATGTTTAAACCAACTCCACCATATATTAAGACACGTTTTACTTAGTGTTTGTGGATTAAGACTTCGATGTGAAGTGTGGAATTGTGTGATGAGTAAGTGATATGTCATCCTATTCAAAAAATGATAGGCAGTGAGGCGTGGTTAAGTGTCCCACCATAGCCTAGAATTAGGAACATCTAGATTATTGGGTACTGTTGTGGCCACAAGAGCTTGTTCCAAAACCTCCTTATGAGATGGTGAGATTTTAAGGAGTTCCAAAATTGATATTTGTGCTAGTATTTTCTGTAATTGATCAAATATGTTGTACTCATTTGAAGGAGTGGCAATGGTTTTAGATGAAACTCCTTTCAATATTACCTTGGATTGCCTCCTTGTTTTCACATTCACTGGTTGATGATCTTGGTTTTCTCTATTTTTTTGACATTGATCTGA
Organism: Sequoia sempervirens; assembly: GCA_007258455.2. Lineage (NCBI taxonomy): Eukaryota > Viridiplantae > Streptophyta > Pinopsida > Cupressales > Cupressaceae > Sequoia > Sequoia sempervirens. The sequence continues at coordinate 124,497,699 of VDFB02281492.1, forward strand.
TTGTTGGATGTATCCATGTTCAGGATCAAATTTAGTGGTATGATTTCATTGATTCCGATGTTATCAGTTTGATTATCAGCGACACCATTCTTCTCAACCACAGAAATACAATGAATAGTGTTGTCATAAATGTAATTTACATTTTTACATTTACTATTTGCAGAAGAAGATTCCCCCTTTTCATAATTTGGTAAAGGATTTTTAAATTCACTATGATCATTGTTCGTTTGATGTCCTACAAACACCTTCCTATTGTCAATCAAATCTTGAACTAGATGTTTCAACTACATACAATCATTTGTTTTATGTCCTTTGTTTTTATGAAAGTCAAAAAAATATGTATCATTCCACCAAGCTTGCTTGACTCTTGGTTCCCAATTTCTTGCTTCAGGTAATGTGATAAGTCCATGTGTAAGAAGTTCTCTCATTACTGATTCTAGTGTTTGTCCCAATGGTGTGAATCTTCTTCGATTTGATGGTTTTTTATATGATTGTGGTTTAGATTCTCCATTGTTTGGATTGTTGTTTTGATTAAAATTTTGATTGATGTTTTGGTCATTGTTTTGATTGGTCTTTGTAGTTGTTGTCATCAAGTTAAATACTGGTTTCACATTTTGTGTTTCATTTGTAGCATCATTGTTACTAGTATTTCTAGTATTTTGCCAAAACTTTGGTTTATCCTTGTTGTTGTAGTGATTCAAGGAGTTTGTATTGTTTAATCCTTCATTGTAATGTTTTATCACCCCTATTTTCACCAAGGCTTATTCGATCTTGAGCCCATTTTCAATTACTTTCTCAAATGTAGGGGGGCATTGTAGTTCAAGCCTGTAGATCATGTCATTAGTTAGGTTGTCAATGAATAGTTCCATCTTTTCCTCTTCAGGTATGGAACAAGGATACCTAGCAAACAACCTTTTCCATTGGTGTAGAAATGAGAGGAATGTTTCACCTTTCTTTTTTTTCATATTGTAAAGGTCCTTTATTGTTATCTCATGTTGAATATTATAGGAGAATTGTGAGATAAACCTATTGACTAGTTCTTCCAAAGATTGAATTCCTAGTTGTAGTTTAGAGAACCATTCCATACATTGACCTCCTAAGCTTCTTGGAAATAACCTCATTAGATAAGTTTCCTCTTATGCAAATTCTAAACTCATGGTTCTAAATTCCCTCACATGATCAATTGGATCAATTTTACCGTTGTACTTGTTATATTTTTGGGAATTCACAATGTCTAGGAAATGGTATCATGTTTACACTTGGATCAAAAGGATAGGGACAAATTTCTTGTAACGAGTACCTTTTTGCGGTCCCTTTTTGCATATCTTGAAGTTGTTGTTGCAAGTTTTGCATTTGATGTGTTAGGACATTCACTTGATCTATGTGTTATATGTTTTGTGGTTTAGTTTTAGCTACTATAGGTGCTTCTTTCAGTTGATTAACATCAAAGTCATTTGGAAGTTTTGCACCTAGTTCAGCTAGCATCAAAAGGTATTTTTACATATCTTGTTCTAAAACTTTTTCCATGAATTGGTGGAAGTAAGGATCTTTTTGTGCAGTTTGAATGTCCTCTTATGTTATTTCATTACTGTCCTTTTGGTGGAATCTATGAAAGGTATTTTCTTTAGCCATGGTATTTAGTGTTTCAATTTATTTTTCTCTAAGTTTTTGTCTTTATAACCTTGTCAAAATTGGCATACAAGTGTTGTTATTTTCACTAAACTTTGATCTTTTGCTTGGATGAGTGCCAATGGATATTAACAGATTCAAATAGAATGATAAATTCTATTAATGAGACAAAGTTAAAATCTGATTATTTTGCTTCGTTTCATGATTGTAGAATGACTAATCCTGATAATGAAACTTAATGTAATAATTAAGAGTTGTGTTTGATGATAAGGCGCTTTAAAATTGTAAGATCTTGGTTTAATTTGAAAGAGTTTGACTTGTAAGGTCCTATTTTTCCAAGTTTAAGACACTGTTTGGACTGAGAAAATATTTTTGCTCTGACAAAGATCTGAGTTCTAATGTCAACAGTTTGATAGGAGTTTAAAATAGCTCTCTAGTTTTTTTCTATGTGGATGTGCTATAACAGACCTCAAATGCACTAAAACATAATGTGAATGCACTGAAAGACAAGGTGTATGCACTGTCAGATAGGGTGAATGCGCTGTCAGATTGGGTACATGCATTGACAGATAAGGTAGATGCGCTGATAGACTAGGTAGATGTGCTAAAACAGAGGTTGATTGTGCCAAGATACTATGTAGATTATGGTGACAGACTGTGCAAATGCACTGTAAGATATAAAAAATGCGCTAAAACAGTGTTTGTATGTGCTATTGGGATGGAAGATGTGCTAAAAGAGTTGATAGATGCACTAAAATAGAGGTTAGTTGTACTAAACTGGAGGTTGATTGGTATGTTCACAGTTTTGTTTATTTGTTCTAGTTTTTCTCAGTAAAATGATTAATTCCAAGATGTAATTTTCTGACCAAATGAATATTTTGGAGGGGTGTTTTGCTTGTAAATCTCGGAGTTTGATGATCTAAATGGATGATACTTTTGAAAATAACTTCACACACTAAAGCCAGATTGTAAACAGTTGTTTCAAATTATATGTATTAAACATGTAGTGAGTGTTCTAGAATCAAGTCTGATTCTTTCAATTTCCATAGGTTTGACACAAATAAAGATAATTCAAGCACTTTTCTAATTGTTAAGTAGGTCACTTAGAATATCATAGCCCACAACTTGCAACTATGTCAGCTCACATAGCCCTGACACCCCCTAAAGGGCATCCGTGTTTTTTCCTTTCTCGAGTCTTAACCAAAGTTGAATCCTCCACTTTTGGTTAGAGTCTCTGATAGTTAAATGGTGAGTGTCTTGGGGGTATATTCTTCCCTCCCTTTGCACCGTGATATAAAAAGTGTTCGGAAATTGACACAGTTGGATTCTATACTAAAGTTTGTAGATAGGGTATTCGTTCGGAGCGGCAAATGATAAACTCCCTCAGGAGACCTCCCAATCTTTAGAATGAAGATTTCAAGGATTTTTATCTTGCACACTTTCATTGAATTTTGGGTTTCCCCAAATTTACTTTTGATTAGAGTGGGTTGGAAAACCTGGCTTTGGTTGTTCCCACTTAGGTCATTCCTATAGGGTGAGTATTTTTTTCCCACTATAGCAGGCCTTCTAGAGGAGTTAATAAAGCAAGATAGCAAGTCTAGCATTATGATCACCTAGTTAAGGGGAGAGCATAAGCCCATTACTTTTGAAACATAGAGAACATGAGGTTCAAACTATTTCTTTAATTAAGCTAGATGCACTATCTTAACCAAAGGAAAACGCAATAATCAAATTAAAATCCTTGCAAACATTATTAGTAATTTTCAAGTTTTTGTCTTTGACTGGCGTAAGTTTTTCTCACAATTGTCTTTGACCAACATGTTTTGTACCTGCAACCAAGAAAATAGTTATTAATCCTCAGATTTTTGAAAATATGCAAAAATAAACCAATGCGCTACAACAGTCATTAAATGCACTAAAACTGAATTCAAAAGTGCTAAAATAGAAGGTATATGTGATATAGAATTTGATGAAAGTGCTAAAAGAAAGGGTCTAAGCGCTGAAAGAAAACCCCCTGACTAGTGAAACAGAAACTTGGATGCGCTAGAATAGGTGTTGTATGCACTAGAATATTTTGTGGATGCACTGAAAGAGCACTCACATGTGCTAAAGTATCTGTCATATGTGCCATAAAAACTCTTGATCGTGCTAAAAGAAAACACGTCAGAAACCTAAAAGCATAATTTTCAAAAAAAAGATGTTAAAATGGCATTTTTCGGCCCCACGATGGGTGCCAATTTATGTGTGAGTAAAATATGTGTAAATGAATAACCAACACAATGAACAAGACATTATATAAATAGATTTAAACAAAAATTAATCTAAGAAAAGCAAGAAATCTATTGAAAGCATCATATTTCTCTCTATCTCCAAATATTTATTAAATCATTGTGGCTCTCAGATTGTGTAAGCATTGTGACTATTAAAATGCTAATCTAGAGAATGATATGATGTAAGATGCAGGAATCTAATCCTATATGATATTTTCTAAATGATATGATGTAATTCTGTAGATGAAAATGACATAATACTGATAAAATAAACTAAGATGCAGCTATATGAAGAGCCATGATTATAAAACTAAGATGATTCTAATATGATTCTACAATGATGATTGCTACTTTACTAATATGATAATTACTCAAATGCTTCTAATGTTATTTCTGCAGAGTAAGATTGCACAAAGTTGGGATCCTTTTCCTGTAGACAAAGGTTGTATTTATAGATTCTCGATAGTACATTTGTGAAGGGGCAGCAAAGCAAAGGTTTGGCTTTGATCTGAAGAATTCAATGATGAAAGATGAAGAAGCCTAAGATGATTATGGATATTTTTCCTCCCCACAAAAACACTCAGCCAGAGGATAGGAATGATCAATGGAAGAAGATGAAGAATTTTTCCTGTAATTTGTCTCCAATTTGTCTCCAATTTGTCTCCAATTTTGTCTGTGAAGATTTGAGTTGAATTAATTAGATATCAAATATCTAATTTGGTAGGTAGATATAATGAATGAAATGAGGAAATTAACTGTAGAAATATACTTTCATTTGAATATATGATTTATTCAAATTAGTAAAAGAAGATCTTTAATTTAATAAAACAAATGTATAGAAATTTGTTTATTAAATTAAGATGGAAGAAATGTGGCAATTAAATAAAATATTTTTTTATGAACTTGTTTATTTAATTTAGATAGAATGATGTGATTAAAATAGGAGAATTTGATAATTAAATAAAATAAAGTATTAATTTTTTTTATTTAATTAAGATGAAATAAAATTGTAAAGATAGAAGAATTAGAAGTGAACTAAATAAATAATTTTATTTATTTAATAGTAGATGAATTAAAGGAGTCAATTAATCAAATTAATTTTATTTAATTAATTAGATTATCCAGACCATTTTTAGGTGTATACAATAACTAACCATACTAATATGTGTTAAAGTTTTAGCATTTGTAGATTTTAGCATCTACACACACACACACACACACACACACACATATATATATATTCACTTAAATTAATCACTTGGATGTTTGTAATTTATAGATATTCATCAATCAAATCCTTTAATTGTCATAAAATTAATGGTATTAGAAGTCTACATAAAATCATGACAACGAGAGGTAGTAGGCCTTATGCAATTAATGTGAGAAAAATAATGTTTTTGTGTTGATTGGATTGAGGAAAATGAAAATATTGTTCAATGTGAGAATATTAGTGTAATGTAGAAAAATTTCATCCTTGACATCTTCACACTTGTTTGGACCCTTCCTGCTAAAATTGGGCTTCTCTATGCTTTAAATTGGCCTTATTTTGCATCCACAAGCCTTAATTAATGCATCTTTTTTAGGATAATCCGACATATATCAAGTGACCAATCATAAATTAATTATTTTGGATTGTATGGCCTAAATTTAGTGATATGGGACTCATACGCCACCTTGGACATATGGGTCCCACCTAGGTTTTGGGGCTCTGATCTAGATTTCATATTAAACTAATCATTTCTTTAAAATGTGTCTCAAGCTTAGCCTAATGGGACTCATATGCCACAATTGGCGTATGAGTCCCACTTAGGTTAGACCTATTTAAATTCAAATCTTTGGTAGGATTTTATTCTCCTAGATCTGATGTCAGCTTGTAGTGTTGTAATTTAAAGAAATTTGGCATAAACAAGTATAAATACAAGGTTATTCACTCATTTTTCACCTAGAAAGCTTACAAGTCAAGTTATCATAAGATCACTTGCAAGAGCATTCAAAAGTGATTATCAAGCATTTTGGAACATTATTCAAGTATCAAGCATCATGCTAAGGTCATCATGCATCATGTTTGTTTTTGAGCTAACATTTGTGATGTAGGGTTCATATGATTCAAGCAAGCATTTAAGTCAAGATTCATATCATTCAAGAAAGATTTAAGATCCACATTCATGCTAGCCATTTTATACATGTTTTTAGTATCCTATTCAAGGGTTAGGTGACTTGCAACATCCCATAATTGTTCATTCATCATTCTTGCTTTCTATTTCATTTTATTTCAAGGTTTGATTACCAAAACGGGGTTTGACCAAGGAAAATCCATATCCACTAAAAAAACAACACTTTTCCCTCTCTTTTATGTGTGATTAAAAATCTAGGTGGTTCAGGTTGAAGATGCATTGAAGAGAAAAATTGGATAAAAATTTTCAAGTTGTCAAAGTTGTCATCTACCTTGCAAGATCATGGAAAGTCATTTATAGAGCAAAAGTCAATGTTTCAGAACCAGAGATTTGAAAGGGAGGAAGCTATAGGAGATCATTAGATCATATCAAAGTTTCATATAAATCTTGATGTTAGGACTATTTCGCTAGTTGTGGCATATGAGTCTCAATATACATGTTTTAGAATTTTTTTGTAGATCCTAATTCAGGAGTTCCAGATTCTAATTTTGGCCCAAAACCCTAAATTGGGACTAAATCGCCCCTACTGGTATATGATTCCCCATGTACATAAAAAATTATTATTTCTAGCATTTCAGACCTTCATTCAAGCCTCTTTAGGTTTCCAAGTGTAGCTCTATACTTTCTCAGTTTATTGTTCTGATTCAAACTCTTTTCTAGGTCATTTATTTAAGTTTTGCACATCATTAGGTTTTATCATAAGGTATTGCATGTTACTAGTCTTTCCAAGCTCTAGGTTGGTGGTGAACCCTCTTTATACCTTTTATCTTACCCTAGGACACCTTATTGCATATCTCTTTCCCTCATTCTATCCTTGGATTGAGATCTCTAGGGATTCCTTGAATGAAATGAGTAGGAAATTAATTGTTCTATCTCGCTAACATAGAGCAACAATTTACAACCTTTCATTTTGGTGAACTTGTCCTTTAGAACACCTTTATTTCTGATTTGGAGTGCATCATAGTCCTAGATCTATCTTACATTAACTTTGCATTAGGTTTTTCATTAGTTGATTTCCATCTAGGGTTTCTTAATATTGCATTAGTGAAACTGTATATAGGTTGCATTTTTTCCTCTTGCACCATTGAAATTCACTTAAAATCTATAATTCAACTTAGTGTAGACATCATTCAAACTAGAGAACCTAACATTCAATTAGAATTTTCTAAAATTTGTGCAGAAACCCTAATTTGGGACTGATACGCCCCTCTGGGTGATATAGTCCCATTGTAGGTGGTTTTGCCTAATTTTTGGGTATTCTATGTTGATTGTTTATTACCATTTGAATCCCTAAATAACCCTAACTAGGACTCATATACCCCTCTAGGTGATTTAGTCCCATTTCATATCCTAAACTATATTTTACAGCATTAAAATCTCTATTTTTGTGTTTTAGTTGGCTATTATTACATTTCTTTTATAGTTTGCAGAATTTCTATTTCATTCATTTCATCACATTTAGTTCATTTTGTCAATTGCATAACTTTAAAGTTACATTTACACTTTTCATTCTAGGTTATTGCATTGCATTTCATCATGGACATGTGCTTTGGTAAGCTTTGGATGTTTTTGAAATCCTTAGAGGATGTGTCAAATTGTGCTTTTGGAAAAACCCTAATGAAATTCAACTCACTCATGCTCACTCAACTCCTAATGCATGTCCTTGTGATGTTGACATCATTGGAGAAGATGATGATAGCATGAACAACTTCATACATGATTACCTTAACAACCTTGAGACTAATGCATCCTTTTACCATTCTATGGCACAACCTTATGGAACCCCTCAAAAAATTCTCTGAATTCCATCCAAAAAGAAATTTTTTACATATTTGGCTTGGACCCTTGTTTTTGGCTTAGGGTTATGTTCCTTATCACTATTTTAGGGTTTTTATTGCCAAAACCCCTCACAATTACCTATGAGTCCAAAAACCATTGGTTGTTCTAATTTTGCATTGACTTGATGCTCACAGTATCTAGTCATTCAATTTTCCTTTTATGCCATTGATATTGTTATTTTCATCGGCCCCCTAGGTCTAGGTTTCTTGGTCACCAAGTGCCTTTTCAACGTTCAAATTTTCCTATGGTCGGGCTTGATTTTTATACTTAACAACTTAAGTCTTTAGCCTTCTATCTGAAGGGTCAAGTTCCCATGGGCTTAGTAGTGGTCCCTTTCTTTTTTTAATTAACTTTTGCGGCATGTGCATAATTAGGTTTCTACGTTGGTCGTTTGATCGTCAAAGGATAATCACCACTATTCCCCATGCACCCATTTATTTATATTCCTTATTATTTTATTCACACAGGCTTTCGGGCATTAGCCAAATGTATTATGCATTGTTGGGCCCGTTATCCTTGGTAAAGATAGTTGGCAACATTAGAAGAAGATCAACGACTGCCATTAAGTAACATGGCTACATCATGGCCACTCCCCACGTGCCCGTGTTTTTTTATTTCATATTATTTTAAACAAAAAATTCTAGTGGGAAATGGTCATGTGTCATGTTTGCAGTGAGACCCATGCTTCCAAAAGGCTTGTGTGCATAGCTTTGAGAAAGATCAATGATGGACACCACAACACGTGTTTTCATTAGGATCATTCCCCACATGCGGCCTGTCTTTTTTCTTTCTTCAATAAAATAATCACATGGGCTAGCAGGCAAGATGACATATGTCACTCCATGGAGGGACCTACCTGACCATAGGATGGCATTGGTTTTTGGAGAATAGAGATCGACGGTCGATGGTAGATGATGTGGGTCGATCCTGACCACTCCCTACCATCTCATGAAGGGCCCACTTGTGTCCCATGTTTTTCATTGGGAAAGTGGGAAAAAGCCACGTGGAACATTTCAAAGGATCAGATGGATTCAGATGGATATAAGTTGCTGCTAAAATATTGGTCGAGACCATTCGAAGATAAAAATGACACTAAATTAGAACTGATTCTTGGGCACGCATATAAAATTTGGGAAATATTTTTATGGCCATCAAATCTGTCAAGTGCTAGTACACGTGGGAAGGTGAAATTTAAATAAGGCAGAGTATGGGCTAATATTCTGAATTTAAATCATGATCACTTCCCACTGTCTTACTATGATGAATTGCAAGTAAATTAATTCCCACGGGCGAGCAGGTAAATGTGACATGACAGGTTGGGTTAAATGCTAAGCATGTGGTTAACATGCAAGCTAAGTGAATGTTGATCTCACTTGAGTTTTTTGATTATGGAGAAGCATCAAGTCCATGCATTTAATTTTTTCATAATTAATCATCCTGATTGATTATCCATTGATTCACTTCAAGGTATGATCGACGACTGAGGTTCAAAATTAGGGTAATTGAATGTCTACATCCTCACACAATATTTCTTGGAAAATTAATGTAGACACTCACCAGTTTCTCTATTTAATGAAGATCTCCTACTTGTTATTCTCACCATCTGATTGTTTGAGAGAATTAAGAGTCGGAGAGTGAAGTGTGTGAAATTTTCTAAAGTAATTATAGAATTCAAGCTTATTATTTCTAAGTTGGGTGGTGTCTTTATCCTAAGGAAATTTGATAGGTTTCTCAGTCAAGAAATGGGTAAGGTAAGTGTGTATTTTAGACTGGTTTGAAGGTCTAGGAGACTCAACCCTCTTGAGTCTTAGGGTGATTCTCCCTAGAGTGAGCAAAATATGTCTAAAATCCCTATGACTCCAAAGAAGAAAACAAGAGCTATCAAGAAGTCTACACAGGCTGTTCTCAAGCATGCTTATCATATGAGAAGCCAAATTATCTTGGAGGAATTGGTCAAGAGTAAGGAGAAGAAAATTGAAAGACCTAAGAGGGAAGCTACAAGAAAAAATAAGTATTGTTGGGCTTATATGGTTCATCATCATTCTCCCATTGAAGTCTCAGATGATTCTTCTAATAGTGGAGTTGAAACTGATTCAGGTTACCACTAGTATCTCATGGCCATGACTGATTTCATTGATTCTGAGGATGAGGTGGTGATGGATACTCCACTTTTGATAAGGACAACGAGCAAGCATACTTACTTTGTTACTGACAAGGAAAAGTAGCATCTTGTTCCATTTCTAAGATGATGCTTGATTTTTGGTCCTTTGTGTTACCTCATTGTGATGTGGGTCTCTATTTATTTGTGCCTTCGGTGTTGATGGTGACATATCCTAGTTCAGTTTGAACTTGCATGTTTTTGATGTTGTGATGGCGTTGCTTTTTGAAGACTGGTGGGTCTTCTCTAACTAACGATTTTTTGGAGTTTTGATTTTCACCTACCTCTATCCTACAAATGATTACTTCTAACTAATTGGGGAATATTTTCACATTCTGGTGAAATTCATTTTGAAATCAAAGTGAAATGTAGGTGTAATTTAGCTTGATGCTTGTTGCTCCCTTGTCTTATAAAAGGGATTTCAGGGTTGATTACAAGGGAGAGGTTAGTGGGTAGTTTTCCTTGAAGGGGTTATACATAGAGACAAAAATGGATACTAAAATTTCTAGTAATATGCTTTAGGGATAAGATTCAGTCGATATGGATATGGTTCTTTGATAATGACAATGGTAATACATATAGCAGAATAGTATAAAGTTTCTACATGTTAATCTCCTATGTACAGGTTATACAGACTATGAGTAATATAATCAATGGTTATCTTATTTGACTCTATTGGTTTCTAATGGGTGTTATTGTTCTATTCTTGCTCACTTATTCAATGAATGTATGTAAATGCTTGAATATAATAGTAGCTTTGAAATAAGTCATGTATGAGGATGCTAGTAAGAAGTAAATTGTGGAGATGATAAGTGGAAATGTTGTAATGCAATATTTTCAAGGCTTCAAGTATTTTCAAATATAAAATTTTCATCTAATCATGTGGCTATTTTGTTTGACTCCATTCCAAGAATATGGCACTAGTTTAGCAAAGTAATTATACTCTAGTTGTGGTGACCAATTCAGCAGTTGGTCGCAAAACTAAAATCAACTTACTAGAAAATATCTTTATGGGTGTGTGTGAATCTTAATGAATTACATTTTCTCTTGTTCAAAATTAGTCAGTTCCATGAAGGTATGCCAAATATTCAGGGTATTGTGTCTATTAAAAATTTAAGGAGAACCATATGTTTATTATGTGTTTGATACCTAGAAACACCAGTATTTTTAAGTACAATATTAAGGATTACCCTCCTGGGTTTTATAGAGCTCGAAATGAAGAAGTAAAGGCCTAAGAACCCTTATGTTTTGTCCAATCCTTTCCCTTAATGATAACTAAATTCCAAATATTTCATAGGTATGTGGTAAGAATAAGTTTGGTTCTTAAAAAAATTACCAACACAACCAACACCCCCTACCATCCCATCACTTGAGATGTTTGGCCTTTTACATCTTGAAACTGAGATACAAGATGAGCCTAAGTTCCTTACAATAGGTGAACCTAGCTCCTCTTTTGCAATAAACATTCAATCATTCTATGTTAAAAAGGTAACCAACACTTCTATCAACCTAGAAGAGACATATGGAAAAGGATTCACGTTCTTAAGCAAATAAGGATGTGATCAATACAACAAGTGAACATGAAATTCATCAACTCCTAAAGAAAATACCAACTCAAGATAGCAAAGGGTTAGGATATCAAGATCCTCCTCCTGATATAAGTGTCATCCTTCCTAAAGAACAACCAATGCCTTGCAACAATGATACAAATGATAGGATTGTCTTAGGTCCCCCTCAATAGTCAACTCAAGAAATTGGTGAATCTATCAAGTGACGAAAGACTTATAAACTAAAGAAACTAAAATTCCCTCATCCACCATCGGCCATTGAAAGAACTTTACAAATACTTCTAAACCAAGGACTTATAACATTACCACCATGCAAGAAAAGCCAAAACTATATCCTACAGAAGAAAATGTGCCACATTGTCGCTGCCATAGAACTCTTGGACATAGTACTGATGACTATTATGATTTAAAACAAATATTTAAAAAGTTTTATATCATAGAAATAATCCCCTAAAGCATGTACTTTTTCTCCTTGCCATGTAATAGTCGTAGGATCACAACATTCTCACTATTACATGCTTTACATTCATTGCAAATAATTTCAAAATACAAGGAGCTCTTTCTCATCACCTATCTCAACTCAATCTTGTCTTGTAGACAATGGGGGAAATAATTAGATAGCCTTTCCTTAGTTCAACACTTGCTATTGTCCCTCTGGCTAGTTTCGAGCCTTCTATATATGATGAACAAGATTGGGATGCAGATGAAATGCTATAGGTTAACTCACATGTGCCTTACTAGTCTTTTTCATTATTTCTTTTTCATGTTTCTTTATGTGATTGCATGTGTGTAATGTGATCCCCCCATACTATTTTGTTTGATATCTCTCTCTTTGTGAAATTCCTCTATTTGTATCTACATTCTTCTCTATTTTGTAAATTGTTCTTTTGTCTTGTGCTTTCCTTTCAAGGATGACACAAGGAATCGAGCCATTTAGGTCTCTTCCATGTTGACCCAAAAACTTTTCCTTTATCTTTTCTTTTGTCTTGTGTTTTCCTTTTGGGGACGACACAAGGTGTTGAGACATTTAGGTCTCTTCCATGTTGACCCAAAATATTTTCTTTTTTTTTTCTATTTTTATATCATTCTTCCTATTCCATGAGTATTTGGGGAATGATGATAGATCAGGTCTCTTTAAACAACATTGTAGCAAAGACATAATAACCCCGAATCCATGGATCCCTTATGTAATTTTGGGATTTCATTTTGGGAGCAACCCACTTTTCATGGCGTAGCTTCATTTGGAAAAATATTACTTGGCATAGGGATTTCCAACTAAGCTCTCATGTCCTCTTTATTGTTAGCATCCATCATGTGCTACATTAAAGTAATTTCTCACAACATGGTGTTTAGCAATTTATTTGAAGTGGGGCATACATTGGTATTATTCATTTTTCATTTTACAATTCATCTTTCATTGTGTATTCTTCTTACTTCATTTGATACATTTTTTACTTTGTGGTGACATTGGGTGCGATGTCCTTCAAGAGCGTGATATCTCTTAGCATATTGCATTCCTCTTAGTGGTTTGATGTGACACACTGCATCCCCTAGGTTGTGAATCTTCTATTCTTTGATTAGTCCTCTCTTGGATATATTACACACAATGTTCCCTAGATTAAGACCTTACATGAGCTAAGAAAAACTCCTTTGAATGTACCTTTCACTATTTTCCATTCACAATTTTAGTTATATGGCCTCCTTGCATAACACACTTTGCTTTCCTGTGGAGCCATCTTGTTTGATCATGAGTTTCAAGCATATGAAGATTTGCTTGCCTAATGGAGCTCAAAGTTCAGTGTTGTATGGTGCCTTATCAAAGTTATTAGGAGGTATATATTTTTTATGGTTGTACATATGGGAGCTGAACTTAGGCATGAATTTCCCATAGCCACTTGCTTGTTTATGTGAGTGCATATCAATAGTGTGCATATGTGTCTCACTTGGGGCTCACCTAGTGGATGACTTAAGGTTCCACTAGCCCTTATGAGCATGTGTTTGGTTTGCATGGTGGACAACATGTTCCACTTGCAAACATTTTTGGAAAATAGCTTAGATATAATCCATCACGTGTAGGAAAAATGATTGAAGCTTGATCCACCCCTCTTGTTTTGTTTTTGTTTTCTTCTTCATGTCTTTGGAAATGCATGCTTGTTCCTTGTTATTGCTCCTTCCATTATTTTCATGCATGTTCTTTTGTTCCTATGTTGGTTTTCCATAGGATCTTGATCTTGGGGGCTTGATCATTCCTCTTGATCATTGTCATCCTATCTCACTAGCATTGGTACACTTAGACCCCTCTTGATGCATGTTTGTCTACTTTAGCCTGATTTTGAAGCAAGTTCCTCCTCTCACTAAAGTGGGGCCTAAATGTAGTGTAGAAAAATATCATCCTTGACATTTTCACAATTGTTTTGGCCCTCTTTGCTAAAATTTGGCTACTTTATGCTTTAAATTGGCCTTATTTTGCATCCATAGGCCTTAATTAATGCATTTTTTTGAGGATAATCTTGACATATATCAAGTGACCAATAAGAAATTAATGATTTTGGATTGTATGTCCCAAATTTAGTGATCTGGAACTTATACACCACCTTGGGCGTATGGGTCTCACATAAGTTTTGGGGCCTCGATCTGGATTTCACATTAAAATAACCATTACCTGAAAAGTGTGTTCCAAGCTTAGCCTAATGGACTCATACGCCACAACTAGCATATGATTCCCACTTAGCTTAGACCCAATTTAAATTCAAATTCTTGGCGATATTTTATTCTCCTAGATATAATGTCGGCTTGTAGTGTTGTCATTTTGAGAAATTTGGCATAAAAAATTATAAATACAAGGTTATTTCACTCATTTTTCACCTATCAGCTTACAAGTCATCAAGTTATCACAAGAGCACTTACAAGAGCATTCAAGAGTATTCAAAAGTGATTATCAAGCATTTTGGAACATTATTCAAGTATCAAGCACCATGTCAAGGTCATCATGCATCATGTTGGTTTTGAGCTAGCATTTGTGACGTAGGGTTCTTATTATTCAAGCAAGAATTCAATTGAAGATTCATATCATTCAAGAAAGAGTCAAGATCCACATTCATGCTAGCCATTTCATACATGTTTGCAATATCCTATTCAAGGGTTTGGTGAGTTGCAACATTGATGATCTTATTGTTTGTCCTATTTATTTCACCATTACTTATGATTTAATCCATGTTAATGATGTTATAATATCATTCCTAATATATTTATGAACTTTACCTTGATTTCCTAAAGCATTAACTATGATTAATAATGATTTATAAATGTTGGTATGTTTTAGTTAGTTGATGCTAAATTATGATGATATATTATGATGAATGATAACTATTAAATGTCAAGTATTTGTAGAAGGAATGAAATATCATTTGTGGAAGGAATTAGTCATTCATGCAGCTGAAAAGAAGAGAAACAAGTTGATAGTTTTCAACATGTAGTTGTCGCTTGTCAACCATAGATTTTTGGCACTCTAGGATTTATCTAGCTCTTCTAGGGTTTTTCACCTAAAAAGAGAGATATAGGGCCAAAAATGCTAAGGGTTCATTCAAATTATGCTATGTATGATGTTATATAAGCTAAATGAATCAAAATAAATGCAATTAAGTTATTTATATGATTGATTATGAATGAAAAACTAAGATTTAAACTATGTTGGAAAACACATTGTGATATGCAAACAATGAACTAAAAGATGAATGAAATGCAAAATAGAAAGAAATGAGATGAAACAGAGTGCACTTGGGAAATGTTTGATGAATCTAGAATGTTGTGAATGCTGACTAGAGTTACTGAAATTTCATAGTGGGACTCATTCACCCAGGGTGGCGAATTAGTCCTCCTACTAGTGAAAAAGTGTTAGAAATTGGTTTCTGACTATCGGGATCTGGAATCTGACAAAATTCAGATTTTTAGTCCTAAGGTGGGACTCATTCGCCACTGGTGGTGAATCAATCCTCTCCCAAAATTATAAAAAAATTAGGATACAGCTCTACAACACCAAATCTGGAAATCTCTGATTGTCGGGTTGTCAAAGTCAATTCTACAGGAAAGGAACAAAAAATCTTCTCCAAGCTTGAAATATGAATGAGTTGACTTGAAGCACCTAGTTGACTTGTTTACCAATCTTCAACACCAAAAATCTTGTTAAATCTACATACCTAGGTTTGTAAACACACATGCAATAGGGTAAAAATGGTTGAGGGTTAGCAAATAGGGGTTTGCCTTGGTCAAACCCCACTTTTGGTAATCAAACCCTTAATGAAATAATGAAATACAAGAGAATGATAAACTAATAACATGTAGTTGCTATCAACTTACCAAACCCTTGATGATGCAAAGCTGAAGTAATGTCAATGGATGCTCCAAAGTGCTTGAGTAATGCTTGAATTGATGTTGTAAGATACTTGAATGCTTAAGATTGCTTAAATATGATGTGTGAATGTTGGAGGATGTAAAATGAGGTGAAAATCACATATTTATACAATTGTGTGCCTTAGTTACCCATTCATACCTCATCACGAGGCGACATCAAGTGTTTTTGATTAAAAACCCGAAAAGAAATTTTAAAAAATTTGAATTTAGAGCCAAGGGAGACTCATTCACCACTCATGGAGAATGGGTCCCACCTAGGACCTGAAAAATGGGTTTCAAGAATTAAGTTGTATTTAATGTTATTTTCTAGGTTAACATTCAAAAATACACTTAATTAAGACATATGAGGGCATAAAGGGACCAAATAAAGCATGAAAAAGGGATAAATAGTGAATTTGTGCCTAGAAAAGCATGAAATCTTGTTACAAGACTTTACAACACTTCAAAATAGGACTTAATTAGTTATGAGAAGGTGATTTTTTAGGTGAATTGTAATCAATAGAGTCTAGAAAAATGTAGAAATGTTTTACAACACTTCACAACACCTTCATAAGACATCATTATTTGAATTTTAGTACCTAAATATGCATGTTCAAGCCATGTTATGACATAAAATCAAAGAAAAATAGATCAAATACCATGAAACAAGACCTAAAAGGCCATGAAAATGACAAGGGGCCATTTTTCTATGGCACATTTAGCCCCCACTTTAGTGAGAGGATGAACCTTCTTCAAACTCACACTAAAGTAGCCATGAACATCAAGAAGAGGGTTCAAATACACTTACACTAGCAAGATGGAATGACAAAAATAAAGAGGGATGATCAAGCCCCCAGGATGAAGATCCCATGGTAAACAAAGCATAAGAAAAAGGGAACACACAAGTGTTGAGAATCGGATGAGGATTTGATCGTCTATCCAACTAGTTGTGGATTAGATCTGAGCTGATTGTTTGAAAAAGAGAATGTGTACTCACTATGGGGTGACAGAACACATGACGATCCACCAGGTGAGAAGGTCCAAATGTACTCACTCTGGGGCCATGGAACTTCTGACAGTCTGCGAGGTGAGAAAGCCCAAAAGGTAAGATACATACGCTAGTTAGTATGCACTCACAAACACAAAGGTGGCTATGGGGAAAATTCATGTCGCTAGGTGGGCTTCCTGCTCAACCATATTAAAGTTATGCCTCCTGATAAGTTTAACAAGGTGCCACAAAGAAAAATGTCATGAAAAAAAATAAAGGTACCACAGTCATGCAAGTTGCGTTATACAAGGTGGCCAAAGATGCAAAATGCAAAAATGTGAAATGTAAAGTATAAAATGTGAAAGATGTTCAAAGGAGTCTTGTTTAGTTCATGGAAGGTCAATCACTTAAGGAACATTGTGTCTAATGTCTCGAAAAGAGGACCAATCAAATAATAGTATATTCACAACTTAGGGGATGTAGTGTGTCACATCAGGCCACCAAGAGGAATGTAATATGCTAAGATAGATCACAATTATGAAGGATATCACACCCAATGTCATCCACAAAGTGACAAACACATCATATAAATGACAAGGCTACACTAGGAACCAATAATGCACATGAATTAATGGTAATGTATGCCCCCCACTTTAAAGGAATTTCTCACATCATTCTGTGAGAAATTACTTTAAAAGTAGAAAAGGGAAGAAAAAGCAAAAAAAAAACAAGACATGAGGGCCAACTTGGAAAGCCCTATGCCAAGTCATATGTTTCAAAGTTAGGTTATGTCATGTCAAGGAAAATGAAAAACAAAGAAAGGGAGTTTCCCCCCAGAAAAGAGCGCACCAAACACATAAGGGATCTATGGATTTGGGGTCAATATGTTCATTACTACAATATGTGTTTATGAAAGAGCACAAAACTATCATCATTCCCAAAAGCACATAGAACTGGAAGAATGACACAAAGAGAGAAAAAACATAGGAAAAATAAAGTATATTTTGGGTCAACATGGAAGAGACATTGTTGTCTCAATGCTTTGCATCATCCCCAAAAGGAAAATACAAGCAACAAGAAATAAAATGAAAAGGTGAAAGAAAATGAAAAATCTTTTAGGTCAATATGAAGGTGACATTTTGGTCTTGATGCCTTGCATCATCCCTAAAAGGAAAACACAAGAAAAATACAAAAAGAAAAGGGACCATTTGGGTCAACATGGAAGAGACATAGGGCGTATCTACACTTTGCATCATCCCCAAAAGGAAAAAACAAAACAGAAGTGAAAAAGACAAGGACTTTTGGGTCAACATGGAAGATACATAGGGCATCTCTACACTTTGCGTCATCCCCAAAAGGAGAACACAAAACAAAAAGCAAAAAAGTCAATGCACGACAAATAGAAGAATAGAGGGACATATAGAAGAAGTGTACTAAGAGAGGGAACATCAACGCACAATACCTGGGAACATGATACACACATGAAAAGGAAAAATTAAAAGAAAAAAGAAAAAAACTAGTTATGTGAATGCAAGTAAACCATCTAACAAGTCATCCACCTCCCAATCATGTTTAGTATAATGCAAGGGTAGTTGACTATCCAAAGGAATAATTGCAAGCGTCGAATAGGAGTTGTACTAGGTTCTTCACTTGGTGGAGAGGTTTTATCTTTTAAGTTCATTGTAGATGAAAATAAAGAGTTTAAATCATTATGAACTTTTTCATCTATTTTTTCTATCGTTGCATCATCATCAAGATTAATGATAACGGGAGGACGAAGGGTGATTTCTAAGGATGGATGTAACAAAATTTGTGATTGTTGGATTGGTTAATTTTGTTTTGATTGTTGCACTAGACTGTCTTGTGGTAGGTCAAGAGAAGGAGGGTGGTGATCTATTACTTCTATCAAAGTTGGAGGTTGATTTTTTGTATTTTCTTCCATGTGAGATTGACAAGCAAGGAGACAAAAACAATGCCTACATTCCCTAGCACCCTGGTTTCTTTTAATTCAGTTTTGGAGTTGTTGAGGTGTAAGAGCGGATTGAGGCATCATAGGTTCTACTTCCAAAGAGGGAAGAATAGAAGAAACTGAAGAGGACAGGTCAACCACTTTCTCTTTTGCTTTATACACTTGTTTAATATGAGGAGGCATGATAGGAGTGGTTTCATTTTCCCTTGGTCGTTTAAACGATGGTTGGGAAGTATCTAGGAGTGGTTGTCCCTAGGAAGTTGTATGGTTTGCTCAATGTCTGACTCAGGTTGAAGCATGGTTTCATCTATGATAGGAGGTGTGGAAGTGGACGGGGATGCGTTATGAAGAGATAGTTTGGCTATCTTTTTGGATTTGAACTTTTGATAAGCTATGAAAAAGAAGCCCTTTTGAGGGGTGATGGGTTCCATAGGTTTAGGCCAAAAGGCTTCTAATGAAAAATTACCTTTGGAAGATAAGGGATTAGAGCCACTATGGTGTATGGTAAATATTTCATTGTCATGTGGAAACTTCAAACACTTGTGAACAACTAATGGGACCGCTTTCATTGAGCAAAGCCAAGGGTGGCCTAGTCACAAACAAGATTGGTCAGATTGTGGAATAATTGAAAATGTTACATCCAAATTTTTAGGTCCAATCTGTAAGGGGAGTACGATCAATCCAATCATAGGGCATGCAAAACTAGTATGGGTTTTAATCCATGCAGCTGGTTTATTATAAGCATCTTGATATAACTCATGTAATACTAGAAACTCCTCTTGTGATCACATTCTTGCCACAAGCAGGATCTATTAATATCCCATTAGTGGGCTTATCATATATTCTACCAACTATGTAAAGAGGACCATTAGGAAGCTTTTCTAGTATGTCTTTAGTAGAAAAAGTGATATCAAGAGATTTAGTGGTTTGGCTCTTACGAGGGATAACGTTTATCATAGCCACAAGTTGATCCATAGGACTATCTTTAGTAATAGGTGGAGGTATATCATGTTGTTCATTGTTTGTATCAAAAGTCATTACATCAGTGTTTGAAGGTTTGCTAGCCTTGACAAATGAAGTAGTGTGTTTAGGCATAGGATTGGTGAAAATTTGTAAGTTCTAGTTAGGGGGTGCAATGGACTTATTTCCTTGATCATTAACACCCATAATGGAAAAATGGCCCAAATCAATGAGGTCTTGAACTAAATGTTTTAGATGCTTGCATTGTTCAGTTTCATGTCCATTTTGGTGATGAAAATGACAATAAGCATTAGGTTTGAAGGTGGGTGGTAAGGGTTGATTTGGATCAAGTGGTCTAATAGGTGGCAAAGTGAGAATGTGTTGTTGAATTAATTGGTTCGTTATGTTATGGAGGGTATCGGGTAGAGGAGTAAATTGTCTCTTTGGGTCCCCATAGGTATAAGGCACCGCTACTTTAACAGCTGCCACTTGAGTTTGAACTAGTTGTGTTGGTTGCGGTTGTGATGGAGGATTGAACTATAAGAAGCCTCTATTTGGTTTGTGAAATTTTTTGCGTTTTATTTTGGTTTTGATTATTGTACTCAAGTTTTTTGGCTTGGTTAGAAGTGGATTTTGAATCACGACGTAAAACTGAGTTATGGTATTCACACAAGGTTTTGCATAAATGCATGAACAAAGGGAATTTCATCATAGTTAGCTTATCTTGAAGGTTTGTGTGCAAGTTTTCAATAAACATCTTTTGCAGATGTGCATCAGGAATCTTGACATCAATTTGAGCATACAAGGATTGGTATCGTGAGATAAAATCCATTACTTTTTCATCTGTGTTTTGTCTACATCGCATGAGGTCAGCCATTGTCTTTTTAGGTGTCATGTGCACTTGAAAGTGACTTATGAAATCATCCACCAATTCATTGAAAGAATAGATGGAATGATTAGGCAAGTTGGAAAACCACTCTAAGGTAGTATCTTTCAAGGTCCTTGGAAACATTTTGGCTAACAACTTATCATCAAGGAAAAACTCACTACACAAAGTTGTATAAGCATTAACATGGTTGATAGGGTCTCCTTTACCTCTGTATTTCTCAAACCAAGGCATTTCTATCCCTTGTGGCATTGGGGTACGTAAGATTTCTAAGGATAAGGGGCTACTATGAACATGATATGTGGGTGGAGTGGTTTGACCTTGGCTAATGGTGGAAAGTTGGTGTTGCATGGAAGAAACAGTGTTAAGAAGTTGTGTAAGAACAAGGTCAGGGTATGTAGGTTGAGGTGGAAGGGAAAATGGTGGAGTGTAGGTGATGTTAGGTGAAGTGAAAGGAATACTATAGGGTGTGAAGGTGGTGGAGGGGACTTACGATGCCACAAGAGAAGTAGGAATGCTAGGTGGAATCAGGAAAGAAGTAGCTACATAATTAACCTAATGCATAGTTGTGTGGACTTGCGGATTGGTATAAGTTGGTATGGATGCTATGATTGAAGGGGGAGGAACTTGAGGTCTTTCCTGGCTTATAGGAATGTTTGTGGATTGGGTATTAGAAGAGGCATGTTTATTGTAAATCTTGTTAATTCTCTTCATCACTTGTAAGCCATCATCACTTTCAATCAAATGATGAAGGTTGTCAATGGCAGGTATGGCAGTGGTGGAAATGTTTTCAAGTGACAAATCTTGTTGTAAATGTGCAAAATCCTCATGAATATTAATGACCTTTTCTTGTGGGAAGGATTTTTTTTGGGTGTCAACATTCATTGGATGGAAAGGTGAAGTCATAGAAGAGGTATTATCAGTTCCTAATGCACCATTGTCCATACTAGGAGTAGGAGCTCATGAGATCCCAAGTTCCACAATGAAAGTGCTATCACAGGAGGCCATGAGTCTAGAACTTCTCACTAAGGTATTATCAACGAGGCACCAAAAACTCATACAAGTACCACAAAGGAGCAGATGAAATCAAATGAAAGGTAATCTAAGATTTCTAAAATGCCAATAATAGAAATTCTACTAATTGTAACAAAGAACCAACTACAAAAAATAGAAATGCAAGAATATGCCAGAAATGTTGTTTAAAAAATGTAGAGGTATTAATTCGCCCAGGGTGCCAAATGAGTCCCAGTATGATGTTTTTGTTTGTTTTTTAGAAATTTTAATGTGATTTTAATACTATACATAATGCAATTAAGGATGCAAAATGCAGATTTTCAATTTTTCATTAAGATGCAATGCAAAAATGAAATCTAAATGAAGTTTTCACTAATGCAATATGAAAAATCCTATAATGCAAAAACAAAACAATGTCTTAATTGAATGTTGATGCAAATGTAAACTAAGATGTAATGTGTAAATGAAATCAGAAATGCAAATTTTCAAAATGCAAGTTCACCAAAATGAACCATAGATTTTTGGCACTCTAGGATTTCTCTAGCTCTTCTAGGGTTTTTCACCTAAAACGAGAGAGATAGGGCCAAAAATGTGAAGGGTTCATTCAAATTATGCTATGTATGATGTTATCTAAGCTAAATGAATTAAAATAAATGCAATTAAGTGATTTATATGTGTGATATCAAAATATTTAACCTATTCTAAGCAATTAAAGTGCAATGGAAAATATAATGAAACACCTCAAGATTAGCCTAAGGAATTTGAAAATACAAAGAGGAAAATGTTGAATGAAGATAACTGATTATACCTTCCTCTTTGCAGCTGAAACTCCTTGGTTGGCCCTTGATTGAGATGATTTTGTGTGCTCCTTGGATGGCTTGATGGCTTGTGATGTAGCTAGATGCAAGATGGAATGTGCAAAATGATTAGACTGGATAGCTAGATGATGGTAAATGATTAAGAATGCAAATTGGCAGCATGTAGTTATGAAATGGCTAAGTGTTCTAAAATTCCCTTGAGGAGGGGGTATTTATAGGAGAATTTGAATTCTCTAGAGAATTCAATGGTCAAGATTGATCCAACAAGGTCAAGATGAAGGGCTATGGTGGGTTGAGAACCCACAAGCCCTCACATCTTGACATGTAGAGGGTGAAGTGGCCAAGGGGATATGAGATGGAGGTGAGTTGGAAGAGAGGTACATGATGTGGAGGAAGTACAAGTACCTTCCAAGTACTTTGATGTGACCTTTCAATGATCACATGGGGAGGGGGAAGCTTTGGGAGAATAAAAGTGAATTAAAAATTCACAATGATTGGAAGAATCTAGTAATAAGACAATGTTCCCAAAAGGTGGGAGTTTGTCACATGTGCATGAGGTGACATGTCAAAGGTTCTAGAAGCCTTGGAAATACAAAATGTGAATTAAAAATTCACATGGGGAGGAGAGAGACATAGGATGAATAAAAAGGAATTAAAAATTCCTTGGGGGATGGGGAGAGTTGACCAAGGTACTAATTAGGTTTGACTAATCAGTAATTAGAGGATAATTAGGGGCTAATTAGGATTAAAGCCAACTTGCAAAAGTTGGAGGATGTGACACATCCTAATCAAGGATTAGGCATGTGCACATCCTTAATGAAGAGATTAGGAGATGGATTAGGATTAGATGAAAATTAATATTTATTTAATTCATTTGATGAAAAGAGGATTAAGGAGAGTAAGGTATTTAATTATTAATTAAATACCTTAGGGATTTGGCAGAATTAAAGATATTAATTAAATAATAGTAATATTACTTAATTAACCCAGATAAGAGGATGTTTAGATGGAAAATGATAAATTTGGATAAATTAAGTGTTCAAATTTGGATGTCTACAATATGAGTGATTATGAATGCAAAACTAAGATTTTAAGTTATCAAGACATAATAATCCGGCCACAATAACCCTAGACACAATAACCCCATCATAATAACCCAAGGACAGAATAACCTAGGGTCATAATAACCCATGGACAGAATAACCCATGGTCAAAATAACCCATGGATAGAATATCCCATGGTCAACTTTATAAATTTTATTTTCCTTTCTCTATATTCTTATAAGGATATTTTGTCCATGGGTTATTTTGACCACGAGTTATTTTGGCTTGGGTTATTATGAGCCTGGGTTATTTTGTCCTTGGGTTATTGTGACGGGGTTATTTTTTCCAGGGTTATTTTGGCCAGGTTATTATGTCATGTAACCAGATTTAAACTATGTTGGAAAACACATTGTGATATGAAAATAATGAACTAAAAGATTAATGAAATGCAAAATAGAAAAAAAATAGGATGAAACAGAATGCACCTAGGAAATGTTTAATGAATTTGGAATGTTGTGAATGCTGAATAGAATTACTAAAATTTCACAGTGGGACTCATTCACCTAGGATGGCGAATTAGTCCTCCTACTAGTGAAAAAGTGTCAGAAACTAGTTTCTGACTATCGAGATCTGAAATCTGACAAATTTCAGATTTGCAGTCCTAAGGTGGGACTCATTCGCCACTGGTGGTGAATTAATTCTCTCCCAAAATTCTAAAAAATCAGGAGACAACTCTGCAACACCATATCTGGAAATCTCTAATTGTCAGGTTGTCGAAGTCAATTCTACAGGAAACGAACAAAAAACCTTCTCCAAGCTTGAAATATGAATGAGTTGACTTGAAGCACCTAGTTGACTTGTTTACCAATCTTCAACACCAAAAATCTTGTTAAATCTACATACCTAGGTTTGCAAACACACATGCAATAGGGGGAAAATGGTTGAGGGTTAGCAAATAGGGGTTTGTCTTAGTCAAACCCCACTTTTGGTAATCAAACCCTTAATGAAATAATGAAATACAAGAGAATGATAAACTAATAACATGCAATTGCTATCAACTTACCAAACCCTTGATGATGCAAAGCTGAAGTAATGTCAATGGATGCTCCAAAGTGCTTGAGTAATGCTTGAATTGATGTTGTAAGATACTTGAATGCTTAAGATTGCTTTAATATGATGTGTGAATGTTGGAGGATGTAAAATGAGGTGAAAATCACATATTTATACAATCTTGTGCCTTAGTTACCCATTCATACCTTATCACAGGCCGACATCAAGTGTTTTTGAATAAAAACCTGAAAAGAAATTTTAAAAAATTTGAATTTAGAGCCAAGGGGGACTCATTCGCCACCCATGGCGAATTGGTCCCACCTAGGACCTGAAAAATAGGTGTTGGGAATTAAGTTGTATTTAATGTTATTTGTTAGGTTAACATTCAAAAATACACTTAATTAAGACATATGAGGGCATAAAGGGACCAAATAAAGCATGAGAAAGGGATAAATAGTGAATTTGTGCCTAGAAAAGCATGAAATCTTGTGACAAGACTTTACAACACTTAAAAATAGGACTTAATTAGTGATGAGAAGGTGATTTTTTAGGTGAATTGTAATCAATAGAGTCTAGAAGAATGAATAAATTTCTTACAACACTTCACAACACCTTCACAAGACATCATTATTTGAATTTTAGTACCTAATTATGCATGTTCAAGCCACGTTATGACATAAAATCAAAGAAAAATAGATCAAATACCATGAAACAAGACCTAAAAGGCCATGAAAATGACAAGGGGCCATTTTTCTATGGCACAGTTGGAAAAGTGCAAAAAAAAAGTCAAAAGGCAGTTTCAGTAAAAATAGGCATATCTCCCTTGTTTCTTAATAAAATTTAGATTTTCAAAAAGATCTGGAAAGATGAAAAGGAGGAGCACGAAACCCAAAAATAATTTGAAGAGATACACAACAATAAAGGAGTTGTTAGTGATAGAAATTGACTGAGTGAAAAGTGGTGACTGAGAAGGCATAGATTTAGTACAACCTCCACCATTTATTGTACTCCAAGTTTTACCTTGAAAAGAAGTTGGATATGGATTGCCAAATATTTAACACATCAAAAAAATCTCCAACAAATTATTTTGATCATAAAATAGTTCAAACAAACTCTTTTCCAATCTGCCAGATGAAAAGTTGTAATAGGACTCTATTGTCCAATCATTGTATTTGTGTTATTTGAAGAGTAATCCTTTTACTTGTTTGAAGGAATGATAAGACACATATTAGATGTTTGTTAGCCTATATATTTGAGTATGTAATCAATCAAAATATAGAATATAATATAGTAGAAGAAAATTCAATTTATTATTTTAAGTTACCTATAGCCAATGTTGAAGGCACCCACAACAACTACTATGTAAAAAGGTTTATTTTTAGCATTAAATGTGTTTTATTTAAGTTATTGAATTTTAGATATTCTTTCACACAATGATGATAGATTAGAAGCTTCTCATGGTGCACATATAGTGCAAACCCATCATAAGTTTAAAGACCTTAGTTGATAATTTAATGTAGGCTTGCAATATCGAGTGGACTATTCAGCTAGGTACACCCCTAAATTGTGTAATTTCACCAAGTCTACAACATTAGTTAAACTCTAAATTTTTGGCACCGTTGTTGGGCATTGAACCTAGGGAACCCGCATGACGGGTGGCCTTGTATTGTTGTCCTAGACCATAGGAGGATGACCTTGCTTGTATATTTTCATACCTACCTCCTACATTCATGACTATGTTTGCTTCAATTGACATATTGTTCTATTAATTTATATTTTCCATTATTGCCTCAAAGTGACAAAAGATAAAAGTATTTAGGGGCAGTTGTAGCAAATGTTATTCATGTTATCTCAAGAATGAATTAAACAGATATTTTAAGATAATATAGAGAGACATCCATACAAAAATGTTTCTATCTTGATGAAAAAGAAGGCAAGATAAAGTCATTGGACTTCATGCTGGTAGCTTCAATGTCTAACCAATGTCTGTCTCCTACTTGAAGAGAAGCAGAACTTCAGCTAGGGGAAATGATGAGCTTATTATTTGTCCTATTTATTTCACCATTCCTTTTGATTTAATCCATGATCATGATGTTATAATATCATTCCTAAGATATTTATGAACTTTACCTTGATTCCCTAAAGTATTAACTATGATTAATGATGATTTATAAATGTTTGTATGTTTTAGTTAGTTGATGCTAAATTATGATGAATGATAATTATTAAATGTCAAGTATTTGTAGATGGATTAAAATATCATTTGTGGAAGGAATGAGTTGTTCATGCAGTTGAAAGAAGAGAAACAAGTTGACAGTTGTTAGCATGTAGTTGTTGCTAGAAAAGTGTAGAAAAAGTCAAAGAGGAAATTTCACTAAAGCAAGCATATCTCCCTCATTTCTTAATGAAATTAAAATTTTCAAAAAGATCTAGAAAGCTAAAAAGGAGGATCATGAAAATAAGAAAGCGTTTGAAGAGATAGAAAATAATAAAGGAGTTTTTAATGATAGAAGTTGACTGAGTAAAAAGTAGCGACTCAAAAGGCAAAGATTTAGTCCAACCTCCACCATTTATTATACTCTATTTTTTAACTTGAAAAGAAGTTGGATATGGATTGCTAGATATTTTGTACATCAAAAAATCTCCAACAAATCAATTTTTTTTTTTTAGTAAAAGTGGCAGAGCCACTATAATTTATTGATTATAAATAAATTTGTACATATCCTGGTTCAAGCGAGCATACTAGCGAGAAAGAGCCAAGAAGAAAACCTTCGGTTATAGCTAGAAGTGAAACAAAAATTTCATTACAAAAACATCCCAATAATGGAGAATCAAACATAGATTTTTAATGATATCAAAAACAACAAAAAATACCATCAAAATATTACACATGTTTAAGAACTTGATCAGTGCCAAAAACCATGAGTAGTATCAAAAACTAGCTCACCAAAATGAAGATAACATAGGGAATTGCATCGTGTGCCCACAACAAAAACCTGAAGAAGAAAAATGCATTGCCCATTGTCCTCATGAATAGTGTAGGAGAAACAAAAGTGCAAATTGGTGCTCTATCACTAATGAAAAAGATTCCAATTCGTGAGGAAGAGCCAAAAAAATTGACTCAAGCCACCGAGAATTCAAAATATTGATCAATTTCACTTCCACAGAGGGACAATGAATAATGAAAGTAGTGTGGAATAATTCAACAATGGATTTATGCCAAACCCTTCCTTCATGGTATGTCAGCATAAAATAAACCCTGAAAATCCCGTCCATTGTTAACCACAACTAGTAGCAGAGCTTTGAGAAACACTAGTGATAAAAAGAACCCAAACTTGGATTTTTAAAAATCAATCCATTAAAATACAACTATGTGAAATGTCCTTCCTTATGAAATTTTGTAGAAATCAGAATCATGCATAGACATGGTAAGAAAAAATTTCATGTAAAGCTTTACCTAGGTGTCCATCAAGAAACAATTACCTTGTGTGATATATCAATATCAATCCATACATTCTAATGGACATCATGA
Organism: Sequoia sempervirens; assembly: GCA_007258455.2. NCBI lineage: Eukaryota > Viridiplantae > Streptophyta > Pinopsida > Cupressales > Cupressaceae > Sequoia > Sequoia sempervirens. The sequence continues at coordinate 124,525,987 of VDFB02281492.1, forward strand.
TGACCGTCCCTAGAAAGATAATCATGATGTTAAGTATCCAAAGATGTCAAGGTGACCATCTAACAGCAGAAAGAAATCACTTTGAAGAGGACATTGTGGGAACCATCCAAAAACCATAAGAAACTCTATGAACGTCATGTAGATTATCAGCAATAATTCAAGCATATGATAACTCAAAAAGGTCTTACTAGGACCAATAGGAAATATCAATGAAAGAATTAGCACCCACATATAATCTTATTATCTGCATCCTACCACCAACCAATAAGTATTAGCACAATAATTTGTAAATTTCATCAGATGAAAAAATAGTGTGAGGAAGAGAGATCAATTTCCATATTGGCGAGTTTATCTGCTATATGATTGCATTCCCTGTAGCAATGTTGGAACTAATATGCGTCAAAATCTCCAAGAAGCCACAATGCATGATCTAATAAATACTTTAAATGCCAAGATCCTAGTTCTTTTTTAATAAGAGCACCAATTACCACTTGAGAATCTCCCTCAATCTCTATGTGAGAGATATGGCAATTGATAGCTAATTCAAGTCCCATGATTAGAGCAAAAAATTTTGCCACATTATTTGTACCAACTAGCAATGTATTGCAATCAGCTTCAATGACCAAACCCTCACAATTCATCAACATAACACCCACACCAGAAGATCCAAGATTACCTCGTGAAGCACCATCAAAATTTAATTTGATCCAATTCTTTTCCGAAGGTGACCATCTAGCCATCTTCCTTGAATTAATGGATTTGTCAATTTGCAATGAACTCTTCTTGTGGGGACCTTTATTAAGGGCCAATTTTTCAAAAGATGTTCATCCCATGAAGTAAAAACCATGTGATTCAATTCAATTTTCAAAACATAAGCCATTACCAATTCTGAGATGGAAGATTAAATATTTCGAATGACTTGTTTGACTGGTGTGATCTTCTGACAAAAAATCATGCTATTCCTTTCAATCCAAATTGACCAAACAAGGATGGAGAGGTTTTATAAAAAGTGGTGCAAATGGATTTATTCGTAACTGAATAACTGGTCAGGGCACATGTCTTAGTTTTATACCTTTCCAAATGAATGAGTAACTAGACAAGGCACATGTCTCAGTTTTATACCTTTCCAAAGATTCTTTGAGGTTGCCTAGGAGATAGCATGACTTAAGCCCTCTGCCATAATTATAAAGATAAAGGGGGAAAGGGGATCCCCTTGTCTCACCCCCTGCATGGAATTGAAATTCCCACACGGCGAGCCATTTACTAACACAGAGAAGGTTTCCTCAGAGATGCACGAATAAATCTATTTGCACCAACAAATCAGTTTTATCATAAAATAGTTCAAAGAAACTCTTTTCCAATCAGCAAGATGAAAAGTTGTAATAGGACTTTATTGTCCAGTCATTGTATTTGTGTCATTTAAAGAATAATCCTTTTCCTTGTTTGAAGGAATGATGGGACACTTATTAGATGTTTGTTAGCCTATATATTTGAGTATGTAATCAAGAAAAATATAGAGGATAATATAGAAGGAGAGAATTCAATTTTTATTTTTAGTCACCTACAGCCACTGCTAAAGGCACCCACAACAACTATTGGGTGATCCCACAATAGTGGTTTACACCTTACGGGAGATCCAATTTTTTGCTAAAATCACATATTTTTAAAAAATGTAATAATTTAAGCCTTGAAAAGTTGCATTTAAAGGATTCCAATTGAAGAGGATTTGATCAAAATACCTTAGATCAAACCCCCTTGGATAGAATCTCGCTAGTTTTAAATCATACCTATAACGGAGTCTCCTTTACACCTATCAAAATGCTGATAAAAAACCACTTTTGATTTACCTTTTGGGGGATCAAATGAATTCATTTTTAAAAAAATTGTAAGTATGTAGTCCTTATTATAAGCTTCCCAAAAATTATAATTTTAAATAAATTTAATTTGATTATTATTTTTATTTTTATTTCATGTCAATGTAGTTTTTTCACTAAAAAGAAAGCTCTGTATTCTTCACATGTGAAAAAATAGCATATTATCAAAAAAATATCTAAAAAATATCTATGCACTAGATATTGATGTCCTTGATCCAATAAAAAAAAAGAATTTTGATGTACATACAAAAAAAGTTATGTTTTAGCCAGTAAATCATGTCTAAATTATAACTGGTTTAACTTTGAAACTTAATTAAGAAAAAAGTATTCATTGAAATTCTATGAAACCAATTCCATGCACTAGATATCGTAGTTATGAATCTAAATTAGAAAAAATTAGAATTTTATCATTCATAGAAAAAAAGTTATGTGTTAGCCAATAATGTCACTCTTTAAACATAGTGTTTACTATTAAAAACTAGTTTTCGAAGGAGATGGAAAAAGAAGTGCAATCTGATTCCAAAAAAATTGAAAAAAAAAATATTTAGAATCTACAGACAAAATGTCACAAATCACTAGTTTGCATCATCTTCAAATTCCTCATGGTTTAGCTATTATAGGAGCCCGAAAGTGAAGATTTAGTTAAAAAAAATCAGTTTAATGTCTAGTTTATCCAAAAATTGTAAACCAGTATTGTGGGATCATCCTACTATGCAGAAAGGTTTCCTGCCAACATTAACTATATTTTGTTTAAGTTATTGAATTTTAGGTATTCTTTCACACAATGATGATAGATTAGAAGTTTCTCATGGTGTACATACAGTGCAAACCCATCATAAGTTTACAAACCTTGGTTGATAATTCAATGTAGGCTTGCAATGTCAAGTGGACTGTTTAGTAGGTGTACCCCTAAATTTTGTAATTTCACCATGTATACAACATTAGTTAGACTCTAAATTTTTGGCACCATTGTCGAGGACTGAACCTAGGTCACCTGCATGATAGGTGGCCTTGTATTATTCTCCTAGAGCATAGGAGGATGACCTTGCTTGTATATTTTCATACCTACCTCCTACATTCATGACTATGTTTGCTTCAATTGACATATTGTTCTATTGATTTCCCTTTTTCCATTATTGCCTCAAAGTGACAAAAGATAAAAGTATTTACGTACAAATGTAGCAGATGTTACTCATGTTATCTCAAGAATGAATTAAAGATGTTAAGATAATATGGAGAGACATCCATACAACAATGTTTCTATCTTGATAAAAAATAAGGTAAGATAAAGTCATTGGACTTCACGCCGGTAGCTTTCATGTCTAACCAATGTCCATCTCCTACTTGAAGACAAGTAGAACTTCAACTGGGGGGAATGATGAGATTATTATTTGTCCTATTTATTTCACCATTCCTTATGATTTAATAGATGTCCATGATGTTATAATGTCATTCCTAATATATTTATGAACTTTACCTTGATTCCCTTAAGCATTAACTATGATTAATGATGATTTATAAATGTTTGTATGTTTTAGTTAGTTGATGCTAAATTATGATGAATGATAATTATTAAATTTCCAGTATTTATAGAAGGATGAAAATATCATTTGTGGAAGGAATGAGTTGTTCATGCAACTAAAGAGAAGAGAAAAAAGCTGATAGTTGTCAACATGTAGTTGTTGCTAGAAAAGTGCAGTAAAAGTCAAAAAGGAAGTTTTAGTAAAGTGAGCATATCTCCCTCGTTTCTTAATGAAATTGAGATTTTCAAAAATATTTGGAAAGCTAAAAAGGAGGAGCACAAAAGGTAGAAATTTTTTGAAGAGATACACAATAATATAGGAGATATGAATGAGAGAAGTTGATTGAGTAAAAAGTAGCAGCTCAGAAGGCAATGATTTAGTCGAACCTCCACCATTTATTATACTCTGAGTTTTAACTTGAAAAGAAGTTGGATATGTATTGCTAGATATTTATACACATCAAAAAATCCAACAAATCAGTTTGATCATAAAAGAGTTCAAACAAACTCTTTTCCAATCAGCAAAATGAAAAGTTGTAATAGGACTTTATTGTCCAGTCATAGTATTTGTTTCATTTAAAGAATAATCCTTTTCCTTGTTTGAAGGAATGATGGGACACTTATTAGATGTTTATTAGCCTATATATTTGAGTATGTAATCAGGAAAAATCTAGAAGATAATATAGAAGGAGAGAATTCAATTAATTATTTTTAGTCACCTACAATCACTACTAAAGGCACCAACAATAACTACTAGGTGATCCCACAATAGTGGTTTACACTTTATGGGAGATCTTGATCTTTTATAAAATCACATATTTTTAGAAAATATAATGATTTAAGACTTGAAAAGTTCCATTTGAAGGATTTTAATTAAAGAGGGTTTGATCAAAACACCTTAGATCAAACCCCCTTTGATAGAACCCCGCTAGTTTTAAACCATACCTATAATGAAGTCTCCTTTACGCCTATCAAAATGTTGATAAAAAACCACTTTTGATTTAAATTTTGGGCGATCAAAGGAATTCATTTAAAATTTAGTTTTTGTAAGTATGTAGTCCTTATTATAAACTTCCCAAAAAGTATAATTTTATATAAATTTAATTTGATTATTGTAGTTATTTTTCATTTCTTATGAATGTAGGTTTTTCACCAAAAATCAAGCTCTCTATTCTTCACATGTGGAAAAATAGCATATTATAAAAAAAAAATTTAAAAATATCTATGCACTAAATATTGATGTCCTTGATCCAACAAAAAAAAAAAAATTGAATTTCAATACATACAAAAAAAGTTATGTTTTAGCCAGTAAATCATGTCTAAATTATAAATGGTTTGACTTTGAAAATTAATTAAGAAAAAATTATTCAATGAAGTTCTTTGAAACCAATTTCATGCACTAGATATCATAGTTATGAATCTAAATTAGAAAAAATTAGAATTTTATCCTTCATAGAAAAAAAGTTGTGTTAGTTAGTAACGCTGCTCTTTAAACATGGTGTTTATTGTTAAAAACTAGATTTCAAAGAAGATGAAAAATAAGTGCAATATAATTCCAAGAATTTTGAAAAAATATATATATTTAGAATCTGTAGACAAAATTTCACAAGTCACTAGTTTGCATCATCTTTAAATTCCTCATGGTTTAGCTCCTATAGGAGTCCGGAAGTGAAAATTTAGTTAAAAAAAATCAGTTCAATGTCCAGTTTGGAAAAAAAATTGTAAACCAATATTGTGGGATCACCCTACTATGAAGAATGGTTTCTTTTCAACATTAACTCAATTTAGTTTTAAGTTATTGAATTTTAGTTATTCTTTCACACAATAATGATAGATTAGAAGTTTCTCATGGTGCACATACAGTGCAAACCCATCATAAGTTTATAGACCTTGGTTGATAATTTAATGTAGGCTTGCAATGTCAAGTGGACTGTTCAGCTAGGTGCACCCCTAAATTGTGTAATTCCACCATTTCTACAACATTAGTTAGACTCTAAACTTCTAGTATTGTTGTCAGGGGATTGAACCCAGGTCACCCGCATGACAGGTGGCCTTGTATTGTTGTCCTAGAACATAGGAGGATGACCTTGCTTGTATACTTTTATACCTACCTCCTACATTCATGAATATGTTTGCTTCAATTGACCTATTTTTCTATTGATTTCCCTTTTCCATTATTACCTCAACATGAGAAAAGATAAAAGTATTTAGGTGTAGATGTAGTAGATGTTATTCATTTTATCTCAAGAATGAATTAAAAAGAGATGTTAAGATAATATGGTGAGACATCCATACAACAATGTTTCTATCTTGATGAAAAAGAAGGCAAGATAAAGTCATTGGACTTCATGTTGTAGCTTTCATGTCTAACCAATGTCCATGTCCTACTTGAAGACAAGCAGAACTTCAGCTGGGGGGAATGATGAGCTTATTATTTGTCCTATTTATTTCACTATTCCTTATGATTTAATTGATATTCATGATGATATAATATCATTCCTAATATATTTATGAACTTTACCTTGATTCCTTGAAGCATTAACTATGATTAATGATGATTTATAAACATTTGTATGTTTTAGTTAGTTGATGCTAAATTATGATGAATGATAATTATTAAATGTCAAGTATTTTTAGAAGGATTAAAATAGCATTTGTGGAAGGAATGAGTTGTTTATGTAGTTGAAAAGAAGAGAAACAAGTTGACAGTTGTCAACATGTAGTTGTTGCTAGAAAAGTGTAGAAATATTCCAAAAGGTGGTTTAAGTAAAGAGAGCATATCTCCCTCATTTCTTAATAAAATTTATATTTTCAAAAAGATCTGAAAAGCTAAAAGGAGCACGAAAAGAAGAAAACATATGAAGAGATATTGAAGAAGAATACTCCCCTCACAATCTAAAACTCACAAAAAAAACAGATAATGGCACAAAAAAAATGCAAGGAAAGCAAATATTTTCTATTATCACTCAAATGAAAACAAAATTACGACGTTATATTTTCCATCACATGGGCTTTCTGATTACATAAATTTGCAAATCTGCAAATTGGAGCCACCATCTACTCTGCTCTCGCCCCCCCTGTAGTCCCCCTTTACATCCTTTATTTGGAAGGTGTAACCGCCCTAGAATCTTCTGGAAAGTGTAACTTCCTCAGGAAGATATTTTGAAATTTTATTAATTTTGGTATTACAACTTTGTGGGGTCATAACTTTTGATCTGACCGTCAGATTTTTCTATTATAATACCCTTTTGGAAAGGTCTCGGGAATGCAATCATATAGCGGGTAAAGGCCATCCACTTTCGTTTTCCACCAATTTTTAGGCCCATCTGGAGCCTCTAAGTGCCTCAAAATTGACTCTGAAGATTTTACTACGATTTTCAAAAATTAAAATTTCAATCTCTCAAATGATAAATGGTATTGAATTGATTTCTTCACCATTGGCTTCAATTTTCCATTCTAAAGGTTTGTGTAAGATTTCGTGTCCAACTATGCATAAATGTAAACTTACTAAAATAGTAACCCTACCAAAATTAGCCCTTATTGAAAAGAAACAACATTTTTTTCTTTTTGGGTGACGCAAGATTGCTCTTACACCCTAGATACTCCTGCATCAAATACACAACAATAAAGGAGTTGTTAATGAAAAAAGTTGACTGAGTAAAAAGTAGCAACTCTGAAGACAAAGATTTAGTCCAATCCCCACCATTTTTTATACTCTGAGTTTTAACTTGAAAAGAAGTTGGATATGGATTGCTAGATATTTATACACATCAAAAAATCTGCAACGAATAAGTTTGATCATAAAAGAGTTCAAACAAGCTCTTTTCCAATCAACAAGATGAAAATTTGTAATAGGACTTTATTGTCCAATCATTGTATTTGTGTCATTTAAAGAATAATCATTTTCCTTGTTTGAAAGAATGATGGGACACTTAATAGATGTTTGTCAGCTAAGATATTTGAGTATGTTAGCAAGAAAAATATAGAAGATAATAAAGGAGAGAATTCAGTTTATAATTTTTAGTCACCTATGGTCATTGCTAAAGGCACCCGCAACAACTACTAGGTGATCCCACAGTAATGATTTAAACTTTATGGGAGATCCTGATTTTTTATGAAATCACATATTTTTAGAAAATATAATGATTTAAGCCTTGAAAAGTTTCATTTAAAGGATTCCAATTGAAGAGGGTTTGATCAAACCACCTTAGAACAAACACCCTTGGATAGAACTCAACTAGTTTTAAACCATACCTATAAGAGAGTTTCCTTTACACCTATCAAAATGCTAATAAAAACCCATTTTTGATTTACCTTTTGTGGGATCAAATGAATTCATTTAAAATTTATTTTTTTTAAGTATGTAGTCCTTATTATAAGCTACCCAAAAAGTATAATTTTAAATAAATTTAATTTGATTATTTATTTTTTTTCATTTCTTGTGAATGTAGGTTTTCACCGAAAATCAAGCTCTTTATTCTTCACATGTGGAAAAATATCATATTATCAAAAAAAATCTAAAAAATATCTATGTACTAGATATTAATGTCCTTGATCCAATAAAAAAAATAAAATTGAATTTTGATACATACAAAAAAAGTTATGTTTTAGCCAGTAAATCATGTCTAAATTATAACTGGTTTGACTTTGAAACTTAATTAAGAAAAAGGTATTCAATGAGATTCTATGAAACCAATTCCATGCACTAGATATCATAGTTATGAATCTAAATTTGAAAAAATAAAAATTTTTATCCTTCATAGAAAAAAAGTTGTGTTAGCCATTAACGTCACTCTTTAAACATGGTGCTTACTATTAAAAATTAGTTTTCAAAGGAGATGGAAAAATAAGTGCAATATGATTCCAAAAATTTTGAAAAAATAATATTTAGAGTCTACAACAAAATGTCACAAATCATTAGTTTGCATCATCTTCAAATTCCTCATGGTTTAGTTGCTATAGGAGCCCAAAAGTGAAGATTTAGTTAAAAAAATTCAATTCAATGTCCAGTTAGACCAAAAATTGTAAACCAGTATTGTGGGATCACCCTACTATGCAGAAAGGTTTATTTTCAACATTAACTGTGTTTTTTTTAAGTTATTGAATTTTAGTTATTCTTTCACACAATGATGATAGATTAAAAGTTTCTCATGGTGCACATACAATGCAAACCCATCATAAGTTTATAGACCTTGGTTGATAATTTAATGTAGGCTTGGAATTTCAAGTGGATTGTTCAGCTAGGTGCAGCCCTAAATTGTGTAATTTCACCAAGTCTACAACATTAGTTAGACTCTAAATTTTTAGCACTGTTGTCAAGGATTGAACCTAGGTCACCCGCATGATAGGTGGCTTTGTATTGTTGTCCTAGAATATAGGAGTATGACCTTGCTTGTATATTTTCATAACTACCTCCTATATTCATGACCATGTTTGGTTCAGTTGAAATATTTTTCTATTGATTTCCCTTTTCCTTTATTGCCTCAAAGTGACAAAAGATAAAAGTATTTAGGTGTAGATGTAGCAGATGTTATTCATGTTATCTCAAGAATGAATTAAGGAGAGATGTTAAGATAATATGGAGAGACACCCATACAAAAAATGTTTCTATCTTGATGAAAAAGAAGGCAAGATAAAGTCATTGGACTTCATGTTGGTAGCTTTCATGTCTAACCAATGTCCATCTCCTACTTGAAGACAAGAAAAACATCAGCTTGGGGAATGGCGAGCTTATTTATTTTCCTATTTATTTTACCATTCCTTATGATTTAATTGATGTTCATGATTTTATTATATCATTCCGAATATATTTATGAACTTTACCTTGATTCCCTAAAACATTAACTATGATTGATGATGATTTATAAATGTTTGTATGTTTTAGATAGTGATTGTAAATTATGATGAATGATAATTATTAAATGTCAAGTATTTGTAGAAGGATTAAAATATCATTTGTGGAAGGAATGATTCATTCATATAGCTGAAAAGAAGAGAAACAAGTTGACAGTTTTCAACATGTAGTTATTGCTAGAAAAGTGCAAAAAAAGTCAAAAAAGACAGTTTCAGTAAAGTGAGCATATCTCCCTCATTTCTTAATGAAATTCAGATTTTCAAAAATATCTGGAAAGATAAAAAGGAGGATCATGAAAAGAAGAAATAAATTGAAGAGATACACAATAATAATGGAGTTGTTGATGAAAAAATTTGACTAAGTAAAAAGTAGCAACTCAAAAGGAAAAGATTTATTCCAACCTCCACCATTTATTATACTTCAAGTTTTAACTTGAAAATAATTTGGATATGGATTGCCAGATATTTATACACATCATGATATAGATCAGAGAGGAAAATTTATTTCAATCACAATTCAACTTTTTTCAAACCAATCTTTAGTCTCTAAAACCCTAACTAGGTTGATTCTCTTCACAACTTCACTATTTGCCTTGTAGGTCTACAGACCTAGTTTCTTAGACCTTTCTCAGAAATCCAAACTCAAACCCACTAACCATTTATATTTTCAAACACCATTTAATCTCTTACAAAACATATCTAAAAGGAACCTTAGGTCACTTTGGACCAATATTCTCAATTCAAGGCTTCTACATTGCCCCAATAGGCCAATTAGGCCACATTTACAAAACAACACCTATCCAATCACCTTTCAAATTGAAAAACTCTATTTAGACCTTCTCCATAGGTCTCAAATATCCCAAATCAACAATTTTCAAAATGGGAAATGCCCACTAAGTCATCAAGTTACAAAACCCTCATTTTGCCTAGTTTTAGAAGGCATTTATTGAAAATCTATGTTCCCAAACCAATCTCACCTTAATAGAGCCCCAAACACCTTCAAATATGTCTAAAAATGCTAAAGAGATCATTATCCAACCTTTACCATGGTATTTTATGCAAACTCCATCTTCTAACCACTCATTTCAAGCCAAAATTACATAGAAACACATCTAAGGCAGCAACAAAAACCCATTTAAATGCCTCCCCTTCTATCTAAAACTATTCAAACCTATAACCCTACTATATTGGTCCCATTCCACCAAGATAAAGGAGTTAAAGATGGTGGAATGGGCCATTAGTCCATTTAAATGTCTACAAACCCTTAACTTGACTGTTCAGACCTGTTGACAGAAAAACAGCAATAAAATGCTTGAATCTCTATGAAACTTGATCAAATAAAGACCAAAAAAAAGTCACTTATTTTTTCCATTATATTCAATGAATTTTAGGGAAATTTACTCTTGTACGAAAAGTACAATGACTTGAAGCTACAGACTATAATGTAAATTCACAAAAATGGCTTAGAAAACATGGATTTTTTATTGAGTTTTCTTCACATACAAAGTCTCTAAACCTCCTTCGAGCCTCTCAAGGAAATTTTAAACTCAACACAACAAAAAAAAACTGACACATTGACCTCCAACTTCCTTTTGAACTTCCCTAATGGGTATGTGCAGGATCATCATGGAAAAAACGGGCCCTTAAGTGGCAAAAAAATTAGAAAAATGAGAGTTAGGAAACTTGACGTAAAAATTTGAATAAGTTATCTTTATTATTTAAAAAATGTGTAAGAATAGAATCTATAGCAAATTGAATGTAATTTATAAACTACTAGGTTTGTTTAAAAAAAAAATCTATTTAGTGAAAATTTGAAATTTCAATGCAGTGGTACTTAAATTTCAGGGAAAACATAAAAAGTAGGTGTTTGTCTGACCACCCTAACCACAATAAAATGATAATATTTTTTTTATAAGATTTTAGATATAAGTAGAGTACTCATGCCCCGATGTGATGCATCTTTTTTTGTAAATTTTTTCCAAGTAAATAATTAATTATGAATTTTTTATTACAACTTTTTAAAAAATATAAAAAATTGTATGTTTGACCACCTTAACTTGGTCAAAACTTCATTTAACTCGATTTTTCTTTTTTTAATCCTATAGTATCCAAAGCATAGAATGTGACACATGTTTTGGATTCAAAAAATGTGATACCATTTGAAAGCTATAGATATTTTTCAATCAACCTATCAATCAAGACTTTAGTCATAATTTGAATAGAAAATGAATAATAATTACTTATTAAATTCAAATTAAAGCATAATTTATATCAGTGGAAAGTTGAGAATCTCCTTTAAAAACATGTTTTGTTTCATCAATTTTTGGTAAAAAAATAGTCATCAGAGACATACCCATCATATTGCCACTTTTTGGCCCATCATGATCCTACACATACCCTAACCATTAGACTCCCTAACCTTGCATTTTTTGCATTGTTTCAATATTGCACTTTTTGACAACTTTTCTAAACAACATCAAATTTAACAAAATGACTCAAAAACCAACTAAAATGATTTATTACATAGAAAGTGGTCTTATCATGACCTTATTGATGAAAAAAATCAAGCACACCTAAATCCTAATAAAGACCAAAATTGATCAACCTTTCAAGAGATAAATTTGGTGCCCCTGCACCATACACCCAGCCTGGAAAAAAGTTCCAAGTCCCTTGGAAATGCTTTGTTGTATTGTAGCTTCTCCACCCTTGAAAACTTCATCTCTTTGATCTGCAAAAGTTCTTTTTTCTGGTAAACCCTAAAAACTTGCATTGTGCTTAACATTCTTGAACTTGTTGCCAACTTGGCAATGCTTCAACCTTGCAAATTGATCTAATGAACATGCTCTGACCTTTTTCTCTTATGTTACTAATACTAGACTAACCTTCCTATCTTCCAACTTACCACTTCCAACACTATCCTTGACTGTCCACTCCTTCCCTCTTATTACATGCTCAAACTCAAGTGGGGGGGAATTAGATTAATTAGTAATTGATAATTAAACAAAGGTTTAATTATGCAATTAGAGGAATTAGATGATATTCATTAAAAAAAGTGATTTAATGAAAGGGGGAAAGTGAAATGATATTTAATTAAATAACAGGGTTATTTAATTAAATAAGAAGACTTAGGGATTAAATTAAATTATTTAATTTATTTAATTTAATAAAATGAAATGCTAGCATGGAAGGGGGGAATTAACCTGATTAAATTAATTAGGTTAATAGATGAAAATGATGCAATTAATTAAATAGCTAGGAAAATTTAATCAAAAGCGAAGAGATGATGGTTTTAGGAGGAAATAATGTTAGTATACCTGATTCGAGTGCATGATATCATTTAGGGTATTTTGAAGTGTCTACAATTTCTATTATAGTAGTTAGCTTCATAATTATGTTTGTCTTAATCAGATTCTATATATGATGAATTTGAATAAGATATTGTCCTATATTCATGCTTTAATGGTTCTATGCATTTTTCTCTGGGTTATTCAATTTAGTTAAGTTAGCAAGTGTTGGTTAAATGCAAAATTCATTTATTGATAGTGAACTAGTCACAATCCTTAGTTTTAAGTACCTGTAGCAAAAGCTTCAGCATTACCTCTTTTCACTATTATGCAATTTTTGATTTCCAGTATGTGTAAACACCTATGCTAGGATGATATAGGTAGTGAAGAGTCTCTAAAAGAACATACAATGTCAGCATCATCAAAATCTTACATTAGCCCTAGTTAATAAATTAAATGAAGGTCTTTTAAGGGTTTAGTGACCTGTTTAGTAGGACCCCCTCTAAATTGTGTGTCTAACACCAAGTTTCTTGAACATTAGTAGGATTCTACATTTTTGGCATTATTGTCGAGAATGGTGCTACTTTCAAATATTCATTTTTTTTTTCGGGTTTTCATAGATTAGTATTTTTTTTCTAGCATTAGAATAATTAGGTTTTACTCCATCAATACCAGAACATTTCACTAACATTTTATAGGATTTGTTTCTATACAAAGTCACACCTATTGTATGCGGAGGCAGTGATATGCCTTGTGAATATATCTCCCCTCATCACATGAAGTTATAGAGGATATTGGTGAGACTACTAATCAAAGTGAGAGTATTCCTGAAGAAATTTCCCTCTCACCAACATCCACTATAAATACAGAGGAGACCTTCTAAACCATGGTTGATGCAGCGGTGGATGACCCACCAAAACATCACTTTTGATTTTCCAATCACCAACCAAGAGAGAGAAATTATTTAAAGAATATACCTCCTTCAGCATTTCCCATCTTCTATGGTTTGGTAACTGAGGATCCAGATACCTTCTTATTCGAGTTTGACATCTTGTATAGGAGTTATAACTACACAAATGATGTACTTATACTTGAGTTATTTCTAGCAACCTTGAAGGATGCTTCCTTAAGATGGGACACTATGAAGACTAATTTCCTAGAAAACTACTAGGACTATTGTAGAGGGATTGACAAAAAAAGGGATGACATTTTCAAAATGTCCTAGAAAGAAGATGAACCATTGGAGGACTATTTAGAAATGTTCCAATTATGCTTGAAAAAGAATCCACAAAATAGGCTTTCAAAAGAATCCTTGAATTTGGTGTTCCTAAGAGGAGTCAATGATGACTACATAGATTCCCTTAATATTATTGGGTTAGGAGATGTATCACAATTACCTTTTGAAGAAATATTCAAAGTTTATAGAAATTATTCAAGAACCTTTACCAAGAGGACAAGGGGGGAAAGAATATCTTCCATCAACAAGACATCTAATGGAGTCTCGAGAGTAGAATTGAGTAACTTGTCCAACATGAAAGAATATAGCATAATCCATTTGGCTACTCAATTGGATACTCTACTTGTGAAGAAAAAGCAAGAAGAGGTAGCAATCATCACTAAATACTTCCCTAATTGAAGACAATGAAAATCTAATTGTAAGTACAAAAGGGTAGCCTGTATCACAGAGGAGAGACTAAAGAAAGAAGAATTCCAAGAATTGGAGGGTGAAGATGGACAATTTTTTTACATTGCACAAAGGAGGCCATGGCAACCAAGACAAGGTATACCTCAAGATCCTTTGAATTTCAATACACAATTTCCATTTAGTAATCAACACTTTTCTATTTGGAACCCACATCCTTGGCTAAACACAAAAAACCAATGGAAAAATCCTCAACCTAATTGGACCCAGCAACAACAACCTATGTGGCTACAAAAAAAATTCAAGGATCTAACTACAACCCTCAATGGCCATAGAAAAATAAATGGAAAAATCAATGGCAAAAGGGCTAGCAATGAAAAAACTATAATGTAAATTACTAGCAACCCTTATAGCCAAAGCAACAAGAAATCATGCTCAATCCAACAAACCCATCATCTCAACCACCAAGGGCACCTCAATTGCTAGCCCAACCTTCACCTAACCCAAATAACAAGCCTATTCAATAGGCCTACACTAACGAGGCTATTCAATACCCAAATTATGGGGTAGAGGTGAGTGATGTCCACCTCATGTTAGGGAAAACCTTGGTTGGGCCTTCATCCCCTTAAATCACTGAGTTGGAAGATGAAGAACCCTTACCAGAAGCCTTGGAAAATTCACCTATGGAACTTGATTCGAATCAGGTGAACCAAACCACTTCAATTCCATAGCCTTCTTTCCCTAAATGTTTAGTTGTTTAAAAACATCAAAACCAAGCTGAAATTGACCTATTAGGCCTTAATTCCCTTAAGAAATTGGTTGGGCCTTCATCCCCTTAAATCACTGAGCTGGAAGATGAAGAACCCTTACTAGAATCCTTGGGCAATCCACCTATGGAACTTGAGTCGAATCAGGTGAACTAGACCACTTCAATTCCATATCCCTCTTTCCCTAAATGTTTAGTTGTTTAAAAACATCAAAACCAAGCTGAAATTGACCTATTAGGGTAACTTCAGGGTGTGTGTATAAAGATACCTCTCATACGAGCCATCAAGGACATTCCCATTTACACAAAAATAGTGAGAGACCTTTGTCTTAAAAGATCAAGGAGGAAAAGGAAGGACCCTCAAACTTTACATGTCTTAGAGAATATTGTTGACATCTTGTTAGGGAATATCACTATCCCTAAATATACATACCTTGGAAGTCCAATTGTGGACGTTAAGATAAATGGTACCCTCACAAGAACACCTTGATTGACTTAAGGGCAGCCATCAATGTTATGACTAAGGAAACCATGCAACTTTTGCAATTAGTAAACCTTAGACCTACACCCACTATTTTACAATTAGTAGATAGGTCAATGGTGAAACCTACAGGAATCATTGAATACTTGGTCATAGCTTTGGATTTATGGGAGTACCCTGTAGATTTTATAATACTGCAGCTGAAAGCTAACCTTGCATGCTATCTCCTTATTCTAGGAATACCATGGTTAGCAACAACTGATGCATTTATAGGTTGTGGGTCTCGAAATGTGATAATCTCAAATGGAACTGTGAACAAGAAGTTGGTCCTTTATCCACTAGCCCAACCTCATGCATATTTAGAGCAAACCATATGGCCTAACCTAGATGAAGAAGACCAGTACTCTATGCAGACTCTCATGACCATTGAACGTAGACCTTTATTGAACAACCAAGATGAGGATGATTTAATTGCACACATATTACATAATAACTATGGTAGGAACCCATAGCAACAAGGTTGTCTATCATGTCTACGAGATACTTTGTAGAATATTATGCCTTTTAATTCATCAGAATTAGTATCTTAGCTTTTCCATTCTTTACTACCATAACAATTTGTCCCAAATATTGTTGGATTTGACATTTCATCTATACAATCAACATCCAAGACCTTAGAAATTATGCCATGTAGAATAATGAATGTTAATAGTGAATTATCTATTGACCAGCAGACTTCCCTAACCATTATATTGTAGGAACACATAGAAAGCTTTGCATGGGACTACCATGGCATGAAGAGAATTAATCTAGACCTATACATGCATAGGATCTATATAAATGATGGTTTTAAACCAATTAGGCAACCCCGGGGGAGGATGAACCCTGCATTGAGAGATATAGTCAAAATTTTGTTACAAAATTACTTGATGTGGGCTTCATTCACCCTATTTCTAATAGTCAATGGGTGCCACCTCTAGTTACTATCCCCAATAAAGGAGGGAAATGGAGAGTACATTTGTATTATAGAGAATTAAACACAACTACTAGAAAGGACCAATTTCCACTACCTTTCATTGATCAAGTACTTGACTCCCTAGCAAGCAAAAAGTACTTATCCTTTCAAGATGGATTTAGTGGCTATAACCATATTAGAATAGCTCTAGAGGACCTAGATAAAACCACATTTACATGCCCTTGGGGCACATATGCCTATTTTGTTCTTCCCTTTGGACTATGTAATGCTCCAACCACTTTCCAAAGGGAAGTGCTAAGCATTTTCTCAGATTTTGCACATGAATCCATTGAAATCTACATGGATAATTTCATAACCTATGGAGAAACCTATGATAAAGCACTCAAGAACCTAGAGAAATTTTTAAAGAGGTTTCAAGACCACAACCTATTCTTGAGTCATGAGAAATTTTTCATGATGATGACCCAAGGGATTGTGCTAGGAAATTTTGTATCAAGTGAAGGGATTCTAGTGGATCCCAATAAAATTGTAATAATCTCCACACTCCCCGTGACACAAAAACAAAGAGATGTTAGGAATTTTCTAGGACATGCAAGCTACTATAGAAGATTCATTTAGGACTTTAGAAAAATTGCAGCACCCTTATCTATTCTACTCACAAAGGATATAGAATTGAATGGACCATAGAATGCCAACACTCTTTTGAAGCACCTAAGATAGCTTAAAAAAAGTACCTATCTTGAGAGGACCAAATTGGACTTTTCCTTTCCACATACACACAGATGCCTATGACTGTTCTATAGGAGTAGTACCTAGATAGAAAGAAGGTAATAAGAAGTATTCCATAAACTACATTGGAAATAATTTACAAGGGGTAGAACTCAACTACATAGTCACAGAAAAAGAGATTTTGGAAATTCTCTATGTAATTAACAATTTTAGGCACTATATCATGGGATATCCAATCTTCATTCACACTGATCAAACTGCAATAAGGTATAAATAATGAATAAACATGTGGTTGGTGGAAGAATTTTTAGATGGATGTTATTTTTGTAGGAATTTGATATCACCATAGTGGAAAAACATGGTGAGGAAAATGTGGTGGTAGATTTTCTATCTAGATTACCCACTCAATTAGTAGAATGTGTTGTTGATTATTCTTTTCTAGATAAACATCTATTTTCTCTAATATTGTAGACACCTTGGTTTTCTAATATTCCAAATTACCTAGTAGCAGGGTAGATACCACTTCATTTCTCCCTAAAGAAAAGAGGCAGTTGGTGCATAAAATTTTCACATACTCTTGGATAGCTGGTTCTTTGTTCTATATAGGACCAGAAAATATTATGAGGAGATGCATAAGAGAGGATGAGGTCTATGACATACTTAAAGCCTACCATGATGAACCATATGGGGGAAATTTTGTAGCAAAGAGGATTGCACTTAATATTCTCACCATCGGCTATTATTGGCCAACTCTTCACAAGGATTCAGTGAAATATACAAGGAGTTATGACAGATGTCAAAGGATGGGTAGGTCAACTAAGACAGATGAGATTCCTTTGCAACCACAATTGGAACTAGCACCATTTGATAAATGGGGTTTAGACTTCATTGGTCCAATCTTGGCAACATCCAATAACAAGGAGTATATCCTAGTTTACACAGATTATCTGACCAAATGGGCTGATGTCAAAGCATTAAAATTTTCTAGAGATGGTAACATAGCCAAATTCCTATATGAAGACATATTCACAAGGTATGGAGTGCTAAGAGGAATTGTGATAGATCAAGGTCCACAGTTAACATCAAAGTTGATCACCAAATTGGTTTAGGAGTATGAAATAAGGCATAATAAGTCAACATCCTATCACCCCCAATCCAATGGGTAGGTGAGGTAACAAATAGGGAGATTGAAAACATCCTAACCAAAAAAATGAAAATTCATAGAAAATATTGGGTAGCTAGGTTACCTGAGGCAGTATGGACCTATATGAAAACATGGAAGACAACAACAAGCTTTACACCCTATGAGTTGGTGTATGGTAAAACAATAGTTATGCCCATTGAATTTTAATACAGTACACTTAAGACAACAGTTGAACTAGATATGGATTTGATAGCAGCACAAAAATAAAGACTACACAACTTGAATGGACTTGATGAGATTAGAATGGAGGCCATACATCACACAAATATTATTTAGAAATAGAGTAAAATGACAAGATCAGCATATAAAGACAAAAGAATTTATTGTAGCTGACTGGGCTTTATTATATGACTCAAGGTATAAAGATTATAAGGGGAAACTACAAACGAGGTGGTTAGGACCATATAAAATAAGGAAATTTTTAACAAATGGAGAAGTCAATTTGCAGACTATAGATGTTGTTAGGTTTTCACTATTGTTCAATGGTCACAGACTAAAAATTTACAAGAAACTACCACATAAAGATGATTTTATCATTGCTCTAATACAACAATATGGACAACACAATGCTTCAGATAAAGATATTGAACAAGCCAGTGATCATGACAATGATAGTAATCCTAATGAAGACATCCTAAAAGACAACAAGGATATAGAATTACATGATACAGACTATACACATGCTTCACTAGATGAGCTACATAGCTCATCTACTGGGGTCATCCAGGTATAATATTCTAACACCCACATATGCACACATTACACAGGTGTTCCGGTCAAAAATTATTTTCAACTACACTCCCTGATGCAGTACAGACCTATACTTTATGAATAAAAGCTAGCACAATTCAAGATAGGCCATGTTGTAGAAGTTACCCAAAGCACGCACCAGTCAACAAATTCAAATTTTTTTCCAACTTAATTGCATGTCATCCACATCCATTACATTTCTTTGTACATGCAACTAGATGTCTATCATATCATTTCATTCATCATATCCGACGAGGCATTCCTTGATTTCCATGCATTCAAGAAATTGTTTTATATCCATCTATCATACATTTTTTAGCCTTCATTACCACGTGCCACCTTCTCATTTCATCCATCACTTGTTGCAATTAAAAAAATGTAAGATCATAATTATGTTGCAAGCACTCCAAATAATCTCCACATGAGTTGAGTTCAATTCACTTCACATTGACAGGTACACATTCTAAGTTACCATAATTAGCATAGTTTACAATTATTTTTCAATTTATTCACTTTTAATTATGCATGCTTCATACTCATTATCTTATTTCCATTCTATGTAATTAAACCTTCAGCCTCGTACAATAACATTAAGTGAGGTCACTTAATGACTTTATTTCAAGGGAGACTACATTTTACAAAGTTTACATTTTAATTTTTGCCACCAAAAACACCAATTACTTTTCTACCTATTCCTACAAAGCTTTTTTCATCATCCCAATTCTAAACCATAACCTAAGCCCAATTTAAGTTATAGCAAACACAATATAGGTAGTTGGCAGTTGGTAATTGAATTTCAATAATTCAAATATAGCAGACATGAAGGATTGGAAGGATTGGTGAGGTCCAAGAAGGATTTTTGAGGTTAAAATTGTGAGCTATTTTGTACAAAAAAGAGTAATTTACCATCATGGGAGGAGATATTATTCATAGAGAACCTTCTACACACCAACAAATACTAGAAGATAGGTTAGTCTTGCTTATTTTCACAAATGCAAGATGGTTGGACTATTTTCTAAGGTAGATAGAGTACAATGAAGCCATGATAGAACAGTTTGTAGAGACAAGTTAGAGCATGATGAAGCCACTATTTGAGGGCTAAAATTAGATGCTTCTGAGGATGCAATTGTAGAGGTGTCTAATTTTCCAAGAGAGGGAGCTAAATTTCCTATCAGGGAAAATACAATAGTTACCAAGGAAGAATTCAGAGAACCTGGAGAGAATTTTGACTTGTCATCCCAAGGTACCAAAAGATTATCATTACCATGGGTATAGGCTTTGTGTGCCTCTTATATTGTCAAATATTACATTTTATGGTAGACAATACCTTCTTTATACTGTGCATTTCAAACTTTTAAATCATCTCCACCATGATGTAGGGGTTAATGTGCCAAATTTTCTTCATAACTTGTTTCAAAGAGAATGGGGTCTGAATACAAAAGGAAAAGAAACACTACAACCCTATCACACTATTGTCTAGTTACCCTACTTGTGAAAATAAGTTTAAGGGTTGAATACTCGCATGTCTCGTAGGAAATATTTTTTATTTTTAACCATATTAGCAATATACTTGAAGAACCAGTTGTTCTAGAGAATTTGGAGTCACTTGTTGCATCATTGAGGGAAATTCCCTCTGGTTCACATTTTTCTTCACCTACCCATTGCAAGGGAGAATTAGAGGAGCAGATTCTATGAAGTTCACCACCTGTAGCCTCTGAGCAGCCTATAGTAGGGAATGTCTAGGAAACCCCAACTTCTTCTAAGACACCAAAAATAAGAAAAAGGAAAGGTGGACCTTTCCCTACTCCCAAGAAAGTGTGAAAGAAGAAGGCTACCCAACCAAGGCATTCACACCGCTTGAAAAGGAAGGGTGTCATGAGGATTAGTGTCAAGAAACTAGAATAAAATATCGCTGTGACAGTGGAATATTTAGACTTGCAAGTCAATGCTTTTGAGGATGTACATAAACTTGTTAAGACAAAATCATATGCTTCAACCATCTCTAAATCTAATTCAAAGGATATTTTTGTTGCTAATAAAACTAGAAGAACCCCACAAATCCCTAATAGTGAGGGTTGTGCATATACTAGGGTTGGTGATGAAAAAACTTTTGAAGAAGATGAGAATTTGTTCATAGAAGAAAGAAATGTAAAGAAGGAATTGCAAGAAGCATGGAGAGAACTAAACAGTTAGAAGAAATGATGAAAACATATGAGCAAAGAGACAAGGAAAGGGATTTGAAGATTAAGGAATTGAAGGAGAAACTTCATAGCTATGGGAAAGGGTCTAAATTAGACTTGCTTGCGCAACTTTCCATAGTAAGGTCAAGGAACACAAAAATCGCAGCTGCAACCCAAGGTCCCCTATTACAAAGACTCCAACTTATCATACCACCATGTCTCAAGGCTACCAGTTGTGGAAGGTAACTTAGGAATTCTCCCAACAAAAAGAAAAATGGGAGAAGGAGAAGAAAAGAATCGTTTCAAAGCATACCAAAGTGTTGGAGAAAAAAGAAATAGAATCGAAAAAGTTAGCAGTTAACATTGAAGAAATAGCAAATAAGGCTACTCAAATTGTTAAGTGTGAACCTCCTACTAGAGTATATACTTTATTTTTGTAGGAAAATTTTCTAAGCTTTCAATTTAGTCAGTTGATTAGTAATTTTATAGTTGCAATGAGTAGGAAGTTTGACTTTCTAAATATTTTTTATGTCACACTTGAAGTACAAGATCAATTATGTGAATTCTATTTACATAATTATGTTGTGCCAGATGATACAAAATGGAACCCATTACAATTTTTGGGTGATTTACAAATTAGGGCAATAGCTTCATACCTTAGAAATGAAATTCAAAGGGGTGAGATTATGCAGAACTGCTTAGAAAAGGAGAAATCAATTTCCCTTCAAATTGGAAAGGAGTCTAAGAACCCCTATAAGATAATAGATGAGTGGATAGAGCTTCTAAAGTATAAAGGTGTAGGAAAAAAAATATGCAACTAAGACTAAATGATTATGAAAGAATATAGAGGCTAACAGTAGGACTCATTCATCATTTTTATCAGCTTATATAGGAAAGATGGGATAATTTAACCCTGATTTGCAAAAGAAAGAGCCCCACTCTATATATAACTTTATGGCTATTCTTGAAAGAACCCAAAGATATTTGGACATTGCAAAAGATAGAGCACTTGAATGGGTTCCTTTTACTTTCTCTCCACCAATGCATCTCTACCTAGTACGACATTGGACAGGGGAAAGGAATGAAGAATGGGAAGAAGTTGAGGATTTTAGGTGGCAAAGAATTTTATTCTATAGAGGCTTTTTATTTGAGATAGAAAAAAGGAGTGGATGTCATCACAGACCTCAGGGAGATGACCTTACAATACAACCTCTATTCTTCAAATCACTTTGCTTGAGGACAAGCAAATGAACAGTTGGTGGGATGACAAGTCCTACTATTACTTAGTTTTTTTTTATTTTAATGCATGCTTTAGACATCTCCAGACATGTATTTCCTATATATCCCTGAAAAATTACTATCTTTATGATCATTATGAAAACTTGGACCTAGTTTAAAGTCTATGGAAATATGATTATAATATGATAGTTATTGCATGGTTAATATGTGTATATGTATGAAATACAATGAATATATGTGTTTGAATTATGTAAATTAGTATTGTGTAGATGTTGTGTGAAATAACTCTTTGCAGCTAAGAAGTCGAAGCCAGTAGACTGTAGCTCACAACAACTAGAAGGAATAGCCTACAACCAAAGGGAGATTCAGCAGTGATGTAGGGGAAGTTAGAAGAACACAAACTTGCATAAATGGAGGCATCTACTTGTCAAGATTTTTTTGAATCATCACATCATTTAATAAAAACACTAAGGGGGAAGAATTTTGCTACAATTGAGAATCTAACATGACTATTTCTACAGTCCATGTTTCAGTTTAAAACAATTATAGCAAGATTTATAGTCCTATTTCTATTATTCTTCCTTTTCAGTTGTGCTTTGATTACTTAGACTTTATTTTTCTCTATTTTGTAGGGAGTGGTGATTTATGGTTAGACTTCTATTTTGAGTCTTTTCTAATAAGACTCCCTCATACCTATATGAATGGTTTGGTGGTTGAGTTGGTTAGTTAAGTTGGAATAGAGAATATAGCAGATATATTTGTTCAGTTAGTTTATGTTTTACACAGATAATGTTTTGTTCCTCAATTATGATCTTATGAATAAGATATTCTAGAAGAATCTCTTTGGATTGTGATATAATGAATTATGCAATGAGATATTTTTAGTTATTGTTATGTTAATTTAGTTTGAGGAGCTAGATTTGAGTTCACTTTGTGGAGATAGTGACCTAACTAAAGGCCACTCAAGGTAACTGTTCCCCACTTTATTTTTTGTACATTTATTTCTATTGCAGTAGTTAGTTTCATAATTATGTTTGTCTTAATCAGATTCCACATGTGATGAATGTGAATAATATTTTGTCTAGTATTCATGCTTTAATTGTTATATGCATTGTTCTCTGAAGTTAGTCAATTTAGTTAAGTTAGCAAGTGTTGGTTAAATACACAATTCTTTTCTTGATAGTGAACTACTCACAGTCTTTACCTATAAGCACCCATAGAAAAAGCTTTAGCATTACCTCTTTTCACTGTTATGCAATTTTTTATTTCTAGTATGTGTAAACACCTATGCTAGGATGATATAGGTAGTGAAGAGTCTTTAAAAGAACATACAATTCCAGCATTATCAAAATCTTATGTTATCCCTGGTTGATAAATTAAAAGGTCTTTCAAGGGTTTAGTGAACTGTTTAGTAAGACCCCCTTTGAATTGTGTGTTTGACACCAAGTTTCTTGAACATTAGTAGGCCTCTACACAACATCCAAACACATAATCAACACCAAGATCATCCTCCTTGAGCTTATATAGCCCAACATAAATTTCTTTAAACCTCATTTCCATTCTACTAGTTCTCATCATACTATTTCCTAAAAATTCAAACCAAGTTCATTGCAAAATCTCACTCATATAAGGATTGATCATTATATGATTCCTTCCTACAAATTCTTATAAAATTGGTGAACCATAAAATCAACAATGGAGGAATACCAAGAACTAAACCACTATGGACCCATCATTTGCAACAACATCCAAGAATATTTAAGTACATACAAACCACATTGTAGACATGTAAAAATGACCTAACACATATCACATCCTAAATGACATTTTTCCATTTATCGGCATCATTATCACTAATATCATTGCATTTCACATCATTTACATCAAAACACCTATTTTCCTCTATTAATTGAATAATCTTTAAATTATTTAATTAATTCACTATATTATCATTAATCTAACTTTTATTCCTCTTGATTAATTAAATTAATGCAAGTTATTTAATTATGTAGCTAATATACCCTATTCTCCAAAATCAATTAAATTTTTATTACTTAATAATTTAATTAAATCCCTTTCCCCTTTCTAAACCTAAATAATTAAATTCAACTATTTAACATCATTCAAAAAGGTCAACAAACAAATACAACTTTGTTAAATTCAAGCATGACTTGCACACTCAACCCAAAATATTAATTAATTATCTTCACCCCTTTTGTGATTGAGAAAATCATAACCATTGATTTATCACTCTAAAAAATTTATTAACTCATATGTTTTTCAATCGCACTAACCACTCAACCTGATTCTTCAATCTCACTAACCACTCAACCTGATTCTTCAATCCCACTAGCTTCTCAACTTGATTTCTTCAATCACAAAGATTATGCAATCTAAATCCACTAATCTTTCCAATCTATTTCCTCTCACTGGTTATCAACAATTGATTAGGATCTTTTACTATGAAATCTTGATCGTTCAACTCAAAACAGAAAATCTATAAAACAATCTTCTACCTTCTCACAAATCATCTAGAATATGTACATAGTGAAGCACTGCACAACCAATTCTTGAGCATATTTGAGAATTGCTATCCTTGCATTCTAGTTCACCATTATCAACACGAATTAAAGCTTTTGCAACAACAACAATGGAGGCTTTGTATTGAATCAAGCAATTCAACATCCAAATGTCAATACAAACACAACTCCGACATGGGATGGTATAGATTTTAAGGTTTTGAATTCAATTTATGTTGTCTTTTAAATTACATTGTTTGATTTCATTATTTTAGAACTCCATTTCATGAGTATGGTTGGAACTTAATCTTGTTTGAATTAAGTTTTTTTAATTCATTTGCTTTTTTTCCTATTTCTTTATCCCACCCTTATGACATTTGGCATGCCCAGTGGGACATAGGTCCTTAACATTAACATTTTCTTTGAGTTTGACAAGCAACTGAAGGTTCTCGATCACGTATGCCTTACTAAAGAATCACTTTTGCTAAATTGGAACGTTTTCACTCCAAACCTAAATGTGTTTGTTGCTTTCTTTTGTTGCTATTGACCTAAGCAGGGTCACTATTGGCATAAAGTGGATCACTATTGACATTTTCATGTTGTAGGTTTCAAATAGAGGTATTTGAACTGACATTTACAGGGGCACTATTGACCTAAACTTGTTCGCTATTGTAGGTTATAGGTTCATTTTTGTTGCATTTTATGAATTTGTCAAGTTTGCAAAAACTTCTTTTTGATTGCTCAAGTTTACCTAACACTAACATGTGACTGTTTGGTGTGTTTTGAGAAATTTCTAACATTATCGGTGCAGCCCTTGCAGGAATATGACATATTTTTCATGAAAACAACAAACAATCTAATTGCGGAGTTGGCGAACGGACCAAGGATATTTTAGTTCTTAAGCTTTCATAGTTAGAATAAATTTCAAATTGGTGTTTTAAAAATTGAATCCACAACTTTCAAACTTCAATTGGTGTTTCTAAAAATGAAGGGAAACTTTCACACTTCAAATTGGTGTTTTGAAAATTGAACCCACAAATTCCACACTTTAATTGATGTTTCTAATAATGAACAAGGAAAACTCTCACATTTCAATTGGTTCTTAAGAATTGAACAAGGAAAACTTTCACATTTCATTTGGTGTTGTTAAAATTGAACAAAGCAACTCACACATTTCATTTGGTGTTGTTAAACTTGAACAAGGAAAATCTCACATTTCAATTTTGGTACTTCTAAAAATTGAAAGTTTTTGTTTTGACCAATGCCTCTTTTTTTTATGCGCGAATGCCTTTATTTTGTTGACAATTGAATGCATTTTATTTTTTTGATCATATAAAAAATGGATAAGAAAATTAGAAGCACTCAAACTTTGGTCTTAAAATTGAACAAATCTATTTTGATTTGTACATTGCTATATTTTTCCTGAAGTCTCAAATACTTTGAATTTGGTGCATGTAAAAAATGAATTGACATCTTCACATTTCAAATTTTTGGACTTAAAAATAAATTGTGATGAATTGTATACCATGTTCACCGTGCTTGGAAAACCAAGTGTGTATCCTCTCCCCTCATGTCTTTTGATGATCTTGGATGATGAAAAGCACTTTTGGTTTCACATTTGTTTATTTTTGCATCACCTTTAGATCGGGCCTGCCTTGAGATACATCCTGAACTAGAGAACTCGAGGCAACTCAAAGTGGTATTTCCCTCAGGTCGCTATATAAATTGATCAAGGCTAAATACCAAGATCAAATAGGTGATTACTTGGTCAAAAATGTCGTTTAGAATGGGGAGGTACCTTCAAGTATATAGAGCCCCTAGTAGGAGTGGTTAAATCCTTTAGTGGCTTGTTGGACGATAGTCAAGCGTTGTGTCCCTTAAGCAATGACTAAGAACCAATTATAGTAGAAAGCCACCTTTTTCCTATATTCTACTTGGTGACATATTTTAGTGCAAGAGATGTGCACTATGCCTTGAAGAACTTTACTCACCATATGAACTCCATTAAATTGAGGCAGAAATCTTCAGCTTGTATAATTTACTTGTAGCTCGCTACTTGTAACTTTATAGGGAGGGGGTGATTGGGTCATCCTTCCAATTTCCAAGAGGCCCCTATCTATCCATTCTCAAAAGGATTAAGTGTATATACTTGAAAGAGTATCCCTACCTTTTTCTGAAGGAGCTTCCAAGTTGTGGGCCTAAAAGTTTTGGCATTGGCTAATTTGACCTTAGGGATAAACTTGCTTGATATCTTTCAATGTTGATACCAATTTAAACATGGGTTGATTTTGGCCCCTATCATCAAAACATTACGATTGGTTTTATACTCTTTGATTGATTGCTTTATCACTTTCCAATTCTCAAAACAATCAGATCAACCAAAACATCAAAAATTGTAAACTTGTCCAACTATTGTTAAATGAAAACAAGAGATAAACTAAACAAAGTCACTATTGACCTAAATTGGATCACTCTCGATCCAAACAGGGTTGCTTTTGATCTAAAAGTTGTCTGATTTTTCTCAAAACATTCACTTTTACTATCCTTGGTTTATGACAGTCACTAACAGAAGAGGGCCACTTTTCAAAAATAGAAACGCTTTTGACTTAAACACAATCGTTGTTGAAAACTTTGCCACTATTGATCTAAACATTATCATTTTTAACTTAAAAATTGCTCAATGTTGCTCAGAATTACTACTTTTTTGTCTCTAGTTTTTTACAGTCACTATCAAAATAGAGTCTCTTTTGCTAAACTTGACCGCTTTTGTCAGAAATACCTACCACTATTGACCTAAAAGATTTTTGTTATTGTCTTGTTTTTTGGTGCAAATTAGAAATTAGTCCAAAATTGGTTAAATCATCCATCTTTTTTTAAAACAAAAATAATCAAAATTGCAAACACCTCATATTTGCATCTTTCCATATCCATTTGCACATCAAAACAATCAACCTAGTTTTAGGATTCAAAGCAAACATAACTTGTATTATTCCTTTGCTCTCAATTTATAATATATATTAACATTTGCTTGCAACCTCAAGGCTAGTTCAAGTAGATCTTCAACATATCCTCTAGAAAAATAGAGTAAAATATCAGTCCAAGTTTGTACACTTTGACTCGGGAAAAAATAGCGTCATTTCCAAAATATCAACTAAACATCACTCATACTTTAGGGTCTTGAGCATCAAAATCCATAGAAATCCATAAACATCTTTGTCCAAAAGGTTTCCTTTTACATCATTTTCATACATCATACTTTTTAAAGCAAAAAATCCCAAAAAAAAAGCTTCATTCCATTGCATAGTTAGTGATCACAAAAGTTCAACTAGGTCTTGGAATTGTTTATGACAACCACGAGATCTCAACATAAGAAAAATATGGAAGCCTAAAAAAGGTAGTTCAAGTGCACCTATGACAAATACCACAAATGAGGAAACCCAACTATGGGGTTACAAACCAAGTGACCTTACAACTCCTCAAAGAGAACCCATGTTTAAAACAAACCAAGATCAACCAACTAGTGAGGTAGAAAAATTAGACACCAAGAAGGAATTGATAGACAAAACCAACCTCATGATTCTCAAACTTACACAATAGAAGAAGAGGATAGTGATGAGGAACTTACTGAGGAAAGACTCTTAGAAAATTCCCAAAATCCTAAGATGCAAAATCTTATGGACAAGATGCTTGGGATAAACGTAAACCAATATTTTCTCGCACTTGCAAAAAGTGGTGCAAAACTACCCATTGACTTCAACATGGACATGATAAAAGATTGTAATCATATTCCACTAGGAGATCAAACAATAGTTAGAAAAATTCCAAAACCAACCATAAATCCGAACATACCCCCATTGTTTTCAAAAAACAATTATCAAACTCAACCCATGGATAACCCATTTTTTATACCATCATCCCAAATTGAACAAGCAGTTGTGGCACAGTAGTGTCAAGGAAATTCAGCCCAAAACATGCCACAATAATACTATTCAAAACATGGGAAACCTTCCAATGGACCAACAAGGTAGAAACCCATCAAAAGGGCAATACATGCCACAACATACCTTATACATTGACCCTTCCAAAAACTCACAATATCAACAAGGGAAATCATCACAAAATCCCCCACAACAAGGTGTACCATTAATGAAATACCAAGGTACCCTTCAACAAAATCCCCCACAACAAGGTGTACCATCAAGAAATTACCAAGGTACCCTTCAACAAAATCCCCCACAACAAGGTGTACCATCAACGAACTACAAAGGTACCCTTCAACATAATTCACAACAATAAGGTGTGCCATCAACACAATACCAAGGTACCCTTCAACACAATCAACCACAACAAGGTGTACCATCAATGCAATACCAAGGTAACCTTCAACAAAATCAACCACAAAAAGGTGTACCATCAACGCAATACCAAGGTACCCTTTAAAAAAATCAACCACAACAAGGTGTACCATCAACAAACTACCAAGGTACACTTCAACAAAGTCAACCACAACAAGGTGTACCATCAAAAAACTACCAAAGGTACCCTTCAAAAAAATCAACCACAACAAGGTGTACCACCAACACAATACCAAGGTACACTTCCACAACATTCACAACAACAAGGTGTGCCACAAACAAACTACCAAGGCACCCTTCAACACAATCCCCAACAACATAATGTACCCCAAATGAAAAACTACCAAGGTACATATCATCAAGGTATCCATCAACAACAACAACAACAAGGAGGACCACAAAATCGGTATCAAGGAACACATCAAAGTTAATAGTAGGATACACAACAAGGACCCAACCTACCTTATGCACAACAAGGACCCAACCTACCTTATGCACAACAAGGACCTAACATACCTTATACACAACATGTTCCTCAAGGTCCCATGACTACACAATATCTTGTTTACAACCAAACAAACATCGTGCGACAACAAATCTACAATACCCAAAATCCTCAAGCAAGCATACCAAACAATGACATAAATGTGCAACTACAAACACTCAATAAAATCATATCGAATATACAAATTGGAAATCCCAAGAAGATCTATACTCTACAGAATATTTGTCTATATCCTTTTGATCAAAACTTATCCATGTTGCCTTTCCCCAAAGGCTTTGAAATACCAAAATTTGACAAGTATAGGGGGAAATGAGATCCAATAGAGCATGTACATGAATTTTTAGTATCTTGCATGGAACTACAATGAAATGATACCTACTTTATGAGGATTTTTCCACAAAGTCTCAGTGGGCCCGCTATAGACTGGTTCTCTCATTTACCGCTTGGTATCAGAACATTTGATGAGTTATAAGATAATTTTGTCAACCATTTCTTGTATAACAAATAACATGAAAATAACATGACATAACAATCAAGAAAATTCAAGGGGAATAATTTTCCCCGTACCTACAAAGATGGAGACACAAAGCAAGAAAATGTAAATGGCCCATTCCAGAGAAATAGCTTGTAGATATCTTTATCTCCAACATACATGCAAATATCAATTACCAACTCATGATGTTATGCCCAAGAAATTTTGAAGAAACTATTGAAAAGGGAATACTTATCGAAAGAACCCTGATTGCAAGGGGAGTAATAAAACTTTACATCCCTAAGGATCAACCTTGCACTTCAAATGAAAAACCCAAGATATGGGCTAAAAACAAAAATGTAACCAATGATGGAGTAGTTGATGCTAAGGTTGTACACAATGTACAAACTCCCAATGTGCCACAAAGTTGTTCAAATAGCACAGCAATGCTATGCTTCAAATAACCCACAGAAAAACCAACTCAATTATCAATAGAACAACCAACTCAGTTATCCTCAAAACAACCAGCCCAACAACCAACAGAAAAATCAAGGATAGGATAACAAAAGGATATCACCAAGACAATATCACCAACCACAAAGAAAATGTACTCCACTGGGAGAATCCCTTGAGGTGATCATGCACAAACTAGTCCAAAAGAACCTCATCAAGATTAATGATAGAGAAAACTATAAAGAAACCAACTTCAAACCCCCTTTGTATAACGAGAATGACCAATGTGAATTTCACAAAATCAAGGTGCATACTACCAACAATTGCATGAGACTTAAGAACATCGTGCAAGATTTAATCGAAAAGGGAGAGGTTGACATAGAACATCAACCTACAAATAAAGACCTAAATATTTATGAGGATCCAATCCCTGACCATTCTAGGGGAAACAACAAAGGAAAAGAACAAGATTACCATAAGGCCAACTTCTCTTATGACAATGATACCATTCTAGGAAATATCTCTTATGATGATCATACCATCTATGTGGTAACCATACTAGGCAAAGACCTTGAATGTAATGTGACTACTAGAAGGGGAAGAGTAAAAATCCAAGGAGCACCAACCCAAGTAAAAGCCATGAGTAAGCCATCAAGTGACTATAGCATTGTGGAACAACTCAAGAAAACTCTCACCTTAATCTCCATCCTAGAGCTCTTAACACTGTTGTGAGCACATAAGGAAATATTGGAGAAAGCACTTGTCAAAATTTCAGTCCCAAAAAACCTTGACATTGATCAATTTCAAGCCATGGTTGGAAATATCACATCCACCCATCATTTAGTCTTTTTTGAGAAAGACCTTCTGCAAAAATCTTTCCACAATCAAGCTCTTTATTTAGAACTGTGTCCACAAACACAAAGTCAAGAGAGTACTAATAGATAACGGTGTAGGTATAAATATTTGTACCTTAAAATTTGTGAAATGATTGGGATACTCTGATGATTTCATAGATAAAAATAAGAGCATCACCATCAAAGCTTATGATTACATGGAGAAAAATTTAGAAGGAACCATTAAGATACCTGTTCAAATAGGACTAGCAATAATAGAAACTACATGTCAACTACTAGATCTTGAGTTTCCATACAACCTTCTCTTAGGTCGACCATGGATCCATGCTTTAAAATTAGTCCAATCTACATTCCATCAATTCCTTAAATTTCATTATGATAATAAGGAAGTTACCATATATGTTGACACTGAACCCTTTCATTACTATGCCAAGTTGGAAGAGAAATATAAAAATATTCTCCAAATACCTAGCAATGAATATCTTTCCACTCCTTTTCATATGTTGACCCATCATCACTATCTTTGTCCTCCACTACACCTTCATCAACTAAGTTCCCTAAAACCAACCTCAAGATCCAAGTCCTTGACAAAGGCTATGGGGAATATCACTTCAACCAATCCTTTTGCGTTGGGATACTTCCCCCAACACTGAAGACATACAGAGGACTGAAAGAGATCACACATGTACAAACTATCATAGTGGTAGTCAAACTCACTATTTTCACCAAGTGGGGAGACATGCAAGATGAAGAAATATGTGAAGAATATTTGTCTTCGTGGATCTACAAAGAAGAAGGATGGGAATAGCCACTACCTCCTCTTCCTATTGATGAAAAAAATAAAGGGTATCAAATAGTAAAACACATGGGATTCACTAGAAAACGTGGCATTGGTCTGCATGGACAAGGTAGAAGAGAACCAATAATTATAGAATGGTGCCCAAAGAATCTTGGACTAGGTTATGGTACATCTAACGTGATTACCCTAAATACTGAAAAACACCTCTTATGAGGAAGGAGCTACTTCCACCACTGTTGATACATTGGATAATTTTGAACGTCTAGATGACTACATGTATATCCAAAACATGTTTGAAAACCTTAACGTCAATACCCTCACTGTCGACTCTACATCTGATGATGAGCATATCGAGATCGGTTCCAATGAATACGAATGGGATTCATGTGACTCTAGTGAATATAACTTAGATACCTTATGGAGCCTTGAAAAACCAATGTCCCTAACCTAGCTACAACTTCCATAAGCTTTGCAAGTACTCATGACAAAATATTTGTGCATTATCTGTAGTTGATAGATTGGGACCAACAACATCATAAACCAGTTTTGGACTCATTCTATAACAATGAGGCTATTGCAAAGTTCATGGGACTTCGAATGGATATACCCCAGGGAGATCATAAAGCGGGTTTTGTAATGGAACTATATCAAGGAGCATATTTTTGGGGGCATATTGTGTCCTCCAATCATAAAAATAAACCAGGAAATTTAAAAATCAAAAAGAGGTCCCCTAAGGAAAAGCATAATGTGGCTTTATCAAATCTAGAAAAGAAAAAAATAAAGGATGCATTTGAGGGTGAAAACCTCTCTGAGGAACCTGACGATGGAGGATTCAATCTCCCTGGATCATAGACTATCAAGAGAAATCAGCAATCCTAATTGAATACATCAAACCTATCAATGTTGGCATAGTAGAAATACCAAAAATGGCATACCATGCAGCATCACTTGATCTTGAAGAAAAGGTGAACTTTTAGCATTTATCAATGAAAGAAAACTCAAATTTAAATGGACATATGCAAACATTCTAGGGCTAGATATAGCATTGGTCGTACATCACCTAGCAGTATTCCCTGGAGCTAAACCCATCAAACAAAAGCTATGAAAGTGCATCCATAGATAACACTTTTGGTAAAAGTAGAACTTCAAAAACTATTAGATGTGGGCTTCATCAGACCCATTGACTATCCTAAATGGGTATCTAATCTATTACCGGTATCAAATCCCACTAGGGGCATAAGGATCTGTACATAATTCTAGGATCTAAACAAGGCTTTCCCAAAGGATGACTTCCCCCTACCCAGCATCGACATGATTGTAGATCTAATTGTGGGGCATGAAATGTTGTCACTGATGGACAGCTTCTCCAAATACAATTATATCAAAATATCTCCCGAATACCAACATAAAAAATATTTCACTTGTGCATGGGGAACCTTTTTCTGGAACATCGTGCCATTCGGCCTAAAGAATGCAAGGGCAACCTATCAACGAGAAATGACCACCATTTTTCATGATATGTTGCATACCACTATGGAAGATTGTGTGGATGAAATACTAGTGAAATCCATCAAAAGAGAAGATTATTTGACCAACTTAGCAACAGTATTTGATATGCTAGAACAATACAACTTGTGTTTCAACCCAAAGAAGTATGTATTCAGTGTGACTTCTAGAAAATTTTTGGGTTACATAGTATCAAGAAGAGGCATCAAGGTAGATCCCACCAAGGTAAAATCTATATTAGAAATACCTCCTCCAAAAATATTGAAGCGGCTAAGAATTCTACAAGGTAAAATTCAGTCCATTAGGAGATTCATCACACAGTTGGTAGATAAGTGTCATCCATTCACCCATTTGTTACACAAATACAACATTCAAATGGGATGGTAGATGTGATTAGGCGTTCCAATAGGTCAAGGATTATTTACTCACTCTTCTAGTATTAATACCACCAATTCAAGATAAGGAAATGATCCTATATGTATCTACAACATGTTGGCAACGTTGGGAGCTCTGTTAGCACAACTAGATGACAATAACAAGGAAAGAGTAGTCTATTATATCAGTTGAACACTAGTGGGCTATGAATTGAACTATTCACCCATAGAAAGAGTGTGTCTATCTATCATCTTTACAACACAAAAGTTGAGGCACTACATCTTAAACAGACAAGTAAATTTGATATCAAAAGTAGATCTCCTAAAGTATTTATTGGAAAAAGCATCCCTAACAGGGAGGATCACTAAGTGGGTAATGATACTTAGCAAATTTGACATAGAGTACCTTGAAAAAAAATCTATCAAAGGACAAATTATAGCAAATCAATAAGGAAATGCACTGATGGAAGATCATCAACCTCTAACAATAGAATTTCTAAATGAAAGCATGCTTCTAACTGATCAATATAGTCATTGGACCTTGTACTTTGATGGATCCCACACTCAACACGGCTCAGGGGCTAGTATCTTATTTCTTACACCACGGGGAGATAGTATACCTAAGGCTTACAAGATTTATTTTTCGTGTACCAATAACATTTCTAAATATGAATCGCTAATCACAGGACTCAAAATGGTCGTAGAATGGAGGATAAAAGAACTACAGGTCTATGGAGACTCCCAGTTGGTCATCAAACAAATAAATGATGAATATTAGAAAAAGGATGACAAGCTTATGCCATACAAAAGAATGGTGGACAGCTTCAAACAATAATTTTTCATCATCACCTTTGAACAAGTTCCTGGGATCAACAACAGAGCAGTCAATGCTATTACAACAATAGGTTCACTCAACATTCCACAAAACATTCCCAAATATGAATTCCTCATGGAGAAACTACTTATACCGGTATTTGATATCCTGGAATTAGAACTTGTTTGTGATGTTATTGGTCCTAACACACCTTGGTACCAAGATACATTTGACTATTTCCAACATGGTACCATACCTCCTAACTTAACAACAAACCAAAAGAAAACCTTTGTCCATAGAACTTCCTATTTCACCATCTTAGGAAATACCCTATACACATGAAGTCTAGACGGAACATTACTTCGATGTCTCAATGTGGAAGAAGCGCAAACCACTTTATAAGAAGTGCATGAAGGTATTTGTGGTTCTCACTGTAGTGGACCTAATCTAGTACAAAAATTGCTAAGAATAGGGTATTATTGGCCCTCAATGGAACAGGAATCCACTCATTTCTCAAGGAGATGTCACCAATGTCAATGGAAAAATGATCTTGTTCATGCACCGGCATAGGAATTGAGACCTATAACAACACCATGGCCTTTCTCATAGTGGGGAATAGACTTAATAGGTAAGATATCTCCCACTTCATCTAATTGGCACAAGTTCATTATCACTGCAACTGAATACTTCATAAAGTGGATAGAAGTAATTCCATTAACTTACATCACAAGGAAATAGATATCCAAGTTCATCTTAAATTATTTGATCTGTTGATATGGAATTCTCCAAACATCATAATAGACAATGGAAAACCCATTCAAGAACCAATATGTCTATGAGCTTTGTTCAAAGTTTTATATCCAATACCGATACTCAACTCCCTACTATCCCCAAGGAAACATTTAGGCTAAAGAGTCCAATAAAACTATTTTGAAAATACTAAAAAATATTGTTAATGATGTCGAACATGATTGGAATTTACAATTAAACCCAGCCCTATGGGCTTACTAAACTAGCATTCACACACCTATGAAAGCCACACATTTTTCCTTGGTCTATGGATCTGAAGCGATCTTACCTATTGAAGTTGAAATCCCCTCACTATGAGTATCCTTGAAAGGCATGGTTAGCAATGAGGAATATCGGATGTCCAAATTGAATGAGTTGGAACTCTTAGATGAAAAGCATTTGAGCACATTAAACCATCTCCAAGTTTTTTAGAATTGGCTCAAATGAAGCTACAAAAAAAAGATCAAAAACAGAAGCTTTCAAGTTGGTGACCTAGTACTAAAATAGAATCAAAAGATCCAACTAAATTAGGATGGGAAGGGGAAGTTTGAACCAAACTGGTTAGGTCCTTTCATCATCACAGCAAGTTATGGCTCTAGAGCTTATCAATTGGCTACTCCTAAAGAAGAACCTTTAGTCGAGCCTTTGAATAGCAACAATCTCAACCAAAAAATTTAATTGAGTGTATTAGAGTATCCCAGGAAAAAAAAAAAAAAAAAATCAAAAAGCAAGAAAACAGTAAAGAGAAAATAAAATGTTCTTTAAGTGAACCACTTGTGGCGCTTCTAGAATGGGTAACGTAGTGAAATCCTGGTAAATAGGTGCTATGTTTTAATAATACCTACATCTTTATCTATCAGCACTATCTAAAGCATCCACCCCATTCATCCCATAATAAAACATGTAAACCAACCATGGCTCGATGAATGATCAAGTGTTGAACCTTGCTGCACCATCAAAATCCCTCTCCCCTAATGAAGGTAATCTTGTCTTGAATTGGGGGAAACTTCCTGAAACTAGTAGTGGATTGGATCATTGTAAATCCCATCATGGTTGAAAACTATCAAAATCAAAAGCATCTAGAAAACAAACAAAGTCAAAAACATCAAAATCCCAAAAAGCATTTTATGCTTTGAGTCAACACTAGCCAAACTACGTCGTCTATGCATGTATAACGTAGGAAAGGCTAATCTTTGATCAGCCCCCAAGGCCTTAGGTTAGTCCCCTTAGGTGTCCATAATGGTCTTTAAACTTAATCAAAAATTCAAGAAAAAAAACATTCAAAAAATTACAAAAAGTCAAAAACATACTCTTATCAAACAAGTGAACTACGAGCCTCTATGTGGATAATGTAGGCAAGGCCATCATCGATGAGTCCCCGAGGCCCTAGGTTAGTCCCCCAAAACAAAAAGAAAGCATTCAAATATCTTATCATAATCCAAAACATTCGTAAAAAGTTAGAAAACTCCAAAAACAATGTCACTCAATACAGTCAAACTATGATGTCTCTGCATTCATCACGTAGGCAAGGCTAATCTTTGATCAGCCCCCGAGGCACTAGGTCAGTCCCTTTAGGTTGCCCTATTTGTTTCTAAATTTCTCAAAAATAACAAAATATAGCATCAAATAATCAGAAAAATATAAAAGGTCCTATTTCCATTGTCACTTATCTACAATAAACTTTTCATTCACAATAAACAATCATCACCTTCAAACTTTGACAAAGTAATCAACAAGAAAAAACAAACATCACAATCAAAAATTTCATAGTAAAGATCAAAATGACTAATTACTATCAAGTTAAAACAATGCCTAAGTATAGAGTACCATACCTGTTTGAAAATCATTATCAACAATCCTAAAACATGAGTCTTAATGGATACAACGTTCCTACAATAGACATCATCAATGGATTTCATCATGAAACATCAAAACTATGGAAAGTGTTACTGCAACATTGTTTCTCTTTTTCTAGTCTTATCTTTTTTATTTATCTTAAATACCACATTCCCAGGATCTCTCGAGGATGTCCATAAGGATTTAGAGAAGAAGGAATGGGGCATTAATTGTGGATTTTTTGTTTAATCTATTTGTTACATGTTTTTGTAATACTACCATGGTGAATACTTTCTTTGTTTTGTGTATGAAATTTTTTTTGAGGCAATTCGTGTAGCAGTTACACATTAGGTACTTCATACCTCTCTATGTAATTGGTCCAAAATGTTTTAAAACAACTCAACCATATACTCAAACAAGGTTTTCATATGTCTGGTATGAGCAAGAATATTATTTGTGTCGATTCAAAGTCCATGCAATGGACACAAAGCCACCTTGGTTATTAATACCTTGGTGCATCGTGTTTGTTTTCTACATCAAAAGAATAATGCTAAAAGATACGAAGCCTCTATGAAAGAAAAATAAAAACTCATCAGTAACTAACAACATCAAATTTATATCCATCTCTAAATCATTAAAACACTTCTAATTAACAGCTCCATCTTGCATCACAATATCATTAGTACCACATGCATCCTGCATCCACAAATTCATTAGTGCATATCATGACCATAATAAAATGATAAAACATCACAAATCATATGGTCATCCATAAAAACATATATAATAAATCATAATTCATCACATATCTTCATCCATCACATATACTTATAATCATACATCCATCCATAGCATATACATGCATTAGAAAAAGAATAAAAGCATGAGCATATAATTATAAATCATTCATTCACGTATTTCATGCATATGTTGCATCAGAAAAATATAAAAGCATCATCAACACATACAAATATCCATGATCATCCATAAGCATCTCATAACACATAATAAAGTTGAATAGAAACATGGTATGTCTCATATCATCAAATGTCATGTGTGATACAACATCAAAGGAGATCAAAATAAATGCATATATATGAGGCCTCAGCTAGGCCGATGAATATATATACAAAAATATGTCTGCATAAGTCTCTGGTACAATACATATAAAAGATCATAAACAAAATCATCTCTATTGGTCGTCCGGTGATGGAGATCTAGGCTAATTCTGACTATGATGAGAGGATGGTTGTGGGATAATTGGAGACTATCTGACAGACTGCCCAACCAACTCTGCACTAGTCTATTTTAAGTCTGTGTTGCCTCTTTGTAGCCAACTCTTGTCTCAAAGAGTCTCTCTCCTAACAGAGAGTATCTCGCTCTACTTTGAATGTGTCCCTCTCTCCAGTCACGGTCAAAAATTGTGCCTCAATGGCCTGTCATCACATAATCTCAACATCCTCCTCTGCTCTAACTACATCCCTCTCTATTGTCATCTGAGCTAGCTAAGTTGCCATATCCCCCTGTTGGGGAGGACCTTGAGGAGCCTGTGGTCCATGTTGTTGTTGTTGTTGCCCATCATGTCGCTATTGTTGTTGCCCATTATGTTGTTGAACATGTTGATCCTATGCATGCTGCAGCTACTCGTGAGCAATCTAAAGGCACAGTTGATCTTGTCGTGCCCAACATGACCTCCTCTACGAACTCCCAGAACTAGACCTCCAGGAGGCATAGTCAATCTCAAAGGCCTGTGGCAGGCCCACCAACCCTCAAAATCATGAGTCATCCCAAGATCTGCGGGACCAACTTCCCAACCCCATGGAAAATCTCCTAATGCTCTAAATGTCGCCACTGTTGTGCCAAAATCCACATGATCCCCCCAAGTAGACTCCTCCCATGTAGTGCATCCAAAAATGGAAATATAATCATCTGCGGGCCAAATCTGGCACTCACCAAACTATCTCAGTACTCTGTCTAGTAAATCTCTCAAGCAAGAGATCAGATTAACCAATCAAAAAATGGTTTTTCCTACAGTAGACCAACTGCTCCTAGTCATCTAGCCATGCCTCGCAATCCCTATATGGCCACCATATGAATTCTATCACATCATCAAAAATTTCCCTCCAATAGGACAATCTTCCAAGCTGAGTATAATACAGATAATCATGATACTGGTAAGCATAAGGATCATAAGCATCCTTGTCCCGCATGCCCTCTGGTTGAGTAATCGCTATCCTCTCCTAGGCCCAGAAATGCAACAAACTAGCTCCAATGGATATACTGCTACCACCTTTGTAAACGTCCTCGTGCATATCTCTATAAAGATGGGCCAACACACACTGACCCTAAGCATACACGGTGGCTTCCTCCATCATCTAGTCAATAACAATGCCCCAACCAATGAGGAACCTCTTAGCCCTCCTATCGAGCAACAAAGGTCCAGTGATAATACTTGCCAAGATGGAAACCATAGGATCAACACCATCACAAAGAGACCCCAAATCGATCTCGAAATTGATGACCTACAACTACTCCACACCAAGTAATCTTTGGATAATTAAGGTACCCCTCCTAACATCATAATCAATCAGCTAACCATGAATGGGGATCCTGAGCATCCTCTAGACATCCTCCAAGGTAACGGTGCACTCTCTAGTAGGCAAATGAAACGAAGAGGTCTCAGAATGCCACCTCTCCACCAAAGTAGTCATCATGGCTCGATGAGCCCTAAGCAACAAGTGAGCGATATAATGCAAACCCATAGCATCGAGAAAGTCTCTATGTGTATCATCAAAATCAATCAACCGGCCCATCAACCAAGGATGTCACTCTCTCATAGACAAAGGCTTAAGGCCAGCCTGCAACCATTCAACGCACAGCGTCAAGATTTTTGAGAACTTCAAGCTAAAACTAAACATTTCCAATCAGTTATTTTGAAGCAAAAGCAAAAAATTTCTAGGCAATAGCACAAATATTTGGCAATAGCGCCCAAATTTTTCAATAGCACCAATATTTTTCAATAGCACCAATATTTTTCAATAGCACCAATATTTCGCAATAGCACCAATATTTTGAATAGAGCCAGTATTTGGAAAAAATGCTAGTATTTTGCAAAAATACCAATATTTGGCAATAGTGCACATGTTTCAACAATAGTGCTAATATTTTTCAATAGCAACTATTTTTTTCAAAAGTGACCTTATTACAAGGTCAATAGCGTTAAAATTGGACCAAAAGCGAAAAACTTCCTAAATGGTTGCTATTGCCTAGATAAAAAATTGAGCATTAATTACAGATACAAAAAATGAAAAAAGAAAAAATTAAAGACATGTGTACTAGAGAGTCCCTGTGCCAACTAGCTGTCAGTATACTCTGACTACCTTTTCCCTGTGTGGAACTCTCGGAACTCGAGGCATCATGAACCGCTGTTTGCAGAAGGAAATCTCACAAAAACTCTAGAGGTAAGAAATTCTCAAATCAAGGAGTGTAAATGAGGGTTAATTTCAACCTAATTTACCATTTAAACCCCCCAAACCTTAATTTTTTACCTTGGAAACCCTCCTAGGGGTGATCCCACAATACTGGTTTACATAATTTTGGCCAAATTAGACATTGATCTAAATTTTTTAACTAAATCTTCACTTTCAGGCACCTATAGCTACTAAACCATGAGGAATTTAAAAATGATGAAAACTAGTGATTTGTGACATTTTGTCTCTAGATTCTAAATATATTTTTTTTTAAAAATTTGGAATCAAATTGCATTTCTTTTTCCATCTCCTTCAAAAACTAGTTTTTAACAATAAACACCATTTTTAAAGAGTGATGTTCACCATAAACAACATAAATTTTTTCTATGAAGGATAAAATTCTATTTTTTTTTAATTTAGCTTTGTAACTATGATATCTAGCACATTCATTTGGTTTCATAGTGTTTTATTGAATATTTTTTCCTTAATTTAGTTTTGAAGTCAAACCATCTACAATTTAGACATAGGCGGACCATATACAACATAACTTTTTTTGTATGTATCGAAATTCAATTTATTTATTTTTGCTACATCAAGGACATCAATACCTAGCACGGACATAATTTTCAAAAAAAAAATTGATAATCTACTATTTTTTCGCATGTGCAGAACAGAGAGTTTGATTCTTGATGAGAAACCTATGTTTAATTAAAGTAAAAATAATACATAATAAAATGAAAATATATTAAAATTATATTTGATGGATAGCTCATTCTGAGGACTACCATCATCCAGTTGGGTCTGTGAAGTTGATTCCAATTTCATCTTCAACCCAAGATCGGAAAGGAAAAATTTTGCAAAAAAATGCTAGAGGGGAGGGAGAAGGGCAAAAAAAGGGGGATTCAAGCGAACCCCCCTTGACACCTTTGAGCAAAGGGGGATTCACTCAAAGGGGGGTTCACTTGAACCCCCTTTTTTTTTGCAATTTTCCTTTGTTTTCATTAAAAAATTGTGTGAAAAATGGGATGACATCACATGTGGGTTCACTCGAAGGGTGGGTTCAAACAAACCCCTTTTTGGGTTCATGCGAACCCCCCTACAAGCGAACCCCTAAAAACTCAAAAAAAAATTCTTTGGAGCATTTTGCAATTTTTCTTCGTGAAGGGAATTGTAAACCAGTATTGTGGGATCACCCCTAGGTTAAAATTAGGAGCATCCTAGAACATCTAACCCATAAATGAGGGATCTATGGCATAATTTTTCATACTCTATGTATCTAAACTATAATGAAACATTGTCGCGAGCCTAACCTAAAAAATAATTTTTCCGGCCAACCTCTCAAGGGGGCAGCCCAACGTTGTACTATATTTCCACTAACCATCGAGGCATAGTGGAGCATATAATTTTTTTCAATTATGATCTTAACATCGAATTCTTTGAAACAGCAACCTGTACTTTGTCTCAAAAAGGGGCAAAATGTAGACATGTAAAAATGACCTAACGCATATCACACATCCTGAATGACATTTTTCCATTTATTAGCATCATTATCACTAATTTCATTGCATTTCACGTCATTTACATCAATAACCCTACTTTCCTCTATTAATTGAATAATATTTAAATTATTTAATTAATTCAATATATTATCATTAATCTAACTGTTATTCCTCCTGATTAATTAAATTAATGCAAGTTATTTAATTATGTCACTAATATACCCTATTTTCCTAAATCAATTAAATTGTTTTTTTTATAAAAGACTTTATAGGCTGAGTATTTATATTATATAATAGAAAATGTTACAATATTGTAGCATGTAGAGTCTTATTAATTAGATACAAAATGTCAATTGATATAATTTGTGGAGATGACAGCCCATCAGTTGACCAATCCTTCAGATTGGAAACAAAATTCAAAATTCCACTAACTAACAAGTCTAAGTATGAAATAACATGAAGATTTCAACTATCCAATCTAGCAAAATACGATTGTCTTTTACAATGATCAATCCATTTGAACCTTTATCTTTCAAGCATTCTGAATTGAGAAGTTGGCTTCTTTCCCATCTTTAGACATGATCTGATTTGTTGGAGGTGAAGAAGTAGATTGTGTTGTGATGTTGATGTTTGGAATAATTGGCTTTAGTGGTCATGCATTTGATGTTCCTGGGTCTTCATTTATCTTTGGCACAACATTTGATTCTTCATATTCAACCTCTCTTTGTTGTGGCTGAACTGGATGACTAAGTAAAGATGCATGTTGGCAATGGTGCATAAGAAGGAATGAAATAGCATGATATTTTGTTTTGAAATTCCTTACCATGTTACTCCCCAGCTCAATGTGGTACCTATTCAGATCCCTATACAAGAAGTTTGAGGAATTATATTCAAGTGTCAATCTGAAACTTGTATAGATACTCTTGTAGCTCACTTTGTGGTGCAAGTAATGTCAAGGGAATACACCACCAATGTAAGATTCTCCAACCCAAAAATCATACTTTTCAACACTTGATAGAAGAGCATTTTCTTGCAAAAATACCTCATTTATGACTGCATTTGCTATCTTCTGTAAATCTTGAAAGTCTGGGTGCAAATCCAAAATATGTGAAACAAATATTGAGACCAAGTTTGAAGGAAATATAATCCTTTGTGTTGATGGCTGCAGTATATCTTCACCAATTGTATCCTTTACACACTTGAAGACAGGAACACAATATGTTTTAAAAACATATGATAATTGTTCCCTATCTAACGCTTTGGAAAAGGGTAATTCTCAGTGTTGCACTTGAAAAGGTGCTTTGTGGTTTCTGGGTAAAAACTCCATTTGAGACACACCCATATTACTAGAAAAAAAGATCTCAAATCACAAGTCTCAACTATTGCAAACTAAGAACCAAGATGACTAAATGGCACTCAACAACAGATGATTTTCAACAACACTAAATGCAAAGTTGACTCTATCCCAAACTAGAAAATGTAATTGAACTAAACAAAACACATAATCATGGTGCTCATAGAGTAATAAAAGACTGGTGAGTTCTAAAATACTATGTGCTTTACCTTGTTTCTTACTTCAAACCAGTTGAGCAGTATGGATTGCGCTAGCTTTATGATTCTGCCTCATGTTTCTCACTTCATATGGAGTGTTCCAGCTTATCATTCTACCTCTGAGAAAAGAACCTTGCTTCACCATTATAGCATGCATATGAGTTGAACTCCTCATATAGGCATGGACTTACTAAAATTACACATTGTTGAATTCTGCTTTGAAATCTGACTGTCCTTGGAATATTTTGACACACTCAAACCCTAGAATCCTCCTATCCTTGAGGGCCATTACACGTTTGAAAACTTATTTTGAATGCAAACATTATGCATTCCTTACAAACACATATCCCATTTTCCTAGACAATATGTCACCAGAAGTTAGAGTAATAATAAAACATTACGGCCTAGAATTGTTATTACTTAATAATTTAATTAAATCCCTTTCCCCTTTCTAAACCTAAATAATTAAATTAATTATTCAA
Source organism: Sequoia sempervirens (assembly GCA_007258455.2). Lineage (NCBI taxonomy): Eukaryota > Viridiplantae > Streptophyta > Pinopsida > Cupressales > Cupressaceae > Sequoia > Sequoia sempervirens. The sequence continues at coordinate 124,570,765 of VDFB02281492.1, forward strand.
CATCATTCAAAAAGGTCAACAAACAAATACAACTTTATTTGTTAAAGTCAAACATGACTTGCACATTCAACCCAAAATATTAATTAATTAATTATCTTCACCCCTTTTGTGATTGAGCAAATCACGACCACTGATTTCTCACTCTAAACAATTGACTAACTCATCTATTCTTCAATCGCACTAACCACTCAACCTGATTCTTCAATCCCACTAGCTTCTCAACTTGATTTCTTCAATCACACAGATTATGCAATCTAAATCCACTGATCTTTCCAATCTATTTCCTCTCAATGGTTCTCAACCTTGATCAGGATCTTTTACTATGAAATCTTGATTGTTCATCTCGAAATAGGAATTCTATAAAAATAGTCTTCTACCTTCTCACAAATCATCTAGAATTTACATAGCGAAGCGCTACATAGCTATTTCTTCAGCACATTTGAGAATTGTTATCCTCACATTCTAGTTCACCATTATCAACATGAATTGAAGCTTTTTCAACAACACCAATGGAGGCTTTGTATTGAATCAAGCAATTTGAAATCCAAACGTCAATACAAACACAACTCTGACATGGGATGGTATAACTTTTAAGGTTTTGAATTCAATTTATGTTGTCTTTTAGATTACATTGTTTGATTTTGTTATTTTAGAACTTCATTTCATGAGTATGGTTGGAATTTTATCTTGTTTGAATTAAGTTTTTTTAATTTAATTTGTTTTTTTTCCTATTGCTTTATTCCCCCCTTACGACACACATAAAAATCATATGCGAGCACATGAAACCAAAAAACTACCTCTACTCTTATACCAAATGTTAAAAAAGTGTCTATGAACCCCTTAACAATTAAACTCAAAATGAATCTCAAATACTAAACATGCAATTATTTTCATATTGACCCTTTATGGAGATTATTACATAAATCAATCTAAAAAAATAGTAGAACTTTTCTATGTAAACAACACTTTAAAAAGAGAGAATGAGGGAAGAAGAATAGAAGCAACCTCAACTGGATAAGACATGGATATACCCTAGAAAAACTCTTTTTGAGGAAAAAACCAACCTCCAAAGCACTACACAACTCAATGTATTACAAAATAAATCATGGAACTACAACACATTCACAAAGTTTCTTCATGCAAAACTTCAAATGAGATCAATGCTTATACTCCTTTGATAGAAAACAAGTATCATAACCTTATAAAATATATTCCTTACATCCTATATGGACTTGATAAGGCCAAAAAATTTATCAAAAACTAATACCATGGACTCAAACAAGGTCCTAAAATACCATGGTAACATTTCTCAAGACCCTCACATGTGTGAAATCATCACATAATATAAATAACTCTTACAAAACCATATTTAACTTCCACCTCTCAATTTTGCATATGTAACTCCCAGGCAATCTCCCATAAAGCACTAATTACATCTTACAACCACTAATAGTAGAAGATGTTCTTACAAGTTCGCTATGTAACCCCTTCATCAATGTCTCATAATAATAATATATCCAAGTTCCCTAAGAATAATTAAATAATTACATATGCATTTACCCTCGCATAGGCATCCAATTCTACCCATTTTGTGATTATTGGAGATATGCATATGTTATTTACAGGTTTATGAAAACTTAAGTTATAATAGACTTGTGATATGTAAGGTGACTAAAACACCTAATCCTAACATTGTAGACCAAATTAAACCAATCAAGTGATTCATTCAATTGAATGCATAATTGGCATTAAGTGTTAACTTGCACTGATTTGGTGTAGCCCCAATTATGCATCTAATAATCGAATCGACTAGATGCACAATTGTGGCTAATACAACCTAAATATGAACTAATTAAATGCAATAAGGTTCTTATGTCTTTTTTAACCCTATTTATGGACCCAATTGAACAATTGAGTGATTGGTTTGGCCAAATGCATAATTGGATGTCAAGCCAAACTTGCAATAATTTGATGCAATCAAGTTCTTAACACTTAATTATACCTAATTATGCACTTGATCAAACCATTTACAAGATTTTTTATTCAAACTTTCAACTATGGCTACTTGATCCCCAATATGCACTAAATTGGTGTAATTTAGTTTATAGGACTCAATTAGGTTGAATTATGTACCCAATTTAATCGATTTCTCAACTTGTTCAACTAACTAAATAGGTGGTCCTAATTAAGCATGGATGCATGCCAAATAAGTTGATACACAATTTTAAATTTCAAAATCATAAATCTTGACAAATTAATACATATTTTAGTGCATCACATTTCTATATTTAATGAATCATTATTTTACATCATATGTGATAATAATTCATATCTAACAAAGTAACTACCAATTTTAAGTGAGCATTTTGTTCATTGTTTATATTTAGGTTTTTGTGAACCTAAATTTATAGATAGAATTTAGAAAATAACTAATTGAACATCCCTTTGTGTTTGGAGTTCATCATGAAATTTTTCACTTTTATCTTAATGTGTAACACAACTTAATTTTTTACCCATAAATCAAGGAATAATATAGGTCTAAAGAAAATGAAAAACTAAAAGATATTTTGTGAGTTATAGACTATTAGTGCAATATATGACAATAAATTTGGTTTAAAATTAAGCCCATCGATTTTGGTTTGAATCATGGGAAGTGGGGAGTTTCATACTATAGACCCAAGTTAAATCCCATCAAGCAAAGGCTCTTTTGTAGTGGTCATGGGACACCTGGATCAGTAGGGATCACACTTAAATGAAAATGCATGGACTAATACCTACCCCTATATTTTACCATGGGGTCACCTTGAGGTAAGGCCAAATGTAACCATATAAAGGAAGCAAGCCCACCCTATGTCCTCTACCCTCCACCAACTCTTGTCTTGAATCCTAAATTACTTGTGATGTGTGGAGTTTGACATTTACTCATCCCCTGAGGGTACATCATTGGTCTAAATTTTGTCAAAGGAGTTGTGCTCAAATGATAGTCATAAAATTCTTATGATGGGGATAAAAAATTGTTTAACAATTTATAAAATTAATATTTTTTAAATTAAGTTACAAATGTTTATTCTTTCATTTCCCTTTCCATATAATATATTAGGAGGATAACCTAAAATATGTCTATGAATCAGCAAGGTCACAAATGGGTCCGACCTCATCCCCAATTTAATCATTCAACAATTACATCCCAGTGGAATTTGAACCTTGATAGTAAGAACAACATCACAACTTTACCATCATACCATACCACTATTGACATATTGAACTTTTGATTTATATGAATATAAATATAACAATTATTTTTTAAAACAACTTTATAATTTTTAATACAATATTAATGAGAAAAGTTGCCCAACTAAAAAGGGTTTTAATTACTATATGATAATATGTTATGAATGGGTTAACAAATGGCCATAGTATAGGATGTAAATAATTCCTATAAATCGCAATCACTCCTCCAAATGCATAATAAGGATTTGTCAAAAGTTCTACATACAAACAAAAAGACATGTTCGAAAGTTACAATCTAAAAAAAGGAAAAGAAAAGTATTTAAAAAAAATAGATTAAGAAGATTAACTTATTCTCTATAAACTATAATTTAATGTTATGAAATATATTAAAATAAATAAAGATATAATTATGGTATACTTTGAGCCATATATGGAGATCGCTTAAACAAAGATGAAATCATCTTCAATAATTGCTGCAAGAAACAATAAAATAATGAATATAAAAAAATAATTATTTTTCAAATAATCTATCTTCTAAATATTTATTAATATTAATTATAAAATAAATTATAAAATTCAAATTTATTTTCATTATTATTATATTTAATTAATTAATAATTTACATACCAATTAATTGACCCGGTTTGAGTGGTGGTTCCATGAAATCTTGCACAAACCTATTAAAATAATAAAGAATAACTTATTATTATAAAGTATAAAAATATAATATGATTTAAATTAAAAATATGTTATATATTAAACTAATTAAAATCTAACCTTATAACCATTTTTTCTCCGTGTTTCTCACAATGATAGAAGCTACAACCTTTAGTGAATGGCAGTGCTTTTCCTTCACATTCTGCATTTATCAAATATATTCATTTTAGAAAGATGTATATAAAATAAATTATTATGGACACTTATTTATACTTATAGTAATATAAAATTAGTTACCTAAGTGCCAGAGGACTGCCACATTTAAATCATCTCCTTCGCTTACTTCTTCTATTACAAATATGATGTTCTTTCCCATAGCTTCAACCAAATCCTTTATGAATTTCAATACCATCTACATTCATTCCAAATAAGAAACCCTTGAAAACCTTCAATATTATTATAACATTAATAATTTAATTATAAAATTCATTATGGAATTAAGAACAATGTAACTTTTTAAAAAAAAACCATAAATTTTAAGTATAATAACAAGAATTAGATTGGACATGAATTATAATTTTATTTTATTTTAGATTTATTTTGATTGTGTTTTTCTATGTAATGATCAATATATAAGTAATTTAAAAAACTCCAATCTAATTTAATGTCATCTTTATATATTTTAAGAGTTTGGATTTTTTTTGTGTTTTATTTACTTTTTTCATGAAATTTATTGAAATGGAATTCATTCAAAATCTTTTCATTTATTGAAATCTAAGTTTGATTTCAAGTTAAGGTTTTTTAAATGTAAATTTGATCTCAAGTTAACTATTTTTTTCTAATCATTATTTATTGATTTGAATACATAATTTGTTAATTTGTATGTTAAGATGTGGTGTAAAAGAACAAAACCTAATTCATTATTGTATCATCTATTATTTATAAATTTAGAAAGAGATTTTTACTGTAATATTTTTGAAGCATAGCAACAAGATGATGTCAATATATGTCTTTAGCATATCGAATGATTATTTAGTATGTTTTGGATTATTGTTCAAAACTATTGAATCAAAATTCAAGGATGTTGCTAAATGAGAAGATTCTTGCCTAACAAACCACTAAAGATATTCATCAAGATTGTATATTTTAAAACATAAATACAAATTCTCAAAATTAAAATTTCAAACAAACAAAAATACATAAATTATTTTTGTCCACACAATTTAAATCTTTAATAAAATTCATTCTCATATAAAATAATATTTATATGTACAAATTCACCCAAAACAAATCTTATATATATATAACAAAATTTATATATTAAATATTATTCTTCTATGAACTTCTAAAACTAAATATCCTAATCCGTTTAATTATCATATTTGAACTGTGTATTTGTGCTTACATTAATGTAAGCATTTAGAGTTAAACTAGCATCATTTGCTTTTTCTTTTGATGTTTTAAATATAAATGAAGTGTTTTTAAACAAAATGTTATAGATAAAATAATTAATTAAACAAAGGAAAGAATTTAGTAGGTAGGTAGGTAGGTAGGTAGGTCACATATGTTTTGGTTTATTGTATCTAGGAGAGCTATGTTATAAAATGTTAACATATAATGAAGATTATATTTAATGTATTTATTTAATAAAAAATTATTATAAAATAAGTATTTATATCTTATAAATAAATTATGTTTTTATGTGATCTTGTAAATTTTGTGTTTAAGAAGAATATAATTTATAATTAAATATGTTTTTGAATAGTTTAAAATGAAATTGTGTTTCTAGACAAATCTTTAATTTTAACCAAACTAAAAAAATGCAATCAAAAATCACATCCAAAATCGTCAAGATTCAATCTAAAGGGGATTCAATAGAATTCTCTTAAATCAAACATAGTCAATAACGTTGTGGTGATGTGTGTCACCTCATGACCAAAGGGGAGTTCAAGGGCTTCCATCAAACCCCCTTAGAAAACTACACACACAATGAAGGAGCAGTGTTTGGAATGTGCAAAGGGGGTTAGACCAAAGAGGTTCGATCAAATCCCCTTATATTGACCCTACATATGCAGTGCCCTAGTGGCAATGTTTTTCCTTCCCATCCACATATAATTTTAGACAACAAAATAAGACATTGCATGCTATGTGCATAGGGTCACACCCACAACAAGATTTTACAAGTGCATAACCCTCATAATTAACTTTCTATAAAGTATTATATGATATATTTTTATTTATTTTATAAGTAAAATATGTGCATAAATGTCTTTGTCTAACTAAAATGAATGATAATAGACATAATAATAATAATAATAACAATTGAAGTCATGTAATTTCCATAGTCCATAATAATAGATTTGATATATTTATGGATTTAATTGTGTATGATTTTTTCATCACTTTCCCATCATATTGATGATGAAAAGATCCTACACAATTAAATCTCAAAATATATCAAACCTATCAAAAGAAAATTAAGATAAAATATAGCTCTAAATTTTCATTAAAATTATTAATAAATAAAATTGATAATTAAATATTAAATAAATATATCAAAAAAATACAAAAATTAATGATATTTTTTAAAATTAATGAAAAAAAAATTAAATTGATAAAATAACACAAATCACTTATTTCCATCATCTTTAAATTCTTGACAATGAACACATTATTATAATCACACTATAACATACTACTGAAAATTAAAATTAAAATATTTATCCACTTACAAAAAGTAATTTATAAAATACAAATATATATTATAACGTGATTTATTATTTTCAGTAAATTATTTTTAGAATTTTTTTATTTAAATATAATCATTAACAAAATAAATTTCACATACGATCTCTACACAAATGAGATAAGCTGTAAAGCAAAAGCAAAAGAAAAGTCCAGCTCACCTTCTTTCCCTCGAAAGTCCCTGAAAATTGGGAGTCGTTCAATACACAATTCTCTGCAAGCAGATTAGTTACTGATTTCACGTCCTTTCTATTCAATCCCTGATAGAACGACATCACCGTAGGAGTTGCGGTGATCAAATCTGCTGCTACTTCGTGTGGAGCGGGGTCCATTTGGGCACCAACACCCTCAGAGGCGGGCGTCACACAAAGAGATTTGAACCCGTGACCTCTCGGAGGCAACGCAGTGACCTGCGGCGCCCTGATAACGGCCCTCGAAGGCACGCGAATACGCGAAATGGCGAGAGAATGCTGTGGCTTTATGCTCCCGGGGACTCGAACTGAGGACTTCGCTGATGACAAGGAAAATGCGCCGTTCAACGAGAGAGCAGCCATGAAGAATTTGCCGTCAATTGACGCGAAAAATGAATTCAAGAGATATGAAAGCTTGTGAGCATTGGATGGTGCATTTATGGGAGTGTATTTTGGGTTTCGTTTCGATCAAAGCAATGTTTGATTCTAAAGTTAAAGCAGGAGCTGCTTGAGCTGGACTTAAATGGTAGTCTAAGAAACGAATAATATGAAGCTTGTGGGAAACGAAAGAGGAATATAATTCAGCTCGGCATATTTGCTTGCTTTTTAATTTCTTCTGCTCTTCTTTTTGCACCCTAAAGAAAACAAGTAATGAGAATGTTGTTAGCTTAATGTATTATTAAATAATGAGCTTATAAGTAGTATATTTGAGTTTATTTTTATATTGAAATTTTATGATTATTTATAAAAATTAGTTTTGGTTTCAAGTTTTTTTTTGTCTTTTAATTTGAATTAGATATGTAGACTCAAGTAAAGTCATTTTTACAGTCATAGATATAAATTTTGAATTTATAAAATTTAAAGTCAAATTAAATATGACTAATTCTCTTTTACTAGTTATTGTTTGTAAATTTAATATATGTGTAGAGCAAATTTTGCTCTAAGTATGTTTATTTTATTCTTTTTGTTCTTTGGGCTTCGAGGTTCTTATCTTTTCGACTTTTGTTATTCACCCCACTACGTGTCACATTGACTCATCATTTTGGAGGTCGTAGGTTAATTTTGGCTAAAAGGTGCGTAATGGCCTCCATGCAAGGATTTTCCCCAAGCCACTCACAAATTTTTGAAGAAGGCCCTCCAAGCATGCCACGTCGCCCGTCTTTCATCAAGCGGGTTTCTTCACTATCAAGGAACAATATCTTCGCAGACGTTGCCAGGTCGCAAAGTGTTTTTGCTCCTTCACAATCTCAAGGGACAGCTTCCATTTGACGACGCCATTACTACCTACAGCCAATCAAATCAAATTTTTTATCAAGCATTTACAACCTTGGGAAATCTTCATGAAGCTCTTGTGGCAGCTAGTTCATCGAGTTGTTGCACCCATCGCCATTATTGAAGCGGCTCGGCTTTTATTACCTAGAATTGTCATGATTGATTTTGATCTTTGATCAGATTTTGAGGTTTCTTGGCTATGCCACCTGTTAGGGTTTTGTCTTTGGCGACGAAGAGTGTTTTGTGCTTGTATGCTTCCCTTGTCTTATAAAAGGGAATTTCCAGTAGCCTCTCCATATACAGACAGATACAAAAAAAAAGATAGATAGATAGAGTAGTGGTGTAGAAAATTTCTTACATAACTCTAATTGCTCTATAGCAATTTTGTAATCAATTTCAAGATAACTATTCAGATCTGTTATCCGACCTTAGCATTTTTATTGTTCTACAAGATCAAGTAATAGAAGAAGGAAATTTGTATTAGACGGTGCACATACGGCCTTTGTTTTACATTTTATTCTCTATTTCATGCATGCTAAATGCTCTGTCACTTTATTTTTGGATACAGCCTTGATAATTGATTCTTAGCTACTAGCTTTTATGTCCTTCTAACTTAGACTCTCAGGAATTGAACCAAGTTATGATACTCTTTCATTTTTCTATTGAAATTATGTTAGATTTCATATTATGTTGTTAGGGAAAAATAGTTTTGTAAGGGTTTGAAGCACCTTATCCAAACTTGGGTTCCTTGTTTTCTGTCGAACCTTAATGGGTGCTTCCCACGAAAGGATTTGAATGACTACTATGTGCTTGTATAGGCCTTAATCGCTCGTTCTCCTTCCAACAATGAAGGGTCTGTGGCATTTTGTGTTCATTTTATCAGGAATAGGAACCTATTAAGGTTTAATATGTTGTAAAACCTTCTGCCTTAGTTAAGTTTTATTTCTACATTTTCTTCTCCCTTTCCCCAAACATAAAAGGAAGAATCGACTTCTGTAAAAATCTCGTAGGTTATTCAATGAAGCACAAGAAGGTCCCCCCATTCACTGAATTCTCCATAAGATTGTTTAGAGAAGTGCAAGCTTTCATGATCAACAGTATGTTTATGTTTATTTGTGTGCTATGTTTTTGTATTTAAAGATTTCTATTTATTTATTTTGAAATTATTTAGGAATGTTTAAATATGAAAAGAATATCAAGGTTGAAGAGTATAAAGGAGAATTTATTCTGCATTCTCTACTTGTGGCATCATCTAAGGCACTATTTCATGCTTGTTTGTTTTCTTCATTTTTTTGTCTAGAGTGACCTAGTATATATTATTCTAGGAAGTCCTCCCCTATTACTAACTTTAGCACATGAACCATAAGAGTTGCCTTGGTCTTGAAGATTTTCTTCGGGTAGAGGTATGTAATACCCACCAAAAAATCAACTTAGTGCTTTTTTTACAAGTCTTATGCCAATGTACATGGCACTATGAAGAAAATTTATCATTAGGGAGTAGACTTAGAGTTATGTGAATGGGTATATGTGATGAAATTGTAATAATTATATCAAGAGTCATAATTTATAGTAGCAATGTAGGGGGGGAAGAATCTAATGCCATGATTATTGAAAAAAATCTATTTAGAGTTGACATTTATTTTTTAAATACAAAAACATCAAAATTGTAATAAACAACATATAAGTATTATGAAAGTGTATAAAATGAAACTAGTTAAAAAAAATGTATATAATATTAACTACACTTTTCAAAGTAAAAAGAATTATCAAAATAATGAATGGAGTATATTCCAAAATTCAATTAAGGATTACATATAAAAATAAAAAATAAAACGAGTATATTACCAAAAAATAACTTTTCAAATGAAAATTGAAATAATGCACATGATGTACATATAATTAAATCATATTCTTAAATAAAAATGAATATTTGTGTGTTCATGTATGTATATAGTAAATAAAATAGTTCTAAAGTAAAATAAAATAGCTCAAGATTGATATCTTTTGACACTTTTTAGATAGACGTATTTAAGATATCTATACTAGATAATAGCAATTCCATAAGGATTTCCCTATGTGGCAAGGCACTCCATATCTTCAAACTATCATTAAGAGATGTTCATGGTCGATTCCACAAAAGGATATAAAAGTCATGGAAAATCCTAACCTGGGAATTGGACATTCCAATAGGTGACTAACATCTTCTTATGGTCGTTCATTTACATTGTCAAATCAGGGAACGTATACTTGAAATGGAGTGGCACTCTATGTGCACTAAGAACCAGTTTCAGTCACAATTTACCAGAAATAAATGCTTGGAAGGAATTCTACTTATGCTGCAGGAATGTAATGTAAAGTCTTCTTAACTTTAGCATAACTTAATCAAAGCAGAAATCATGACAACTATTACTAAGAAACAAACTATGAATTGGCCTTATGCTGCAGGAACAAACACAGGGATGGATTCCCGATGCTGCAGGAACAATATAAGACTGAGTTTGCGCTAAAACCTTCAAGAATGAAATCTAACTTATAATCAATAGGAGATAAATAACTAACTACAGATACTCACTAAGTGGGCCCCCTTAGCAAGCATCAACCAGTTTATGCAAGAATTGAACTCAAAACTTCATCAGCTTTTATTCATAAACTTGGAATCATATACATTGATTGTTCTGCTTGTAAGAAAACTAACACAAAACATTGTTTCTCATTATAATAGTAACTTTAACACACTATGTTGCTCACTCACGCAGGAGGAACACTTATTTATATTAGAAAAGCAACTAACTACCTAACTCTAACAGAGAAAGACGTGGACATAAATGCATCCTGAAACCGAGGAATAGACTTCTCATAAATGAGGGCATATATGTTCAACACGATTCAGAGAGAATTTAGTATTCCACTCTTCCTAGATTAATGGTCATTTAGATTTCCTCCCAACGACCCAGTCAAAGAGTCTTTGTTGGAACAACTTCCTCGATGTCGTGTTGGAAATGGTCTTTACTGCAGGGCCGAGATCTGTTGCGCTTTGACTCGTTCATGCTTCCTTCAACAATCTGCGATGCACATGGCGACAGAAGTGAAAGAAAGCACGCGTGGAAAATAACACGATACACATTCATTAATCACATATTAAATCCATTTCATTATATCCAAAAACCACATTCATTATATCAATCATTCGGGAGGTCAAACAGGGAAATTAATACAGACACATAGAGATGTTAAGCTGCAGGAATATAGGAATGTGTTGCTACAGGATACTACTTGATTTTAGATAAAAAGCCTTTAATCAAAGAGTTAAAACAACCATCAGCAATAAGAGTAAAGGTATTAAAAATACATCATAATATTCAAATTATGAGCATATTTCGAGCTCATCAGTTCACATGCATGGGTCAAAAAATTGTCCCTACTTTATATTTAATGATTGATTCTTTCAATCACTTTGCATGATTCCAATGGCAACTAATGAATGGAAAAGATGGTTTTCCCACTTGGACAATTATTGGGAAAGTTTATAATTTGAACGTCAAACTAAAAAGCCCCATGTCGAGGACTTACTATTAATGATTAGTGCTTCATCCTTGTCGACGAAAAAAAATTCTACAAAAATATGCCTCTATTTGCTTCCTTGAAAATGTGTTGAATTGTGAAGCTTCCATGTAGTCCCTAAGGGGCCAAGCCTTTACAAAATGTTACTTTTCTTCTAATTCACCACATCTCTATTATAGATCAAATTGATCAAAACCTTGAGCCTCATTCTAGTTTTGCTTATAAACATTATAGTTTTTACATACTTGGAGGCCTAAGAGGAAAGCCTGGGCCTCTACTTCATTATTTGTTCCACAATCCTTCACCTATCCTACACAACCCATGGCTTTCAAAATCATAGCCCCTTTAGGGAACACTACAATCACATTGATTAATAGCCAATTTTTTGCATCTTTCCATCCATTAGAAATAATTGACACCCCTATTTGTTTCCATGAATTTCTAATGGGAGCCAATGCATTGTCTATGTTTTTAACCTCCTTTTTTAGTAAGGTGTTATGCACCTTCTTATAACTTAGCCCTATGTACCCTTGTGGAGCCTCATTTACTTTTCTCAACATATTGTGCCAATATGGTGATCGTACAACATTTAATGACGAACTGTTTGCATATAGACATTTTGCAATAGCTTGATCTACAATCTCTCTAACATCATTCTTAAATTCTCTCTCTAATGGCTCCTGGTTTCTCTTCACATTAACAAGTTCTTCAATTCTACCCAAAAATGGGTGGCTCTCCATTATGATGTCAAGAAAGTCACTATAGGATGGAGAAGCAGGGGGTCTCCTTGATCCCCTTCCTCTCCTCAAAGGATGGTTTGTGCCACAAACAACTCTTACATATGCTTTCTCTTGCACCCTAATATATTCTACTATTTGTTGAACTAGTAACCCATTACCATCCTTTCTTGGACATGCTTTGATCCCCTAAAGGGAAATGGCACATAAATGGGCTTTCACATGATGTATGAGCTAGTATACCTCACATTACAAAAACTGCATATCTAAACAAATGTTTCACCTCATCGAACTTGTTCTATCATTTGCACAAATTTCCATAAAGGTGAATTTGGGTTAGTTTTGAAGGTGGGTTGAGCAATAGAGCTAGTACCGGTTGCCATTATGCTATCTATAAGAAGTTCAAAAAACAATTATTAAACAATAAATGTTAAATATTTAATTTATTATTAAAAAAAAAAAATAAATTAGTGTAATCATAATTTAATAAATTTATTGATTATAAATATATTATAATTTTAAATTATTAATTATTTAACTATGGTTACTATTAATAACATAAATCAATTTATAAGATTTTTTTTTTTTTTTTGGTACGTAAAGGATAAATTATATTAATGATCAAAATTCAATTTACATTAGCCCTCTGGACAGAGTTTCTGTCACCAAGGGACACCATGCAGACCAGCCATACAGCATAAGACACTCGGCCACCACCATCAGGCACTGTTACTAATTGCTGAGCACGCGTGGGCAAAAGCTACCCCCGCAACAGACTTCCAGCGCCAAAGACGCCCAGCTAAAAGATGAAGGATGTGCCAATGTTCGAGAATGCACTCAGGCAACACCAGGGGAGAGGAATACCATGCTCTTGTGGCCATTTGTTCCCTCATTTGCTAGCTTGTCTGCTTCACCATTTGCTTCCCTTAAGATGTGTCTGATCTCAAAACATGAGAAATTTTGAAGTGCCTCTAGAGCCTCTTCCAGCAATGGTTGAAGCATCCAATTATGGAGCTTCCCAGTCCTCATTGCTTGAACTATCACCATTGAATCGCCTTCCACCACTACCCTTGACAATCCTAGTTCTTTGCAAAGATAAAGGCCCCATATCAAACCTTGCAACTCTGCCACCGTATTTGTGCCTTCAGGGAGTGGGATGGATCATGTTGCCAAGGTTTGTCCTTGGGAGTCCCTGATGATGCTTCCAACTCCAGAGATACCTGGGTTGCCTCGCGAAGTGCCATCGAAATTCAATTTGAACCAGCCTTCTTAGGGAGGCTGCCACACCACACTTGAGCGATTTGAAGACTTCCTCTCTTGCTTCACTTGTCCTGGCTTAGGAATTTTCAAACCAAGCCAGCCTTTCCTCATCTGTGCGTCCCATTCTGTGAATTGAAAATCATCTCCTGATCTTAACATTATTCTGCTATTTGTTGCCTCGACTATGGCAGCTTCGAGTTAACTGACAAACGAGGGAAAGCTTCTTGCTTTATCTATGAAGAGCCTCTTGTTCCTTTCCTTCCACAGCTCCCACACCATGAGAGATGGGCAAAGCTTCCAAAGCACATTGTATAGAGATCCTTTCTTAAGTACTGGCCAGTAGGAGAAAAGTGTCAAGATGTCGTTTGGTAGTGCGCATGACCATCCCAGCTTGGCACATAGCCACCTCCAACATGCCTGCGCAAAGGGACAGCACACCAGTATATGATTAGCATCTTCTTCTTCATTCCTGCATAACACACACCAAGAAGGGCCTGCATAGCCCAATTTCCTGAATTTGTCTGCTGTCAGAATCTTGTTCTGAATAGCTGCCCAAGCAAAAGTGCCTGCCTTTGGGAGGCAAGATTTACTCCAGCAGAGCTTTAGTGGTAGCGTAGATTTGCTCTCCTCTTCACAGAGAGAGATATAGCCATCTTTGGGTCTATATTTCCCTGACTTTGAATTGGCCCAGATTAGTTTGTCCTCACCCTGTCTGATCTGAATGTTTCTCTTTCTTAGAATACCCACCAAAACTGCCCTGTCTGATTCTTGTATATCCACTATGTTTAGGTCCCGCCAAGACCATAACAGGCGCCCGTCACACCACTGATCACACATATAGTCTCTTACCTTCGAGCCCCAAAGATGTTGAAGCGTTGCTTTTGTCTGTGCCATTGTGGTGATGTTGTCAATGCTCAGAAAGCCTCCCCATGAGTCCTCCCAGAAGTTCGCACTCCTCCCATCTCTAATGTCCCACGAGAGATGCTTAAGAACGAGGGGTCTGCATGCCTTCATGAAGTTCCAGATTCTAGAGCCCTGCAGGAGGTGATCAGTCAGCAAAATGCTATTTGAATCTTGGCTTTCCAAGTATTTGTGCCGCAAGATCCTTTCCCACTTTGCCTCGCCATTGGTGTAGACATTCCAAACCAGCTTAGCGCCCAAAGCTTGGTTCTGTTTTAGGATGTTGCAAATTCCCACACCACCATTGTTTCTTGCTTTATGTACAGCATCGCAAGCTATGAGAGGGTATTTCTTTTGTTCTGAAGATCCTTTCCAAAAGAATTTCCTCATACCCCGATTTATCGTGGAAGCTTTGCTCTTGGAGAGAGCAAGGAAAGAGAGGAGATAAATTGGGATTGCTGAGATCACTGCCTTGATTTTTGTGATTCTCCCTGCCCATGACAGCCATTTCCTGCCCCATGAAGACATGCGATTTTCCAACTTTTCAACCAACGGATCCCATAATTTGCAGTTGCTGATACCAGTGGCTAGAGGGAGACCAAGGTAAGTGGTAGGAAGCTGGCCTATCTTGAAGTTGAGCATTCGAGCCACCTTGTGAGTCATCCTTTGTGGAGTATTAATGAAAAAAATTTCTAACTTCGCCTCGCTAACTACCTGACCAGAGGCCTTACCATATTCATTTAGGATGCCTTTGAAGGCCTGAGCTTCTTCTTCTCCTGGGGTGCCAAAGAGCAGAGTGTCATCCGCAAACTACTGGTGTGAGCATGGAGGAACGCCCCTTGTGATTTGCAGCCCAGCAATCCTACCATCCACCACTGCCTTATTTAAAGAACGTCCTAGAGCATCAACCATCAGGACGTAGAGGAATGGAGATAGTGGGTCTCCCTGTCTCAATCCCCTTGAGGCTGCAAAAAAACCAGCTGGCTCACTGTTAATCAAGCTAGAATACCGAGGGCTGGAGATGCACTTGAAGATCCAGTTAACCTAGTGTTTGTCAAATCCATAAGCCTCCAGAACCTTGCATAGAAAGCGCCAATCAACTGAGTCATAGGCTTTCCTGATATCAAGCTTTATCAACATTCCAGGCCTTCTGTTGTATTGAAGAGAATGAATCACTTCTTGGGCGATAATGGCTCCCTCATAGATTGACCTGCCTGGGATAAAGCCGGTCTGCTCTTCCGCAATCAGGGTTGGCATCAGGGGTTTTAATTTGTTCGCTATTATTTTGGTGAGAATCTTGTACAGAGTGTTGCATAATGCAATGGGACGAAACTCCTCCAGCGAGCTTGGCTTCTCTTTCTTCGGCACTAAAACCAGAAATGTAATGTTTACTTCCTTCAGGATGTCTCCAGCAGCCCTGGCTTCTTCCAACGCCTCAGTTATGTCTTTTCCTAGAAAGCCCCAACATTTCTGAAAAAAATTGGCTGGGTATCCATCCGGACCTGGGGCTTTGTCGGGGTGGAGTTGGAAGGTAGCAGCCCTGATTTTCTCCTCTGTGAAAGGTTGGAGGAGCACTCTGTTTTTCTCTTTGCTTACTAGCCTAGGTACATGCTCGAGGAAGGCATTTTGTTCATGAAGCTGGGATCCTTCCTGATTATTGAGCAGATTCAAGAAGAAGTTGACCGCCTCCTGAGAGATTGCAACTGCCTCTTCAATTTCTAAGCCATCGTTGCATTTAAGTTTGGAAATCCTATTGCATTCTCTCCTTGCTCGAGTGGAATTGTGAAAGAACTTCGTGTTTCTGTCTCCTTGTAACCAAAGCTCTCTCGATTTTTGGCACCAAAAGATTTCCTCTCTTTCCAGTTGCACTTCTAAATCTCTTAGAAGTTCCCTTTCCCTGACAAACAAGTCCTCATTCATCCCATTGGCAATGACCTCCTCATTTATCTTCCCCAGCTCACTTTCTAGCCAAGACTTTTTTTGGAAGATGTCTCCAAAGGACTCCTTATTCCAGCTTTTTAATTTCTGCTTTATTAGTTTTAATTTCCTAACCACACGGAATAGCTTATTGCCTTCTGGATTTTTGCTATGCCACCACAATTCTATCATTGGGATGAAGCTAGGCTCTGAGAACCACATTTTCTCGAACCTGAACGGGCACCTTACTTTGCTTATGTCCCCCATAATCTCTAGCTTGATCGGATAGTGGTCTGATCCCGACTGGGGGATGATGTTGCATTCGAATGTGAAGGGGAACTTACTAAAGTCACCGCCAAAAAAGAATCTGTCAAGCCTCTCTGCTATGTTGCTAAACCCTGATCTTCGATTTGTCCATGTATATGACCCTTCCTGCATTGGAATTTCCAACATTGCATTTCTCGAGATGAAATCCCCAAAGTCAATCTGCGATTGAGACCTTGAGTGTTGCCCCCCCCTTTTGTCGCTACTGTGTAGTAGAGCATTGAAATCGCCTCCTACGATGAAAACACTTTCTTGTTCAAGTTGCATTAGTTCCTCCACCTCCTTCCAAGTTGCTCTCTTTCCTTGCACAGAGGTTGGCCCGTACACATTGACCAGTATGAAGGAAAGGTTGGCTCTATAGCTTGAATTTATAAGATATATTATATAATACTTATATTTATTATTTTAATATTTAATACTTTAATACTTTAATTCATATTAAAATTAATTTATATTATATATAATAAAATTTAAAATGAAAATGTATAATAATAAATATAAAATATTATATTACTTATATTAATAAATGTTATGCAAATGGTTTGTCATTTAATGTTGTACGATCACCATTTTGGCAGGGTATGTTGAGGCTCCCCAAGGGTATACAAGGCCAAGTTATGAGGTGTGTAGCAGCTTACTAGAAAAGGAGGTAAAAAACATAGACAATGCATTGATTCCCATTACAAATTCATGGAAAGAAACAAGTGTGTCAATTATTTCTAATGGATGGAAGGATGCCAAAAATTGGCCATTAATCAATGTGATTGTATTGTGCTCTAGAGAGAATGTTTTTGAAAGCCATGGATTGTGAGGGACAAGTGAAGGATGCACAATTTATTGCTAACATCCTTATACAATGCATTCAGGATGTGGGTCCTCAAAATGTTTTCCAAGTAATAACGGACAATTCAAAGAATTCTACAATCACAGGTATGTTGATTAAGATGTTGTTTGAATACATATTTTGGACACCTTGTGCTATCCACACTCTCAACCTCATGCTACAAAAGTTAGGTAGGAAAATAAATTGGATCAAACAAATTTTTGATGAGATTGAAGAAATCTAGATGTTCATCACAAACCATCACATGTCACAAGCCATTTTTAGAACATTTTCATAGTTCGAGTTGTTGAAGGTAATTCAAACACTTCAAATTTTAAATTTTACATTTCACTTTAGTAATTATTAATTTATTGTTTAAATATGAGCATGTCTTCTTTATATTTTAATTTTAATTTTTTATTTTCGAATAGGATGTTGAAACCAGATTTGCATCCAACACAGTCGTCTTGAGGTGACCTATGAAGGTGCAGAAGCCACTTTCTAGCATGGTTATTAGTCAAAGTCGATCCCTATGGAGGTAATCCAATACTAAAAGGCAACAAATATAAAGCAGATCCTATATGACACTTGGTGGGAATGAGTGGAATATCTTCTTAGTTTCACTAAACCCATCATGAGTATGATCTATTTTACTAACATGGATAAGCCAAGTTTTGGACAAGTATACAATGGCACTGACTCAATGATCAAGAAAATAAAATTCATCATAAATGAAAAAGAGCAAGATCCTAAAGAAACTCTCTTCAAAGAGGTCAAACAATTTGTGTTGAGCGTTGGAACAAAATGAGCACCACACTAAATCTTCTTGCATTTGCATTGACTGCCAAATTTTATAGTGATGAAATTTTTGCTATGCCATCAAGGGTGCCACCATAAAAATATATAGAATTTAGTGACAGGTGTAGGAAAGCACTTACTAAAATCCTCCTCGATCGTGAAATGGAGGATTTAGTTACAAGTGAGTTTGTTGATGAAGTCCTTCCGCGTTCCATGACAAGTATAGGAAGGATACCCATGCTTGGTGGTACCCCAATGGCCATACATCACCACACCTCCAAACTCTTGAGATCAAAATTTTATCACAAATTTTCTTAATTTTTATTACACAATCTAAATTTATATTGTTTACTATTTTAAAAATAATAAAATTATTAACTTCAAATTTAAGGTTTGATTTACAATTTTATAATTGTAACCCTCTCACTTTGTTTCAATAGGTTGCTAGTTCCTCTTCATCTAAGCAAAATTGGAGTACATACTCCTTTTATCCACTCAGTGAAACACAACCGATTGACAGCAAGGAAGAAGAGCTAGTTTATGTGCATTCCAACTTGTGCCTTCTTACTCATAGATAGAATGAGTACAAGGAAGGAGGCACGAAGTTGTGGGATGTAGATCCAAAGCAAACTAATTTGGATTTTTCAGCTGCCACAATCTTTACTTTCTATGGAATAGGACACCCAATGTGCTTCTAGTGCAAGTGATAGTGGGGTTGCATGTGGTTCTACTAATCTACCTACATCATTGATGTTGATCTTCATGATGACCCATATGATGTTGATTACTAATTGTATTATTTTAATGTTGAACCAATGAACAAAGAATTCAATATATCTAAGTCTACATTCAAGTTTTGACAAATTGATATCAAACTAAATTAGTATTATTATATTCCAAATTTGTAATATTTATGGTAGTTCTAAGATTTGTTTAGCATACACATGATATGTGGTATTCTAAATTTAATTCTTGTTTTTACTTTTTAGGCTGCAAATAGTATATATCTATTATTTTTATCTGTTTTTTGTACAGATGTACCCAATCCCCCCAAAAAAAAATCCATACCAACGTACCCATACCCGTACTTGATTCGGCAACTTAGGTTAAAACGAGAAAATGGATGAGAATGAGTGACTGATTACATGAAGCACAAAAGGGAAACAATTAATCAATTTAAATCCTATGAAAATATTGAATTGGATAGAAGAATCTCTCTTTGTAAAGCATATTCTCTTCTTATATAACTTTTAGTCTTATCACCTTAATGTTGATTTTACTCAAAATTGGACAGCTATATGTTCATGCTTGAATCCAAAACTATTTCATGTTCATTTTCCAGATTTTGCATGCTTTGTTGGAATAAACTAACATCTCTAAAGCTCCCTTTAAGTTTGCAAACCACATTCTCGTTCAAGTTTTACTATTTTATGCAATGGTCTCAATTTACCAAAACTGGAATCTATCCATTACAAACACTTAGGAAGTGAGCCTTCCCAACTTGAACTTGCCATAGGCTGAGGTGGCACATTGAATTATTGCCCCATTGACTGCCAAAGTGCCACATCTTATGAAAGAAATTGTAGAGTCAAGTTGTTGATATTCAAAACGGTGCACTTAATGCCTTTGGATTCTTTGTTTGTGGGTATATTGACTTCTTCAATGGTTGTTTCTGAGGAAATTACTTCCTATCACAACTCGTTCAAATCTGCAACCTGCATCCTGATAAATGTTTCAGATCTTGTAATCATTACTTCATTTCAACCAGTTCATGCACCCATTCCTTCGTTAGATTCTCCTTAATACATGTAATCTCATTCGCCCTTGACTTTTGTATTTTAGTGGTAATATCTTGCAGGCTCTTGAGTGTCTTATCTGCCTTTCGAGGATCAAGTAGACCCTTTCTTGTCAATTCAGTCACTATACCAGCAATACAACCCACTTTCTTTTTGAAATTCATGACGCTCCTCCTGCTACCTTTAGCAGCATCAATCCTTCTTTAAAATATAGTTTCCTTCTTGATCGGATCAATCCAAATGGTTTTTAAAACCTTCCAGGCATCTAAAGGAACCACATGGTGAAAATATGAAATGTATTCCACAGCCTCATCTTTGAGAGGGGTCATGGTGGCCTTAACTGATCTGGAAAAAGCCTGGACTCTGCTAGCTTCAAATCTCAATTTTTGCAATGAGATTACAACTCCAATTAACTTACATAAGTTGCTCCCAAATCAGAACATTGCTGCTTTATATACTTTATAAGGACCTCTTCATACATGGCTTAATAATTTACTCTCTACTTTTCTTAGCTTGACCTGTACAATAACAAGGCCAGCCATTGCTTTAGGATCAAGGACAACAACTCGTTGAAAATCAGGGCCCCTTGTTTCAAGCTCTGTTACTCTTTTCTTGTTGGTTTCAAACTCAGCCTCGAGCTTGTTAACTTCAAATTGTATTGTATGTAACTCTATCTTCATCTTTTCAACATCTACATTGATTTCCTTTTGCCTCTTGCTTGATGCTTGATGTGTTGTCATTTGGAGGTCAGACAAGTCTCTAAGCAATACATTTTAAAAGGAGATTGCACCCCTTGATACACAGATATCCGTAAGTTTCGATCTCCTCTCCAATTATTTCTCCAGACAACTATCTGACAGTTTTAGATTCAACAAAATAAGATTCCATTTACTTTCTGACATTTTGTTCCTCAAAACCCCTTAACTAATTCCTTTGGCTCACTTGCACCAGATTTGATATTAATGAGGAAACTAACTAGGTCACCATCAATATTTAGTTCCACATATACAGTCATGGTCTTCAAGACATCAGTTTTAAGAGAATCAACTTTCTTTTGCCTTTTAAATAAAACAAGTTGTTTCTGGCATTGTGGAGATGACTTCTGCTTTTTGGTCAGAGACTCAAAGTGAGTTGTTCATTTCCTGCAACTTCTTATCAATTGCCTTGATCAGGATGACATCTAGGATTTGTCCTCGGCAAGAGAAGTTTATCCTCCCTTCAACTGATCAGGTCCAACATCTTTAGGCATATGATCGACTGTTTCAACACTTGAATCAGAACCAATATTCTTAAGTTCCTCTAAACCGAATTTTTTTCTAATAATTTGTCATCCTGATTTAACTTAGTTTGATCGCCAGTCAACTCCACCTTGACCTCTTTTCAAATTATGAGCTTCACAGCCCTGGCATCTTTTCCTTCTTTTTATTCGGCTGCCTCATCAACACGCTAGAGATTGACAATCAAAATCATTTCCCAACATGGTGTTCCAATACAGGAAGCAACAATATCAGGCAATCATTCATGGCCCTGCAGTTCTGGATCCTTATCACTGGGATTTCTCCTGCTTTCAACTTCTTGCCAGCATCTACATTATTAATTTCCATGAAAATTGATGGACTGGTTCTCGTACCAGAGGCTCCTAAATGCAATATCAGGTGAGTAATGATATTTAATTTAATAGGTTTTACCAACATCAACACTTTAGCAAATATCCACTATCAAATGAACTTGCAATCAACAAGCAAATCCTATTCTTCAATGGGTCATCCTCTCTTCTATCAATTCGTCCCAAGGACCTTTAATTCCTTCATTATTCTTCATCATAATCGTGCACATCAGAAAGCTTCATGTCCCTAAACTCATTTGCCCCATTCTGTATTATTGATTGGGATCATACATATTACAGTCAATGGTTAAATTCTTCAAAGTGATAAACCCAAATCATCCTCTCGCAACAGAGTTAAGGCATTATTTGATATCGTCAAGCCGATACATGTTAGAGGCAATATATCGGGTTGCCCTTCATATTGAATGCCAGAGCACTGTCAGCACTGTCAGCACCGAACAGCTGTCTGGAATGCTCATAGGCAAACAACTTACCATACATATGTCTCTGCAAAGCATAGGGACCATTTTATGAGACAAACTTTGATATAGGACACTCCCCTCCGTACATACCAGTCTGCAAACTTCCATTCTTGTTTCTGTTCTGACCGCATTATTTTCATTGTATTATTAAAAAATGTGTGCAAAGTTTTACAATGTAGCATCTTGTACACAACTAGCACAAAATGCTGTGGAAATTTTTCACTCATAATCCCCATACTGTCTTTAAATGCAATTGCGGGCATGCAATATAAATGGGCTAGTTTGCATCATACTGTGTTTATATGCCCTTAAACCTGTCCATATTCTGAAACTACATAGATAATTGAGCATAGAGAAGTTCCTGAAATTGTACACTTGGTCGAATGTAACCATTTGTATCTGTATCAAATCAGCAATAATCTAATTCCAGTGATAAATCGGTGCCTGCAGTAACACAATAGATGGCCAGAATCATTGAATCATATAAAAGTGAGCAAATTGTATTCTCAAAGACACAAGCCACGATATTTTGGTTAAAACTTTTAGTTGGATAAGAAATATGCAAAACCTCATGCCTATAGACCGCAATTGATTGATCAAATATCTGCAACATCACATAGGAGTCAAGCACTACTATGTTTAGAGGAAAACAATACATCTTTCTTATATCATTAGCATTGATAGAAAGAACTGCTTTCCCATCTTCCTTAACCACAACACTTTAAACCATCAAGAAACATCAGATACCCTAAACATTTTTGTGATAGCAACATTGGAAAAGCCACTGTACCACAAACAAGCTGCCTTGGAGCTCTTATTCTCTATTTCATGTACTTACCAGTAGAAATCCTTCCACTGTTAGCTCTTCATATGATTATCCATCATGGTCTCCCAATCATCTACAATGCCCTCTTTGATATATAGGCACAAGTCTCTCTGCTGCATATAAAGCAGCTTTCGCTGTGTGTTAGCTAACAGCACCATCACAAGAATTTCTCTAAGTACTTGGAAAATTGTCTACTAAGTCAAAGTGCTCATTGTCTCCTTTCCTTTCCTCTGCCCACCTATTTTATCCTTCTCAACAAGCGAATAAAGTTTATTGATAGTGTTGAGCTTGTTTGAAATGTCTCACACTTGCACTTCTTTAGCCTTTTTTTTTCTCCTCTTCCACCCTCATTGTTTGAGCTCATGTGCAAATCATTATATTTTTTGAAGTCATTTTGATGACCCTTAATACAATATACAAGCAAGGCAATGATACCTTTATTAATTCCTACTCATGCGATATGACATCTTTATATAGAAAAATCAAATCATCCCTTCTTAACTTATGTGAAATTAAAATCACAAGCTCAAACAATCCATATGCTCACCAATCATTATACTCAATTTGACATAAATCATCAATACATGTGCTTTATTATTGACAAGATTGCCACACATCATTCAGCCAGCATGCACTTGCCATGTCAAATTGTGGGTCAACATCTTTTTGACTTTTTGATAATCGCTCCATCGACAATGGGAATGAGCTTAGGAGGCCAACAAGCCTACAAGCCAACGATTTTTCACTTAGCCAATTTTCTCTTTGTCATTCAATAGGACATCATTTTCATGCCAACAAAATTACTTGTCAACATTGCCAATACTTTTCATTTCTTAGACAACTCTGTTCATTTTATTTGTCTCGTAGCAAGATCATAAGTATAAGCAGGACTCATATGTTTATGGGCCAATGATTTCTAATCCTTTTTCACTTTCACTAATGAAGTGTCAGCCTATCAGGATATTGGTTGTGCAAATAAAGCTAATGAACCCATGTGTTGATTGGTCAATAAATCTCTTTAGCTAATTTTTAGTGTTCTCTTGATCATTCTATCATGTTCCTTCCTTTCTAGCCAACCCTCAACGCTATTAAATAAAAGTGTTTTTTAACACTACACACACACACACATATAATATATATTATATAATATTTAAATATAAAATAATAAATATAATGTTTAAATTTAAAAACTTGGCACCAAATGTGGCCATGGGCCCTAAATTGTTAAGGTATATCTACAAGTTTCCCTTGCTTATTGGGTATCATCAAATCCTATAATTTAACTTCTGATTTGATTTTTTTTGAGCAACACACTGTCATTGCAAAGAGCCAACCTTGATCACAGGGTTGAGCTAACCTTGAGTTTCTTTCTTTAGCGTTGACCTATCTATCCCTGTCACAGACTAGATCCAAGGTGATTCGTCTAATCCAGGGCTATAGCACTGGGCAGTTTGTTGAAGGTGTGGGATCTGCCAAGCATTGGAGCAACAAAGAACCCTTATAGCTACACCTTGTATCAGGCATAACCCCATATCCAAGTTTATTCACTCAATCAGGTCCAAATGCTCCAGATCTGACCGTTGTGTATGATTGGAGAGGTTGTTGCAGCAGTAATTTACCCACTGGGGAAAGCAAATCTGTCCAGAGAAGGAGCTATGGCTGGCCATAACCTAAGCCAAGAGGAAATATCTAGGCGTGCCATGCTCTTACTATTTGCACAATCTGAGGAGGCCTAGAACCGTTGTTCTCCAAACCTGGAATGCTCAAATCATTGCTAGCAGGATATATCCACCATACATGAGTGTGCCATCCATTTTAATCACTGTCTGAAGTTTTCAGTTCCAAGGACCTATGCTGCGTTGGAAATTTGGTCTGTAAGGTTGCCTCTAATCAATCACTGTTGCATATCATTAACTGATGGATAATCATAAATCTCTAAATTGAACTTCTGGGTCATTCTGAGTTTGATGGTTGATATTTCCCAAATCTAAGCAATTTCTTTCAAATCTGCAATTGTGTTATTATGTTTTAAGGGTTTATCCAATGATATATAGGCATGGGACGGTTAGCAGAGGTATTTGATCTTTTGATTAATCTATAACCAAAGAACAAAGGTATATATATGTATGACACTACATTGATATCAGAGCCACAGTCCTACTAGCCTGTGGATAAAAATTATGATTGCATTCAACTCAGCCAAAGGGATCTAAGGGCTCTAGAAGGGGAGAAAAAGAGATTGGATTCTGCTCAATCAGAGATCAGTGTTGGAATAGGGGGCAGAGGTAAGAAAAAGATAGCAGATCAAGGAGACAAACTTGATTCCTTCATCCAGAAGCAAGAGCAGATGAACAAACTACTCATCCAGATGATACAACAAATGAATGCCACTCCAAATACCACCAAAGCCACGCAAAACCTCATAGGTGAAGGGAGTAACTCAAATGGCCCAACCAATCATAACGAGGCTACAGCTAGATCACAGACCTTTCCAACCCACCTTTTTACCCAAAGAAGAGGCTCCACCTGAAGTAGAAGAGAAAAATTCAGTAACATATGACATCAATGCTTGCATGGATGAGTACCTGGACCTTGATCCAAACATCAAAAACCAAATCACATTTGCAAATTATTGTAATTTCAGATCTAGGAGTGGACCAAAACTGGATAGAAGACCTACATGAAAGCCCCATAGAGATTTGCAACGGAAGTTGAGTAGGTTGACCCTTCCCCCTTTCGATGGATCAAGGAAAGGCACTACACAAGCTTGGGTCCAAAATTTGGATACCTATCTTTCACTCAGCCCTATATTTGAAGAGGAAGCAATCATATTCACTATTTTTCATTTGGAGGGTATAGCCCATGAGTGGTGGCATCACAGGATCATCACCCAAGGACATAGTCACATTGCCACCAATGCTAATTTTACACAAACTTATGGATAGATTTGATAGGAAGAATCCCAAGATACATTTCATTGAATTGGCCTAGTTGAGACAACATGGCACAGTGGATGATTATGTAGTAGAATTCCAACAAGTATCAGTTTTGGTTCTAGATGTAATAGAAAGGAGGCTCATTGTCTTATTTGTAAAGGAACTAGCCAAACCACTCAAGGGTTTGGTCAAGGATTTTGACTCAGTATCTCTACAAGATGCCATCAAAAGATCGCTAATTTGGATGATTTTGTGACTAAGAACAAGTTCTACATTAAGGGTCCACCATCAAGATAACACAATAAACCCTTTCATAAAGTTTTCCCCCAACCTACGACACTAACTCCTACGCCAAGCAAGATGGAAGAGTCCAAAAATGAGCTACAAATGAAAAAGCTACAATATGGATTAGGTGGCTCCACCTTGGAGAGTATTGCTACAATTCCATTCATCACATGTCTATAGGTCTGAATCCCTTCAAGGCACTATATGGTTATGATGCATTATCATTTGTGGATTTGATCCTTTCAGATAGCAGAGTTCCTAAAGCTAGAGATTTGGTACAGCAAAGTCTAGACATTTTGAATGCACTCAAGGAGAACCTACAATAGACCCAAATTTAGTAAAAGATGTATGATGATTGCCACCGTTTGGAGACGAATTTCGAGGTAGGAGACATGGTTTTCTTGAGATTACGGCCCTATAGGCAATCTTCCCTCAAGGTGAGTGGTGCAAAAAAGCTTAAACCATGATTCTATGGACCTTACAAGATAATATGAAGGATAGGTGAGGTTGCATATGAGCTATAACTTCTAGAAAACAATAGAAACCACAATGTTTTTCATGTGTCATGCCTTACGAGGGCTCTTGGACAGTGGGTCACACCCTCTTTAGAGCTGCCCCAACTCGATGATGAAGATAAATTGATTTTGGAAAAAGGCTATCACCAAAATGAGAGAGAAGAGGCTAAGGAGCAAGGTCATTCTGGACTACTTGGTGAAATGGAAGAATCTTCCACTCAAGGATGGCAAATGGGAAGGGGTGGAGATATTCAAGCCATCAAAGTCTGAAATAAAAATTGCTTGAGGGGAAGCAACCTCAAGCAATTTGGGGAAGGGAGGACTATCATGTCCCTTAATTTCTAGCTGACCCTCAATGCTATTAAATAAAAGTTTTTTTTAACACTACATACATACATGTATGTATGTATGTATGTGTGTGTATATTAATTAATATTTAAATATAAATAATAAAACATAATGTTTAAATTTTAAAACTTGGCGCCAAATGTGACCATGGGCACTAAATCGTGAAGGTATGTCTACAAGCTTCTTCCCTTTCTCAATAGATATCATGAAATCCTAGAATTTTACTTCTGATTTTGCATTTTTCTGAGCAACTCAGTTAGGGACGAAAACCCCCTGAGCCGAATTCTGTGAAGTGAGGATGAAAACCCTCCACTCACTGTCATTGCCAAGAGCAGACCTTGATCACAAGGTTGAGCTAATCTTTAGTTTCTTTCTTTATTTCAGACCTATCAATCCCAGTTGAAAACCAGATCTAAGGTGATTCATCCAATCCAGGGCTATAGCATTGGGCAGTCTGTTGAAGGTGTGGAGTCCACCAAGCATTGGAGCAACAGAGAACCCTTACAGCTACCCCTCGCATCAGGCATAACCCCATATCTGAGTTTACTCACTCAATCACGCCCAAATGCTCAAGATCTGATCGTTGTGCATGATTGGACAGGTTGCAGAAGTAATTTACCCACTGAGAAAAGCAAATCTGTCCAGAGGAGGAGCTGTGGCTGGCCATAACCTGAGCCAAGAGGAAATATCTAGGCGTCCCATGCTCTTCCTATTTCCACAATCTGAGGAGGCCTAGAACTGTTGTTCTCCAAACCCGGAATGCTCAAATTATCACTAGCAGGATATATCCACCATACATGAATGTGCCACCCATTCTAATCACTGTCTGAAGTTTTCAGTTCCAGGGACCTGTGCTGCATTGGAAATCTGGCCTGTAACGTTGCCTTTGAATCAGTCAATATTGTATATCATTAACTAATGGATTATCACAAATCTATAAATTGAACTTCTGGATCATGAGTTTGATGGTTGATATTTACCAAATCTAAGCAATTTCTTTCAGATCTGCAATTGTGTTATTATGTTTAAGGGTTTATCCAAAGATATACAGGCCTGGAACAGTCAGCAGTGGTATTTGATCTTTTGATTAATCTATAACAAGAGAATATATATATAATATATGTATATATATATAGGACACTACACATTCTTCCTGCAATCAAAGCTTAGTTCATGTGATAACTCTTTGGATTCAAATTTTGGAAAAACTGACCTCAGACCTAAAAGACTAATCCAGTCTGATTTTTGGTCTTCTGAGTTCCAAGGAAGTGTTCTTGTGACCTTTAGGGTATAACTTTGATTCTTGACTCATACTAGAACCTGCCATTATGAATAGACTCAAAAGACTCTTCAAACAAATGAACGAAAACGGAATTTTTTTGCTAATGCTCCTATTTCGACAGTAATTGCTTAAAAGGCGGGTTGTATGAAGCTGGACAAATATGGGGTTGTGGAGAAACTACTCAGTCAAAAAGGTGACCAGGGCTTGAAAACATTCAAATGTCGCAAAAATGGTGTTCAAATCATGACAGTCTACAGTGATGTTTGGAGGGTAGCTGAGATGGTCCAGAACATCTAAGAAAGTCTCTGATCAAATCGCAGATTGTAAATCCTAATAGAAAAAATGGGAAAGCAAGTTCACCACTTTGCACAGGCAGCAAAAGCACCAGCTACCACCGTGAATGCACTGTAACCGGCAGCAAACACACGAATGCCCCGGTAAATGCATGATCACTGGTCTGGCACAAGCAATGAATGCAAAATTGTGCATGCACAGAGTGGAATATAAAGGATTTTAGCACTTGAAACCTATGTTGCAAGGTTCATACCCGCAGGCCCTGAACCCGGTTCGGGTTTGTCTGCGGGTACGTGCTGGGTACGCACAAGGTGCGCGCCCAGCACCCAGGGTTCGCGGGTGCGCGAACCCAGTGCACGATCTGGGCGAACCCAGGCGAACCCATGGGCCAAGTTAAAAAAAAAGGGCCCAAACTTGATTAAAAAACTTTTTTTTTAAATTTTTTTTCCTCCTAACCCTAAAACAGCATTGATCATTTCATAGTATGATACTTGATCATTGATCATTTCATAGTGATGATTTCCATTGAGATAATTCAATGTGTAATGCAGAGGCAAATCTGGGAATCAATACTAAGCCATTCCAACTTTCAAATATGATTGATACACAATAGATAACTACTCAAAAATTAATATCAGACCTGTACATACTCAGAATAACCAACAAAGAACAGATCACAGTATTCCAAAACTATGCCAGACCACAGCAATACAAACTGAGCTTATATTTGCAGCAGATACATTACATACAATGACCAAAATTGACAGCAACCTCAAAAATTTGCAGTAGATAATAGTACAACAGATAATCAGCATTACAACATTACTATCCACTCCATAGATACTAACAGTAAATCTGAAACATACTACTCAATATTGGACTGAGTTTACCAAGCATATTCAGAAATACATATTCAGACTTATTGCAAGAACTTCCTGTGTTCTGTTTAGAGCTGATGTATGAAGTTAATCCTCAGAAAATTAGCAGCAGATAGAAGAAAGTCTGTACTCAATCTGAGACAAGGTTATAATCTTTTACAACTTCTCACAGTCTATTTGTAGCAGCAAATACATTGATTTATAACACCAGATAATAGAATGAACAGTAGTTACAAGTAATACAATGAGTTTATAAATATCTCAGACCTGCGAATGTGTTTGCCAGGGTAAATGTATGATGAATCTTGCTCGATCAATGATCAATGATCGTGAATATTTATCTTTGGCATTTGGCATTGATCAATGATCAAGTATCATACTATGAAATGATTTAGTTTTACAATTCTGTATATTTCTCTTCTTTTTTATTTTGTGTGTGTGTGTGTGTGTGTGTATATATATATATATATATATATACATATACACACACGTACCCATACGTACCCAAACCCCTAAAACAAAATTTCACGTACCCACGTACCGGGTTCTCGTACCCGCACCCGTCCCCGAACCCGAACCGGTAACTTAGCTTGAAACAAGCCATTTCACATTCAATCTTCCATTTTGGCACAATGGAAGGATAGAGTAATAGTATAGCTTGTGTAAAAGCCATGTTGGATGGGTTAGCTCATGTTAGAACCTTCATTATACACATTCTGTGCGGGATTGCATGTATAGGAGACAGGTTTCCCAAGTTGCAGGGGTGGTTTTGCAGTTGCAAAGCAGATTTGTATGCATGCTATGACTCCAATTAATCTCTTGAGGTTTTGTAACAACTGTATTTAACTGAGATAGTGATATGAGGAGCACAAAGCTCACTCTTGCTGAAGTTTTCACCCTTTTAGGGTTTCTCAGGGCATTTCGGTGTCAGGTGGATGCTCTCTTTCTCTGTTTATGCTCTGTTTTTTTTAATTTTTAATGTTGTTTACTTCATGCTGAACATGTGTTCACTGTTAATCACATGCATTTAAGGTTGATTTGTCACATTAGATATCTGCTTGTGGTGAGGTTAAGGGGAATATCTCCTGGGTTTCACAGATCATTTCACCTAGCTGATAACAAGGTCTCTTCAAAAAACAAAGGGAAAAATGGAGCATTAACCAATGTAACCTTCCAACATATCTAGCTGATATAAAGAATTGGAAGACCATGACACAAACTTCTGTATCTACATAATAAAAGCCAAATAAATATCAGAACCATTTCCATAAATCAAAAGATAAAATTTGAATACAGTCAAACAAATCAATTCTGCAAGAAAAAGAAAGAATTCTTCTACAAGGAAATCAATTAAAATTATAAAGCATCTGTATTTCAGGTCGTTATTAAAGTACCTCAGATTGTATTTAAACAACCCATATCCATATGGTTTGATTTACTTTACCTTGATTGAGTTGCAGTGATACCCTGCACAAAACAGCCCAAATGCAGATAATTTAAGTTACAGGAAAATAATTTAACATCTTTTAACACGAACACTAAAGATGATTCTACCATGAAAACTATGTTAGGCATCGATAGCATGTGTTAAACATGAATTCTTTACAAGGAAATGATCAGGTTCTTTCCAGCAAAACAAAATTAAACAACTGGAATTTCACTAATGTGGATGTAGAAACAGTTCTTAAATTAAGACACAATTACAAGCTCTTCATTGAGTCTTCTTGCCTTTCATGCAAAACCTTTCTTATAAATGTAGGAAAGGAGGCAAGGACATTCTATTACTATTTCCTCTTAACAGTAATGCTACACAGGAAAGAGAAGTGTTTAGTAGTGGCATTAGTCAGAATATGTCAATGCGGAATAACTGCTTCAAGAACTTGTGCCCCTGGAGGTAGACGCCCCAAGCCAGGCAGAATAACTTTCAAACTCCTAGGCATTGGGGTCAAGTCATAATTGAGGCCTACTAAGACCAACCCTGCATGAATGTCCAGTCACAGTCATATACAGCATAGTTGGGTTACCATAACATAGCCAAATTCTTAATTTACATATAATATAAGAGTTTACCATGGCTTTTGATGCCGAGAACTTCTTGTGGAGCAATATTTGCAACGAATAAGACCACCTTCCCAACAGCATCTTCCACATCCATTACATATTTACATTCTGACACCACTGTTCTGACCTCACATCCAATATTCACCTACACCAATAGCTTCCTTTTAAAATTACTTAGAATACCATTGGTCCACGCTCATGAAAAAGTATCAAATTGGATGAGATCAATACCTTTCAATGCCATTAAACCATTGCTAAAAAGATTCATGGAAGGTGTCCACTTTGAATGCAAGGAGGTAAAGGGATTTTGATTGTGAAAAGAAAAACAATCCTTTAAGGTTTAAACCATTGCAGCTTGATTGCTTAATCGATTAGTTGCAGCAATTATTGTTAATGGAAAAATTATTCTTGATATTTCTGAATGACAAGTTATAGTCCAAACTTGGAAAGGTATTTCTCTTGCCACCTTAACAGAGCCCCCAGTACCTATGTATTATCATTTGCCTCCTGAAATGGGTACGATTTTGTGTGTGCAGTTATTGCCTTCAAAGAATCAAAACATTAGGTAACTAGAAAGCTGGGCATCCACATATCTTACCCTTCAAACAAAAGCAACAATTAGGTATTACTGTAAGGGGGCCTGTGCGGTGGGTAGGGTTGTATATCTCATTGAAAAATGGATAAAAGTAAATAGAAAACTCTGGTGTCTGGCTTGGGGGTGACCTGAAAACAACCTTTGCCTTTAAATTTTTGTGGAATTTCAATTTTATAGCTCATTTATATATTTTTGAAAAGAGGATTTGTTTCAAAATCTTTCAATCATCAGGAATGGAAACTAAGGCGCAATTGCTCTATGTGAACTGCAGATTCATTCCCACATGGCCAAACTAAAAATATATCTTTTGAGTCTCCATAATGCTTCTGGAAGCATTTATCTCATATACATTGTTATCAACTATATATTGTAAATGTTTATCTGCAGTACAAATGACACCCAACAAACAGACTATCATCCACATGGGCATCGAAGTAAGCCACCTCTCGTACAAACATCAAAGCTCTTGGTGTACAACCAAGTCAATAGACTGCACTTGAGGAGTATGAGATTTCCAAAAGGTTGTGATGCAATGGAAAAATCAGGAATTTGCATAGAGAGACGACCAAAGTTCAAATCCCCACACTATGATACAATGGCCTATAACTCGGAGGACAAATCACTTAAATGTGGACCATTCAGATATGGGTAAGTGAAGGTTGTGGATTATTGAAAATAGGATACATCCATACTGTCCTATCCAATTCAACCCCACCACAATCTCATTGTGAAACCCTAAGCAAATAAATTATAAAAGATTAGGAGACCATGAGAAAGAAACATAGAATGTTGACTGAAGCAAGGACAAAAACATAGACTGGTCCCTCAAGTAAGGGCATACGTTTGTAGGGTTTGGACTTAATTGGTGTGGAGCAACTGATGAATCAATGACTTTGAAGATAAGCAGAGACCATATGAGAATTGAATGACATACCAAGCATTAGATAAATAATATTTACACAATGCTTATAAGTTATAGGTATGGCTCCTCAGGAAGATGGTCAGAATTTTCACTATAAGGCTCTTATCATTTGCAAGGCTGAGGTGATTTCCCCTGTGATCAGGTGAAACCTCCCTGTAAACAGGATCCGCTGGCCTCCCCAACTGCTGATTATTCCTGCTGAAGATATTATGTGCAGCCCGGCTTTGAACTCAAGCCACTAATAAGCATGAATTAGCCTTTGAGACCTGAACCTTGTCAGCTCGAGAACAAATTCAAATCATAAAGTATTATGAAAGCAAACTTCCAGTAGACCATGCCCAATATGACACCAACAATGAATTACCCATTAACGACAGGTCTGACTGGGATGATTATGACAACTCCCCATCAATACTATAATCATGTGGTAGCTAAAAGGAAAAATGATAGCAGTCTAGTAAAATAAATTCGAACCATAAGTGGCTAAAAGTTGTCAATTACCATCAAACGGCCCTTTTCCATCACAGATTCTTATTTATTCATGAATTCCCATTTGATAGTTTCCAAAAAAGGAAACTTCAAAATAAAATTAAAAAAGCAAAAGCTAAATCCCCATGATTAATGAGGACCAAATAGAATACTCACTCTTAGTTCGAGATGGGTTCTACTCGGAGTATCCTTACCACGCTTTGCAGACACGTCGGGATCTATTACAGACTTGGCCTGAGTCTGCAAGATGAAAAAAAAAAAAAACTCCACAAATAATTTAATTGTACGGATTAATTTATACTCATTAAAAATGAAATTTTATCCAGAGCAACATATAGAATGAGGTACATACAATTAACCCAACACGAATGTCTATTGCCTGGAATGCAGTAATTTCTACGTCAGCCTTCACAGGCGGGCAAACTGTCCTGTTAACATTTTCTGCTACATCCGCCGCTGTGTGACAGCGAATTCTCGTTATGCTTCTACGGTTTTGAAGCGTCTGTGACGGTTTCCTGAAAGCACTGTTAACATGTTGAAGAGATGATTTGATGGGCA
Organism: Sequoia sempervirens; assembly: GCA_007258455.2. Lineage (NCBI taxonomy): Eukaryota > Viridiplantae > Streptophyta > Pinopsida > Cupressales > Cupressaceae > Sequoia > Sequoia sempervirens. The sequence continues at coordinate 124,605,054 of VDFB02281492.1, forward strand.
GTGAAGAACGTTGTAATGGAGATGAGGAGAGTGAAATACAGGGACGGAAGCTGGCAAACATATCCATAGCGATCGCCATGTTGGTGGACAATGTCCCATTAATCAGACTTACTAGGCCTTGGATCTATTTATGTTAAAATACTCGCAGACTCGAAAATGATAATGTAGTAAGAGAGTTTGTCTTTCTCAAAAGTTGAAAGAGTGTTAACTAAAAATATTTTGATAAGTAGGGGAGAGGGGCCTATAGTAGAACGGGGTCTAATAGTGGGGATAGAAGTAGTTCTTAGTGGGCCGCATAGTGGAGCACCTTAATATCAAATTGTAAAACACATTTTATCCATAAAGTACACTGACTAACAAATCATATTATACCACATCAACACACCAATAAAATATGACTTAGTGCACCACTATCGGTCTCACTATTTTTTTTGGGCCTTTTTGGATACCTCAACAAAAAGCATGTTGATGTGGCATCATATTTGATGATGTGTCCCTAAAATGAAATATAGAAGCATATGAGTTGCCAAATAAACTGTTGTACAAAATTGGGAGTGATTTGAAATTTTCACATAGAATTTTGATAAACGCGAAGTTGGGTGCTCTACTATGGGCCCCTCTCCCCTAAACAACGTGTCAAATTGTGATATTGCTATCACGATTCAACCGTGTAGTTGTACAAGTCAAATTCATTGACCCATGTTTCATGAGTATTGGTTCACAAAAACCTATCTCTCATGATAATGAATGGTCCACTTAGCTCTCATTACATCGTGAACCACCTATCTCTCATGATAATGAATTGTCCACTTAGCTCTCATTACATCTAGGTGATGCTCACATAGGTGAAGCACTGAGCCTTCTTCGAGAGGCTGCCCATCTCAGTACTACTCCAACTAAGTGGGCTTAACCTTGGATTTTATATGCAATGAGTGTTAAGTGGACCATTCACTATCATGAGAGATGGATTCTTATGAACCACTACTTATGAAACATGGGTCAATGAGCTTGACTCGTAAAACTACATCCTGATAGCAATATCACAATTTGACACACTGTAGAAAATACCTCCTACTTATCAATTGATGAGCTAAAGGGGCTCTATAGTGAATGGTGCATAAGGCACAACACTTGTTGAAGGTTTTTCAAATGGGGTTGCAAGCTAAGTGGGCTTAACCTTGGAGAAGACTCGGTGCTTAATGCGCTTGAGTTGGAGTAGTACTAGGATGGGTGACCCCTTGGCAAGGCCAAGTGCTTCACCTCTGTGAGCATCACCTAGATGCAATGAGTGCTAAGTGGACCATTCATTATCATGAGAGATGAGCTCTTGTGAACCACTACTCATGAAACATGGGTCAATGAGTTTGAATTGTAAAACTACATAATTGAATCTTGATAGCAATATCACAATTTGACACGCTATGAAAAATACCTCCTACTTATCAATTGATGAGCTAAAGGAGCTCTATAGTGAACAGTTCATAAGGCACAACACTTGCTGAAGGTTTTGCAAATGGGGTTGCAAGCTAAGTGGGCTCAACCTTGGAGAAAACTCAATAGTTAAGCACGCTTGAGTTGGAATAGTACTTTAATGGATGACCTCCCAGGAAGGCCCAATGCTTCACCTCAGTGAGCATCACCTAGATGCAATGAGTGTTAAGTGGATCATTCATTATCATGAGAGATGGGTTCTTGTGAACCACTATTCATGAAACATGGGTCAATGAGTTTGACTCATAAAACTACATCCTGATAGCAATATCACAATTTGACACTCTGTGGAAAATACCTCCTACTTATCAAATGATGAGCTAAAGGGGCTCTATAGTGAATGGTTCATAAGGCACAACACTTGTTGAAGGTTTTGCAAATGGGGTTACAAGCTAAGTGGGCTTAACCTTGGAGAAAACTTTGTGGTTAAGTACGCTTGAGTTGGAGTAGTACTAGGATGGGTGACCTTCCGCGAAGGCCCAGTGCTTCACCTCTGTGAGCATCATCGAGATGCAATGAGTACTAAGTGGACCATTCATTATCATGAGAGATGGGTTCTTGTGAACCACTACTCATGAAACATGGGTCAATGAGTTTGACTCATAAAACTACACGATTGAATCCTGATAGCAATATCACAGATATTTTGTTTGGGAATGAAGTTTATAATGATACTGGCTTAAGTATACAAAAAATTGCAGTAGTTTCATTTCACCAAGGATATGGTTGAGCAAATGGAGGATTTCATCATCAAATTGAATAGCACAAAATCAACACTCCAAAGAGCAAAAATCACTAAATCTACTCTCCCATATACTATCTTTGACCTTGCGAATGTTAAAAAATCTTCAATTTGTGTTCTATACTATTCCAAATATTTCTCTATTATAGCTCTCTCTGAAGTGATTCTTTTGCTTTTACATAGACTTACAATTCCTTTTAGACTTCTATAATTTATGAGGATTAGAGATGCTTGATCTTTCCATATTGCTTCCACAATGCTTTGGAGTATTGTTTTTCTTCTTTTCTCCCTTTTTTTTCTAAAGATTGAGTAGGAAATGATGAATTGTTAAACGTGACAAGATTTGTGAGGTATTGAAGGATATGATTTGTTTTCATATACTATCTTTAGTGTTTATTTTTGTTTCCTTTTAAAATTATGTGTACGCCCTATTCTTTATTTTTCCTTGTAATTTTTCAATTTATAGGTAATTTTTTTTCATTTCATACACATTCATATCATTATCTATTAATATGTGTGGTTAGGCAATACTATTGCAAACGGTTTTGCTTAATTAGGTATTAATTAAAAAAAATACACCAAATAAAAAATTAGGCTTTTCTAAGATTTCTTTAAATTTAAAGAATAAATGTCTATTTTAAATAGTTTTTTATTTTTTATTTATAACATTATAAATAAAGTGATTTTTCTATACAGATGCATATAGAAAAATCAGTAATAATAATATTATATTTTAATTCTTAATGATTTAATATATATATTTTTTTAATAATTTAATATATTTTAAATATATTATATAATAAACTATAATATGATACATGTTCAAGATCAATCAAGAAACAAATGGTTCATGATTGAAAAACAACAAAATTTCAAAGGAATTAGAGATGGGAGCAAACTCATGGCACTTGGAGAAATTGGAAGTGGGGCAAGAATGATAAGGTGAAAGGCAACCAAGAAACATGGTATGGGAAGCAATGGCAATATGCATATGATACAGACCCATGAACATTCAATGGTCGCTTAGGAGGACACAAACACTACAGTGGAGGATACTTTGGCAACAATGGTTAAAGGTGAAATCAAAACCCAAGGAATCTATATTTCTCTCGTAAAGTGCCAGCAACCAAAAATGGATCCCCAAAGGGGGACAAGTTGCAACATGTGTGAATAAAGTTCCCAAATTAACCCTAAACCATTAGGTTGGTGCATTTCCTTTTGTCTAAAAGATGAAACAATAGATAGAACTATGTCTAAATTAAGGGATATAACTTTCTTTGTTAAATGGGGAGGAGATTGGCCTACCTTGAGCAAGTTAAGACATTGGGGTGATTTGAATTGGGACAAGGATGTGACTCTAAAATCACATTTAAATGGTTTATTTTTGGTGGAATTCCCTTTAGGGATTATCAAAAGAAAGGTTCTAAATGCAAGACCATACATGATGGCGGCATATGTAATTTTTATCAAACACTAGGAACCAAACTTCAATCCTTTAAGGCAAGAAATCATAGAAACCCCTATTTTGATCATATTATATAATCTATCGTCTAAATATTGGGGTTTGAAGACCCTAAATTTTATTGGAGAGAAAATGGGGACCTTTGTCAAGGCAGATGAAAATTTGGAGGATAGAGACTATGAAATGTATGCTTGGTTATGTACTAATATCAAACCCTTTCCACCTCTCCCCGCAAAAATGGAGATACTAATAAATGAAGGAATATGGAGGCAAAAGATCTAGAAAGAAGATCAAATGGTGATATGTCCTTTCTGTTGAACGAAAGGCCATACTCATAAAGAATGCAAATGAAAGGTAAATGATCTAATGTATAGTGAGGAATTAAAGGAAAATAAAGGTGAAACAAAAGAAATAGGTATGAAACCTTCACAAAGTGTTGTTAGATTGGTGAAAAGGGGATCTAGGCTAAATTTCCTAACCTAAATCAATCATTTTTACCTTAAACATTAGGGACACAAAATCAACCAAGAGATGTTTTTTGGTTGTTGTCCTCAAGGGAGAGCCAAACAAATTGGTTAGGGTTTTTGTCCCTTTTTGTGTGTGGTGTGTAATGATTGATATGATGATGCAATGAACTAGGTGAATTATGACTAAATTGACTAATTATGATAGAATGCAAAAGTTACAAAATAGAAATTCAAAAATAGAAAGTAGATCTAGACAAGAGATATAGAGAAGAATCTGGTGCCAGAGTCTGGAGAAGAATTGGTAGGACACTAGCATTGGGTGCCTATGTCTAGAAGTGTTAAGAATTGGGATTTTAGAGCCTATACGAACTGAGCATTGTCTGAAGGCATGTGATTGTGGAAATTAGGTTTTGAAGTGCAACTATGCTCGGATAATTAACATGCCCTAATTTTCCAATTGTGAGCCTATGAAGACATGAGTTAGGGTTTAGGAGTCTTCAAAAGATTTGATATGTCACACTCACTTCACATAGCAACAACCTATAAACCTACAAAATAAACAACGGGGAAAGGTTGTGTTATATAGGGGCTTTCCTTGGTCAAACCCTATGTTGGTGTTCTCACTTCCACAATGACAATGATGATGAATGATAAAGAGTGTGTGCTATGAAGGGAGCAGAGGCAAAAATAAATGATAATTATAATGAAACACAATGAAATATTACCACTCAAATCTAATTCCCTTGTTTGATTGATGCATGTATCTCAATCTCACATATAAGGAGGGTGAAGAAGTATCCTTGAGATACTATAAGTGTTAGCACATGTAATAATAATAACAACAAATGGGAAACATCATACAATACTTGAACATGAACTTGGTGTTAGATTGCAAACTATAATTGACTTGAATTATACTTCTGCTCTTCTACTTCTCTTACTTTTGATTTTGCATTAATTTTCTTAGGTTGCTAGATTTATTAGGTTGATATAAAAGAGGGATAACTTATATATATATATTCAAACATATTTCACAATAATCATTTATTGAGGCTGACAATAAAAGTTCTTTTAAATCACATTGAGGCTGACTTTCAAATTCCAAAATTTGGGCATGAATAGCCAAGACACAAGTATTTGACACTAGGGTTCAAGTATAATTTTCTCTATGAAGGCTTGATAAATAAGGATTTAAACAAGTTTCTTGAAAAGGTGGAAAAATGGGTACATCACAAGCACAATTAAGCACATGCACCAAAGAGGGTGCCAAATCTATTGTGAAATTATGAGAAAAAATAATTTATGAAGTTACATTTAGCCCCACTTTAGTGAGGACATGCACTTATGTTCATACCCATGGTAAAGTATAGAGAAGCCAAAGAGCCCTTTCATCAAAACACTAGAAAGATAGAACACTAAGTGGAGAGAAGTGATAGCCCCCAGACTTAGGATCATATCAAACTATAATGTTAAGATAAAAGGGTCACACACACATGTAAGACACAATGAAAATTTTCATTTATATCAACTATGGTTAGCGAAATGATAATCCAAACACACATGAAGCATACATAGAGCATACACAAACTATACATGAAGCATACATAGAGCATGCACTGTGCATGCACTAAGCATACATGAAGCATACATGAATCATACACAAAGCATACAAAAATCATACATGAAGCATACATGACAAACAAAAAGTATGCAAGGTAAAAAAAAAATATACAAGGTATGGCATCATAGACTGGTAAGATATACAAATTCTTACCAAAGGCGGCATTCATAAGTCATGGGCTAGCAAATTTTGTTGTTTGCTAGGTGGCTCATGAATAAGTGAAAACATCATAAGATAGTAAAATCCATTGTTACGAGGTGAGTTTCACAAGTAGCAAATAAAAACAACATAGGCTAGTCAAGTTTTTTGTTTACTAGGTGAGTTTCATGTCAACAATATCAAAAATTACAAGCCAAGCAAAATGTGTTGTTTGTTGGGTAACTTCAATAAGGTTCTACAAAGATTATCAAAAGGTGTTGTGATAGTACAACTAGCTTTTTGGTGTGTGAAAAAAGTGAATTAATAGTGGAATTTATGCCCCCACCTTAAACTAATTGTTAACGCCATCCAAGAGCAATTTTCTTTAAGGTAGAAAGAGTGATATATGCAAAACATGCACAAAATATTTCTGGAAGCCATATGCCAAATGATATGTTTCTAAAAGCTATGTTGTGACAAGGGTTTTCCCCCCAAATCAAATAAATTCCATGTATAACAAGTAATATCATACAATAGAAAATGAGGGATCCAAAGCTCTGGGTCAATATGAATGTATGATAGATTATGTATTAAAATAATAATTTCGAATTGACATCATTCCCCAAATACAATGGAACTATGAGTACAATGAAATAAGACCACATGAAAAAAAATTAAAAAAATTAGGTCAACATGGAAGATACCTAAATGTATCAACATTTTTCATCATCCCCAAAAGGCATAAAAATTGCATTTATGACAAATAAAAGAATGAAGATTCATATAAAGGAATGTTGCAACAAATTTAGTTTCTTTTGTATTCTTGTGTCAACAAGGGAATCAAGGGTCATCCAAAGAGAAATAACAAAATAAATACACACCGAGAAGCATGTTACAAGGATAATAGTACATGCAATCATAACATAAAGACAAAGGTATAGTACTGCACTTGCAAGCTAGTCTATAGCATGTATCATTTGCATCCCAATCTTGTTCATCATATAGAGATGGTGGGAAACATGGTAGAGGGACTTCAATAAGTGAAACATAAGGAGAAGCACTTGGTTCGACACATGGTGGATCGCTCACTACAGAAGGATCATCACACACACCCCCAAAAGCTAAGTTCATTGATTGAACATGAAAATCAAAGACAATTTTGAATGATTTTCTAATGGATCATCAATATCATCTAAATCACTATTAGAATATTACCACAATAGGTGTTTTTTTAGTGCTACCAATGTGGTTGCGAGCACTATCAATCATTGGAGAAGAAGGAGATTTGAGAGGAGAAATAGAAGAATCATGTGGACTTGACAATGGTGAAGGTGGCGAGCTTTTGAGATTTTGGTTTGGTTGAGAAAGTTAGGGCTCATGTTCATGCTTATGCAACAAGGGTGAAGCGAAGTGAGGAGATGGGACCTCAATATTGGTGCATGGGAGAAGGATTTTTAGGAAAAGATTCACTTCCTTCCACAAGTTAGTGAGCCATATCATGACGTTGTTTCTTGCATTCTTTCACATTTTAATTTCGTCACCTATGATTTTGAGCTTGTGTATGGGGAATCTAGGTGTTTTCCAACATTGGTTCATTTTCTTCCTTTGTAAGAGGAATAAAAGGAACCACTAAAGATTGGGAGACAATAAGAGGAGAATTTTTCACATAGTTGATTGATTTCCTCTAGATTTTGAAGAGACATGAGGAAAAAAATCCATCCCCAAAGTGCAAGAAATTCTAGACTGTGTCAGGCATTTTCCTTGTGGTCCTATATAGGATGATGGAGGTGGAAACTCAACATAGATACTAGGTTCTCGAGGTTGAGGGAGGATACTCAATTTAGGCTATGATTCATTCACTACTTGAGGAATGGGAGTAACAAATATCATATCCATGGGAGATCAAGCAGCCTCAAGGGTAGAAGCCAAAATGGTAGACGAGGTGTTGTTGATAGATAGTTGGGAAATGTGGCTAGCTTTTAATTTTTGATAAGATAGAAAAAGAACATTATCAAGGGTCGAATAGGCTCAATTGGTTGTGGCCCCAAAAGTGATCAAGTGAAAATTTCTCATAAAGAGACAAGGGCCTAAACCCACTATGATGTATAGTGTACATTTGTCCTTCAAATGAAAAATTTAGGCATTTATGGATGATGGAAGGGACTATATGCATGGAAGCAAGCCATGGTGACCTAAACTCACATGAAATTGATCCAACGTAGGAATTATGGCAAAAGGTACATCTAGGATTTTTGGTCTGGCCTGAACATGAAGGGTCAAGGTACCAACAGTAGGGTTAGTAGAACCATCATGTGTGTAGAGCCTCTGTAATATCCGATTAAATTGGTGCTACTAGGTAGACACACAATTTAGAGGGTGAATTCCTAACTGAATAGTTCATCTTTCACAAGAGGCTTCATTTAATTGTCAACCAAGGAATCATAAAATTTAGACAGTGTTGGCACAATATATGCATTCATGGATCCTATACATGTCCTATATCAATGGAGTATAGGTAATTACACATGTATAAAAAATATTGTAAAATTTGGAAAAGGAAACGAATTGCTAATTCGTAAAATAGGGGAAATAAATATAAATTGCTACCTTATGTTATGAATACCTATCACTCAAGACTGTATTAAAACTAAAGTATAACTAATTCCTTTAGAGTATGAAACCAACATGAAGCTATATAATTCAACCCAAACTATAGAATCACATTCATGAATTACAACACATGTATATAACTAGAAACTACCTTAACTAAATTAAACAATGCATCAATCAATCTAATAACAGGAAATAAAGTGGATTAGCAGTACCTCAAGTGACCATTGCTTGAGTTTCTACTTCAACAGAAGTTATCAACACCTACTTACTTGACTCAATAATTCATGATATCAACTAATTCTCTTTATTGCATAAAAACTTTGAACTCTTACATACAAACTGATAAGAATCTACTGAAGATTTCTTATTCAATAACACATATCTATTGTTGTAACTAGTAATAGAAAAACAACTAATGACTAGAAACAATGATTAGTAACTACTAGCAACTAGATTTACTCCTCAAAAATAGATCCCACTATATAGGGTCTTTGAGGAGTTTTATTCCTCTAGGACTGAAAACAAATTCATAAAGTATTTGTCCACTCTCCCTCAAAGATAGGGAGAGGACATAGTCTTAAAACAAAAAACAATAATTATGAAGGAGTAGAAAAACTTATTTAAAACTATGTGCTTAACAGTTAATTGCCATGATAGAGATGTGTTCTTAAGGACAATCATATCATGAGTTAGTCTCGTTCGGAACAAACTTCTTCTCCTCCAAGTAATCTTATTCAATGAATAAGAATATGATGTGGTGACTCATGGTTGATCATTAAATGATCACCTTTATTATTTTCTAGAAATATCGCACTTTGGTTGTTCTAACCTCTCCCCTACAACTATTTGTAGTACCTATAATGTGGGCTGTAAAACCTATTGCAATGGGTTACAATCCTTCTAGATGCAAGATGTTAGGATCATCCCCAAGGCATCCACATCATTAGCAATCATATACCTTTTATATGCCTTTTTTATCTGAGAGCTTTGCTAACCTTTTATTTTTTCTTCTTATTCTTCCCCTCATTTCCTCCCTCTCTAGTATGGTATAGGAAACATGAGGATAGGAGGATGAAAGATAAGTGGGAACCAATTAACTCCATTTCTCATTTCAATTGAAATACATTTATGAGACTTACAAATTATGAATGCATAATTGTAAATAGAGTGTAGTTCCTTTCTCTTGAGTTTTGGTGTAAGCTCATCCCATCTTTTATGAACAAAGTTAAAGGCTTTGTAGTCTAGGGTAAATTTCAGGTTAATGTAAAATAGCATAAAAACTAACCTTAAACAAACAATAGAGCACAAATAAACATAAAAACATGAAATATAAGCAATATCACCATAAAGTCTCCATGCCATCATTGCTTCACCTCCATTGCTCTTCTCCATTTTTCTTGAAATGTACTTGATACCCTTAGATTTGAGTATGCACTAGTAGCCTATGACAAAGCCTAGCAAAATATTGAAGATTGTTGTCTCACACTAACATGTACTTGCACTTGCTCAAGATGTATGAAAATGACAAGGATAGGGTCTTTTATAGAAAAGAAAAATTTGAATGAAGGTATGAGATTCAATGTCAATAGGATGTGTCAATCAATGCTTAAGATTGAATGTTGTAGTATGGAATAGGGTTAGGGAGAAAAATTAGGGCAAAGATAGAAATGAATGGCTAAGATTGAATTAAAAAATAATTCAATCAAGGGCTGAAATTGAATGAGACAAGAGGAGATAAGATTGGCATGGATAATGAGGTTGGCACAAAAAAAGAGGTTGTAGGAGGATTCAAATAAATATAAAATTATTTGATTTGAGAGGGAAATGAATAATTGAATAATAAAACATTATTTAATTATAAAGGACATGTGACAAGTTGACTTTTTCATTAAATAACAATTTAATTCAAAAGTGAGACATGGGTAATTAAATAATAAAGATGTTATTTAATTATAGGAGACATGTGACAAGCTAATTTTTGAATTAAATAATAATTTAATTCAAAATAGGAAGAAGATGATAAATTAGCAAGCAATTAAATATTTATTTAATTTAATGATAGAAAATGCTAGTGAATAATTAAATAATTAAAATAACTATTTAATTATAGTAGAAAGTGGTAAACATTTATTGAATTATAGGAGAAGAGGACATTAGTGACACAATTAAATAAATAAAATTTATTTAATTAATCAAAGAGGAAATAAAAGATAGCAATGAATTAATTAAATAATTAAAATTATTTAATTAATAGAAGACTTATTACTTTGGAAAATTAAATAAATAATTAAAGATTATTTAATTACAAGGGGGAATCAATGAAGAAATAAAGTTCGCGAGCCTAGGACAAATTCTAGTGTCTACATTTTTCCCCTCTTTGATATAATGAAAATTATCACATTATGTCAAAGAAAACTAGTCAAAACATGCCCCAATAAACGCAGGGTGGACCTATGCCCCCTTGGAAAATTTTTGCAAATTTTCAAAAAAAATCAAAAAAAATGGAAATTGTTCTGGTAAGTTAATTTGACAGCCAGGAGTTCAATGGTGGCAATAGAAATGATTTTGGGGGCCGTTTTATATGATATGCATGCTTATTTTATGCATTTATTATGTTATGCAATGGATGATTATGCTTTTATGTTGTTTATACATTTTTATGTGATGATGTGATGATGTTATATGTTAATGCAATACGAGTGACTTAATGTTTGTTTATGATATGATGTTTAGATGATAAATGGATGTATTTAATATTATGATTCTATGCATGTGACTATGATGATTATAAGTGTTTATGTGAATGCATTATGATGATTGTTGAAATGATATGATTATGTAATGTGATGTTTATAGAATGCAATGATTTAGGATGCAAATGTCATGTATGTTAAATGACTATGCAATGTAATAAATGGATTATGCTTATGACATGCTTTTAATATGATATGATGTGATGGAATTATAATGTCATATGGATGCAATCTATGTATTTTGTATTTTGATGTGTTATCCTTGAATTTAGTGCACTCAATTCATGAGATACCCCTACGAAACTTGTCTATTTCGTAGCCCACATACTCTAAGCACGCAAAATGAAGAGAATTACATTGGTCCTCATGCATGGTCTGCCATCCTCAAAAATTCACCCCGAGCATTAACGTTTGTTAGTTCATCGAAATTCGCATTTTAAACCAAGTTGTGAAAATTCGGTTTTGGGAGTTAAAACATTTCTACATATGTAAGAGCGTTGATTTTTAGCACCTTTACATATTTCATGCAAGAGCACTAATTGTTAGCGCTTTTGCATATTTCATGCAGGAGCGCTAATTTTTAGCGCTTTTGCATATTCCATGCCTTAGTTATTTTCTGGCACATGTAATGTCGGGGTTTTTTAGTGCTTTTGCATAGTTTCCAACATGTAAAAGTGCTAAACTTTTTCACTCTTGCACATTTAATGTAGGAGTGTTTTTTTTAGTGCTTTTGCATCTCAAATCTCAAGTCACATGTAGAAGCTTTATTTTTCACTACTTTTACATATAACATGTAAAAGATTGGTTTTTCAGCGCTTTTACACTCAAGTGTCCTTCCCACATGCAAAAGCATTGATTTTCACTGCCTTTGCATGAAATTATCAAGTCTTTCCCAAGATGTCAAAGCGCTAATTTTTATTGCTTTTGCATATTACATGTTGAAGTGCTAATTTTTATTGCTCTTGCATATTACATGCTAAAGCGTTATTTTTTAGTGCTTTTACACAAAATGCAGTTTACTCCAAGTGTAAGGGCGCTGATTTTTAGCACCCTTGCACAAATTTCTAAAAAAATAACTAACCCCTAGGAACTTCCAAAAATGCATTCTGAGCTTTGTTTCGCCCGTTTTGCTCACTTTTTCTCGCTCCATTGCTCAGATCCATTTGCTAGTTTGCTCGCTTCCAATTCGTTCTCCACCATCATTGCATCCAAGCTTCCCAAACCCATGAAATTGCTTAGATTGAAATCTCAGTTTATCCCACCTTTGCATCAGAATTGTTAAAGCCTACTTTTGTATACATTCTAATCTCTTGTGCCTAGATTCCAGAGCAATTTTGATCAATTTCTTGTCTATCACCAAGAAAGAAGGCTTTAAAGTACAACCAAAAATTTCTTCCCATGTTTTAGTTTTTCAAAGAAATGTTCATCAATGGTTCAAGAAGAATTTGAATACAAAGCTTTCTCAATAGCCTTAATGAACAAAATGATGGATTTCCAACTTATTTTAGATTTGAAAGGCATTGGAAAGCCTTCAATATCATTAGCGGATTCAATCTCAAGAATCCTCATCATCTCCAAAGTACATTCCAATGCCAGACAGTGATGGAGTGCACATCATCATGAAGTTTTCATGGAGAAAGATGTTGAAGAAGGCTAAATTATTCCTTAGATTAGATTTCCTAGTTTTAGCATTTTCTATGCTTTATGTAAATAGGTTTTGACATTTTACATGTCATTTTGAAAAATGTAATTACATGTAAAACAAATATGTTCTCCTACATTTATGGACAACATTTTTTAATAAGTCAACTAGTTGGTTAGGGTTTTCCCTAGATTAGCTCTCCTCTCCCATCTATAAATAAGAGAGGATTCTATTGTAATTATTATCTTTTATCTTATGCAATGAAGTGTTGCCCAATTGTGAAGCAAATATTGAAACTTTGAGTTCATTTTTGTGAATCTAATTTTGATCAATAAAGAAGTGAAGTTGCACACCAAACTTTGTTTTGGGAACAATTATCTTAAGATTTGATTGAAAGTGATAGTGTTAAGTAATTGAGATTGAAAGGGATTTTGAGTAAATCTGTGTAAACTTTGAGTTACACTTATTACTTGAAATTGTGATATTGTTGAATACTATTGGTGAATTCTCTATAATACTTTATGCTTATATTTATTCATGTTGCTCGTGGGATTTATTGTGAAGTATATAGAAGACTTTGTGCTTCTTTTACAATGTTGGTTACTATCTTAAAGGATTCATTATTGGAAACTATGGAATGACTTTGCACCTCCGTGAGCTTTTCTTATTTGTTAATTATCATTATCATGTTGGTATTCCTAGGATTTGCTTTGACAAGATAGGAATATTGTTATCACTACTTAATTTTTGTTTGAAGTTGTATTGCACCAAGAAGTTAAAATTGTGAAACAGTATAAAAAATATTCTTTGAAAAAAAAGAGAATCATGAATGTGACACACCCCCATATCATTATTTTAGTATACATTATTGTGAATATTTAATTATTTTTCCTTAGTTTCAATAAGTAGTAAGAAGGGCGCCTCCCCTTTCCGAGAGGGGAGATTTTATCTCACATAACTATGGTTGAAATCAAGGTTTTGTAATCTATTAAAAGGGATTACAAAATTTTCACCCAACAGTTTTTTGGTGAGTCCACTGGGGAATGAAGCACATAATCAAAGCCTCACGCTTTTGATTGAAGTGAATAAGCACTCAAATATCTTATCGTGATCTTGTGTATTGCTATTATTAATATCTCTCTTGTTTCAAGTCTACATTCTGGCTAACAAAATTTATACACAAGGTTTAAGGGCGCAAGGAGTGGTTGATCCATTTTTCTAATTATTGTAGCAACATAATATCCTTCCTTCTCCTCCACGAGCAAGGTCATCATTACAATGGACTGCAAGCTATCCTCCATGGAAGTTAAGATCACCCATTCCAAGTGAATCTTCAATCTTTCATAGAGTTTCAGTTCAAGTACCTGTCATACAAAATATCATGGCTGCACCACCTCCAGGACCTTGGGGAAATTATTTTGGTCCTCTCAAGTTAGCAGGCCCTTTACATGAACTTCCTTATGTTTCACGAAAGCATATTCCAAATTTCCAAGGTGAAGGCAAGCAACAACCTAATGAGCACATTGTTGCCTTTTACATTGTTTATGGTGTTCTTGGTGTAGAACATGAAGATGTTGATGTAAGATTGCTTATTGAAACTACAAGGAGTTGCTTTGAAATGGTTTTATAGTCTTCCAACTACTTCAATTACCAGTTGGAATACTCATCGCACCAAGTTTGAAGAAAGGTTCAAACCTACTAAAGATGCACACACCTTGTTGGCATAGCTTACAACCATGCGAATAGAGGCCCATGAACCCATGTGTGAGTTTGTGGCTAAATTCAACAAGTTGGTGACAAGAATTCCTATGGTGGTGAGACCAATGGATCATAATTTAAAGTGTTTCTTCATCAATACACAACTACCCAAAGTAAGTTTTCTTTTGCATAGGGTAGTTCTTGCCAATGTTGAAGAAGCTTAGCAATTAGCAACAAGTCTTGAGGATGACATGATTCTTGCCGATGAAATAAGAATGAATGCAAACAAGAAAGTGCAAGCATTGGGATCTTCAACATATAATTCTAACTCTAACTTTGTTGATCTTATGGTTCAAAGGTTAGCAAATGAGTTGTTGGCCTTGAAGAAGCAAGTTGTTAATAATAATTTCTATAAAGATATTCCAAGGAATTTCCCCAATTCTTCCAATTATTTTGGAAATGCCAACCGAAACCATAATTGTCTTCCAGCAACTCAAGGAATACTTGCTTTAGAGGTTCCACCCACCAATGTAGCTGGGGGATATTATGAAGAAAAGCAAGGTGATTACACACAACTAGGATACCCCATGGAAGAAAATGCTAATTTGTTCCATGAAGATGAAGTAGATCTAGCTGGAAACTTTAATATTGGTTATTTACATATTGAGAATGAACCTAACAAGGACGACATAGTGATAGATGCATATGTTGTCTTCACTCAGTTGCAACAAAATTAGCTTGACCAAAATCAGGTTTATAATACAAAAGCAAAGGACAAATTGCTTATAACTATTGCAAAAAGAGGTACTCCTTTGCTGCTACAACAGAAGGACATAGTAAATAAATCAATAAGTGCACCTCATCCTCCTATTGTTTCTTCAAGTTCAAAATCCAATTATCAAGTTCCTAAGACCAATGCCCATTTTGTGAAACCTATCCCTGAAGTTACACCTACTTCCTTGATCAATTCATTCCAAGCATTTGATATCATTGATCATGTGAAGAAAATAAAATCCAAATGTTTGAAGCTGAAAACTTGAGATCTAATCATAAGCAATTTGACAGGCTTGTTAAGTTTGTGAAGGATAAAGGAACTAATCAATCTAAAGAAATCCCTTTAGATATTCTTGCTGCCCCAAATCCTAATCCTTTGCAAAGTAACTTAGTCTCCACTCCCTCGATAGTTCTAGAAAAGATTGATCCTTTTTACATCTAATTGCTAGTCAATGGCTTCAAGTTAAGCAATTGTGTAATTGATTCTGGTGCATCTAACAATGTCATGCCTGCAAAGGTAGCTACTGCCTTGGGTCTAAATATGACAAAAAATTTGGGTCGTTGCTTCTCCATGGAGAATAAACCAATACCTCTAATAGTGTAGATCAAAGATGCATAGTTTTCATTTGTTGCATATCCAAAAAAGAAGATCAAGATGACAATGTTAGTAGCAAATGTTCCAGATTCCTATGGTCTCTTACTTGGACATAATTTCTGCAAAGGTGTCAGAGGAGAGCTCAAAATGGATATGTCATAGGCAAGGATACTTTTCAAGGGTGTTATGAAGAGGTTATTTTTAGAAAGGAGAGCAAATTTTTTTGTAACAAGATTGGGTGACCCAAAGGCTCAAATTCACTTTGAGTCTCCTGGAATGAGCTCTTATTATTTGCAAACTAAAGAAATATCTGAGTTTTTGGATAGATATGCAAGCAAGGAGCAAGAAATTGATGGATTGTCCTCTTCAAATACATCTAGATTCTAGATAAGGAATTGTCCTCAGACAAAAAGTCTTCTTCAAATAAAGAAGCCACAAACTTTAAAGCTATCAATTTAATGGATCCAAACAATGTTTAGAATATTGAATTTGATGGTAGTTGTTCTTCCATTGGATGAGGAGAAGGAATTGTTCTCATACCTCCTAAAGGAAAAATCTTCCCTTTGTGTTTCAAGTTGCAATCCGACAACAATAATGACAAAGTAGAGTATGAAGCATTGTTGTTAAGAATGGAGGTTGCATGCAAGAAATGAATCGAAAACTTTCATACCTAAGGGGATGCCAAGTTAATGATTTTTCAGAAGAAGAAACAATATCAAACCAAAAATGAAAGGTTGTAGAATTATCACAATCACGTATGGGATCCTGGAATAAGCATTGTATGATGCATCATGGGACAAAAGGAGAGGACCTATCATTGATCCACCAACTTTCTAGTGAAACAAGTTTCTTTTTTACTTTGAGTCTTTTTCTGTCTTTTTGTTCTATCGCCCGACTCTATGCCCAATGGATAAAGGCACTTGGAGTTTGGAGTTCTCCCTTCATTCATTTCAAAGAACAATTGAAGGAAGCTCCCCAACTAGAGCCAGCTATTATCCTCGAATTCAATGTGCTCAATTCATGGGATCACCCCTTCGAAACTTGTATGTTTTGTAGCCCACGTACTCTAAGCATGCAAAATGAGGTGAATTGCATTGGTCCTTGTGCGTGGTCCATGATCCTCAAAAAGTCAATCCAAGCATTAACCTTTGTTACTTCGTCGAAATTTGTATTTTAAACTATGGACACAGAAGTTGTACTCCTTTGTAGAAAGTACAATTTTTTTCCTAATTTAGTCTTATTTTAGACACCCTTGCATCAATCACCTCTTAATAATTGTATTTATAGGCCCCTAATGTTCATTATTTTTTATCTAGAGGCCCATTTCACTCAAAAATCATATAAATCCCAACAAATAATGCTTAAAATAGTCATATCTCAAAAACCTAGCTTCAAAAACCTCATGTGGGACCCATTTGCCACCTTGGGTGAATGAGTACCCTCTGGTGGGACCCATTCGCCAAGGGTGGCGAATGAGTCCCTTTTGGAGGTATTTTCATTTTTAAGCAGGAAATTCATCGACTTAATTCAATTTTTCAGTGGATGTCGGCCTCTTAGGTCTTAATAACAAGAAATTAGGTATTGTTGCCTATAAATATGTGTTTTTAGGTCATTTTTCACATCTCCTAGTCATTTTTACAAAGAAAAATGAAGATTCAAGAGAAAAATATCTTTCACAAGAAGATTCAATAGCATTTCTACAACAAAGTTGAAGCTTTTGGACAAGATAGGGTTTTTGCAAGTCTTCAAGCTCATTTCTCATTCAAGATCTAAAATTTCAAAGAGTCGATCATGGATTCCTATGGAGAATCATGGAGAAATCTAGGTTGAGGAGATGCAACTAGCCATCAAATCACACCTTTTGACTTGTTTTCAAAGTGATTTCATCTTACATTTTCTCTCTATCTTCATATTTAAGATTTGCATGTCATTTACATTCATTTGAAATGTTGTAAGGTTTCTTGGATTGAAGTCTTGCATTATTTAAATTCCATTTAATTATCTTATTCTAGCACATCAAAATAGGGTTTTGTCTTACTTCAAATTTTCCTAGTCTTAGACACACTTAGGGCTAGGGTTTTATGTAGATTTTATCCATTCGAGGTTTAACTACCAAATTATGGGTTTGACCAAGGAAAAACCCCCATTAGAAAATAAATATAAAGTTGTTTTGCAGGTGTTTTTCAGAGATTCAAATTTGAGTTTCTGTCAAGAAGTGTTGTGCAGGTGACAAAATGCAGATCTGAAACTTTAACTTTTAGAAAACAGAAAAAGGACCGATTCACCATGGTTGGTGAATGAGTCCCATTGGAGGTGTCTTTCAGAGCAAGGTGTAGATTCTGGTACCCTTTTGGCAAAAATAAGATTCTGGGCAGAAACCCTAATTTGGGACTAATTCACCCAGGGTAGCGAATGAGTTCCAATCAGTAAAAAGCCAACATTTATAGTTTTTCAGAGTATTTTCTAGTCTCCATCAGGTTTAAAGGTGCACACATTAATTCTTGTAGCATTCTGTTTTATTCTATTTGCATTTTTATTCATCTTTTTAGCTCTTTTGCAAACAACATTATGTTTTCCAGCACTTTGCATATCCTAGTTTACATTCAATAATTGATCTATTTCATTAAGTTTCTACATTTAGTTTACTTCATTTAGGAATATTACACTTACATCACATCCCTCTTTGAATGTGAACATTGCATTTTGGCTCCAATCTTATCTCCTTTTAGGTGAAAAACCCTAGAAGGAGCATAAAACATTCAGGTGCCAAAATCTTTGTCTCCATTTTCATGAACCTGACTTTAGAACATTGCTTACTTCTAATTTTAAGTGCATTTTCATCCTAGAGATAAATTGCATCAACATTGCATTAGGTTTTGCATTGTTTTGCATCCTAGGGTTTTCAAACATTGCATTAGTAAAATCATCATATACACCTCATTATTGTATTTCCATTCATTTACACTATTGAAATTATATCTTTTCACTTTAGATTAGCATTGTACAGAACTGAAATAATAGGAAAAAGTAAAAAAAAATCTCAAAAATCTTCAAAATACCTCTCGTGGGACTCATTCACCATCTAGGGTGAATCAGTCCCAATACACTTTCTGCGTCATTATTTTCATAATTCAATTTCCTATTTTCCACTTTTTGTTTGCCACAGTTACTTTTTCTATTTATGTATGGTTATTTTATGTTCTATTCAAATCATTTGCATTAGCATTATTTACTTTGGTGGCACTTATAGATAGCATTATATTTTTACAATGTTCATTTTCAGCATTAGTTCCTAGTTCATTTAGATCAAATTCATTAGAAACCACAAACAAAAACATTAAACAATCCATTGAACCACTTAAAACAATGATGCAATTTAGGAAAACTATATCATCCAAACCTCTTAGTAGTGATGACTTGGATAGGTTAGATGAATCCTTACAAGGTTTCCTATCACTAAGTTCATCCACTAAGGCTTGTGATGACAAACCTAAACCAATTAATCACAACTCATCTCCCAAACCTTTTAGTAGTGATGACTTTGATATGTTAGATGAAGCCCTTGAGGAATTCATCTCACAAAATCCATCCACTAAGGTTTGTTGTGTGCAACCTAAAACACAAGATGTCAATGTCGTTCAACCTCAACTTGTCCTTTATCCACTTTCACATCACCCTCAAACCCCACCTAAACCTAAGTTTACCCTTTACCCACCTATGCATGATGTTGTTACCCATACACATTATACTTGAAATAATCCACAACCACCCCAACCAACCCCTACCTCCTTACCTTTTCCCAATACCACACTAATTAGTGCTCCTCAATTATGAGAGTATGATCTTATTGAGAAAATTAAGAGAACTCCTACCAAAATATCCCTTTGGGATCTTATTCAAAATTCCTTAAGCTATCATTCTATGCTCCAAACAACATTACAACAAATAGTGGTTCCTCTTGGTACAAACACAAATAATGTGGCAGCTCTTATGCAAGGAATGAATACAATGAATGTAGACATTACCTTTCATCAACATGAGCTACCTCCGTTAGAACTAAGGAAGCGAAATGAAGCCTTTATGATAATTTGTCAATATAATACAACAGGCATCAAAGGAACCCTTGTTGATAATGGATTTTCTCTTAATGTGTGCATTGTAAAACTCCTTGATAGGTTACATGTGGATAAATCACAAAATAAACCTGATTCTTTATCTATTAGGGGATTCAAAAATACTACAAAGAAACCGCTCGATGTAATCACTTTACCTATTGCTGTTAGGGTAGTTACCTTGCAAAATCCTATTGATGTCATGCCCTATGATCTTGCCTACAATCTTCTTTTGGGAATGCCATGGATTCATGAGATGCATGTGGTACCTTCGACCCTCCATCGAGTAATGAAATATGTCTATAACAACAAAATTTATCAAGTTGCCATAGACCCCCAGCCTGAAAGTTGCTTACAACTAGAAAAAGGAAAAATGAGTCCTCTAAACACTTTAATTCCAACATCTCACATAGAACCTCTTGAGACAAATAAACAAGATACTGACTCAGCCTCTAAATTATTAGGTGACAATTGGGGTACATTAGAATTCACACCTTCATTTATGGATGAATATATAATCACACGAAAAGAGGATGAAACACAAGAACAATCAACAGTTATGAAAACTCAGAATTTGGATAAATCCTCTCCAACATCTACCTCATCTACTTTGGAAGAAAATACAACTTACACAAAAAAAATTGATGAGATAGATTATCAATGCCCACCTGATCCAACAAAAATGGAAAGACTTTATGGTTTGGGTTACGAGCTTGTAAAACAATTGGGATATAATGGTAAAGGATGCGCAAAGAATGAACAAGGCATTCATGTCCCTATTGAACCTAATACACAAGAGACAAAGACTGATTTGGGATATTCTTTTTCTAACACAACAAAAGCAACTCAACACCCATAGCTCAACATCAACACCATCACATGTAAACCAAGAATTAATCTTACACTAAATCATCCTAAATTTATTGATATGGATTCACCACCATCCTGGGAGTATGTTGAAAGTGATGAAGCTTTGAAACAACTGTTAGGAGCTTCTGATAAACTCTCTTCTTCCAAGTGAAAAGTTACATGTGCCATGATAAGTATAAAGAAAAAACATAGTGATATTAATGAAGAACCATATGATCTTGAAATTCCTAAGTCTAATGCACTCCACGTAGGAGATATAATTGATGTACCAATGGATATCGATGATAAAGAAAAAGTTATTAATATTGGGAAGTGCATTGACGATGAAGAACATGAGGACACTACAACTTTGCTTCATGATTTACCTAAAATTTTTGCTTGGAAATATTCTGATATGCTAGGAATAGACCTGAAAATAGTCACACATAACATTGTTCTTATTGAAAATGCTAAGCCTGTTTGAAAAAAGATACAAAAGATGAACCCTAAGATAGCCTTGCATGTTAAAGGAGAACTTGAAAAACTCCTTGATGCAGGTTTCATTCGACCTATTGATTATTCTCCTTGAATCTCAAACATTGTCATAGTTGCTAAACCTAATAATCATATTAGGATATGAGTGAACTTTCGTGACTTGAATAAAGCCTCCTTAAAAGACGATTATCCTCTTCCTAATATAGACATGAACACGCATTCAACTGTTGGACATGCTTTGTTGTCATTCATGGATGGATTTTCTAGTTATAATCAAATCTTCATAAATCCACAAGATCAATACAAGAAAACATTCACAACTTTTTGGGGAACATTTTGTTGGGTTGTGATGCCTTTTGGATTAACGAATGTAGGCATAACTTATAAAAAAGAAATGACATTGATATTCCATGATTATATAGATAGAATCTTGGAAGATTATGTTGATGAAATCCTTGCCAAATCCTTAACAAGACAAGACAATGTGAATGTCCTTCAACAAATCATTGAACGCATGCGTAAATATAACATGAGACTCAATTTGAAAAAGTGTGTCTTTAGAGTGGCTAGTGGTAAACTCTTAGGGTTCATCATATCTCACAGAGGCATTGAGGTCAACACAAAGAAAGTTGATGCTATAATCAACATGCCACCTCCTCGAAACATTTCTCAATTGCACATGTTACAAGGAAGAATTCAATCTATCCATCATTTTGTTGCCTCCTTAGCTAATCAAACTTTACCTTTCACACATATCCTCAAGAAGGATGTACATTTTGATTGGAATGAGGATTGTAAATAGGCCTTTGAGAGTTTGAAGGAATGCCTTGCAACTCCACCCGTTTCACAACTCGCTATGCCAAATAAACCGTTTATTCTTTACATAGCCGCATTAGCCCATGCTCTTGTAGAATTTTTGGCTCAACAAGATGATAGTGGAAAAGAACATCATGTTTATTACATTAATCAAAACTTGATCGATTATGAAACCCAATACACACTAATCAAAAAATAATTTTTGGCTCTTGTATTCACTACTAGTAAGTTAGGACATTATTTACTCAATGCTGAAATACAAGTCATGACAAAATTTGATCCTCCCAAACACCTTTTCAATAAAATAGACCTATCAGGATGTCTCACTAAATGGGTAATGTTGTTGACTGAGTTTGACCTTAAGTTTGTTTCATAGAAATCAATCACAGGCCAAGCCTTGACTGACCACTTAGTCAACACTCCTCATCTCGCATTACCTTGCAATCACTCATTTCCTAATGATAGTGTGTTACCTCTTGCAACTAACACATGGGAACTCTATTTTGGTGGATCCAAGTGTAGAACAGGCTGTGGTGTTGGGGTTATATTGATCCCACCTATAGGAAAGCCTATTCCCTTGCCATATCGATTAAATTTCCTATGTACAAATAACACAGCTGAATATGAGGCATTAATCATTGGGTTATGTGTTGCTTTAGTCAATGGGACATATCAAGCTAAACATGACAAATTATCCAAGTACAAAGATCTTATCATGCACTTGTTAGAGAAGTTTTAGAAATTTACCATTGATAACATCCCACGAAAAGATAATCGGCTTGTGAATGCAATGGAAAGTGCTACTTCTCTTATCTCCCCTCAAGATTCTTCAAAAGCTTTCACATTCACTATTCACCCTATTATGAAACCCCCGATTAATGACAACACAGATGAGGTTTAAACAATAGATGAAGAAAACTTGAGTGAATGTTATGATGCCATATTCAACTATTTGAAAAGTGGTACCTTTCCCAAGTCAACAACTAAAAACCTCATGCTCGTAAAAGCTTGCATCTAAATATGTCATCCTTGTTGATGTGCTATATTGACAGTCATTCAATGGTATCTTACTTTGATGCTTAAACAAATCTGAGATACCTCTAGCACTTCACCAAGCCCATGAAGGTTCTTGTGGTGGACATTTTGGAGGGAAAACATCGGTTCAAAAACTTATATGTATTGGGTATTATTGGCACAACATGGAATGTGATTGCTTTGACTATGTTCACAAATGTCATAAATGTCAAGAACATAGTAATTTGTATCAGACTCTTGTTAGTGAAATTCAAACTCAACTTTCGATATAGCTCTTTGCGGTTTGGGGATTGGACATTATAGGAAAAATTTCACCTCCCTCTTCAACTAGACATACCTTTATCATCACTACAACTGATTATTTCACAAAATGGGTAGAGTCCATTCCTCTTCAATCTACAACAGCTGAGGTAATATGTCATTTCATTTTGGAACACATTATTTCTCACTTTGAACTCCCTTCCGCATTAGTTTTTGATAATGGTACACCATTTAAAAATAATGAAGTGAAGAAATTTTTTGGAGACCTTTAATATCCAACATCATTTTCAACACCTTATTACCCACAATCTAATGGTCAAGTTGAATCAACTAACAAAGTTCTTGAATAGATCTTGAAGAAAATTGTTAACAAAATCATAAGGATTGGCACACTCAATTGCATTATGTGCTTTGGGCTTATCGTACAAGTGTTAAATCTTCCACAGGGACCACACTTTATAATTTGGTCTATGGTAGTGAAGCAATAATGCCCTTAGAGTTATAAATCCATACACTAAGGATTTATCTTCAAGGACTTGTTGATGAAACACATTATAAGAAACAACGATTACATCAACTTGAGATGCTCGATGAACAACACATTAATTCTCTTGAACATCTTCAAGCTTATTACAAATGGAAAAATAATCATTACAACCTTAATTTTATCCCTTGATTGTTTCAAAAGGGTGACTTGGTTCTCTTTGCTAATCAATGTAATGTCAATGCTGACCCAAACGAATCCAATAAATTCAGTTCTAATTGGTTAGGACCGTACATAGTTGACAAAAATTTTGGGTCTGGTGCATACATGTTAATCAAACTCGATGGCACACTCCTTAAAGAACCCATCAATGTCATGCATTTGCATTGGTATTATGTTTAACCCCTTTGAATAGTATGAATAATATAGCAGTGCTGTTAGAGCTATTAGGCCATATCATGTATGCTTTCACATTGGTTCGTTCTTGACAAATCAATCATGTATATTTCTTGAGCACTAAAGTGATTAATTTTTATAATTACTTTGGGTTTCATACTATTCAACTTTCTCTTGTGTTCTGATAAGTTAGATTTCTAAATATATTTAATTTAGCATAACATACTTAATCATCATGTTGTATCTCAAGGAAACTGCAATAAGTTTTACTTAGATCACATAAACATTGTTAAATCATGAAGACATTAATTAAATAATTTTCCCAAGATTATTTAATTAATCACATTGCCATTTAACATTCAAACACATTAAGACATATTGCAAAACATCAAATGCTTGAATATATATATATCCAAAGTTTTATGTACATCTCAGCACAATATACAATATCACCAAGGTCTTTGAGAACTAGACCCCTCGAGCTCTAGTGCTCATGATCTAGTACCTGGATGTTGTGAGACGGTCGTATGTGATCGTGACCATGATCCATTGACCTCGAGTGCAAACTCAATGCTTTGTACCCACCCAAGAGCCACATGATGCTCCTCTACTATCTGATCCCTCTCCACTCATAGTTGTGCTACCTCTTCCTGTAGTCTCTCCACCTTTGTTGGAGTCTAGGATGATTGCCCTATAGTCTCAGCTCGATGGAGTCATCTCCTCACACTCTCATACACTGCTTGTAGCCTCACAAATGGTCTGAGTGACTATGGATCCTCCTCCATGATTGGTGGGGGCATGTATTCAGGGTCCATCTTCTCCTCGTCGATGGATATAGGAACTATCTCTGCAACCACTTGACGATAGAAATCACACCAGTCTCTCATTGCTCCTGCAAGATAGAAATAATACACAATTAGTAAACATCATCATCATATATATATAGATAAAGAATAAACACTAAAGTACATTCATAAATTAAATATCACAACCTATATCTCCAATAGGATGAGGGATATCAACCTCATCCTCTCTAGGGGGAATGGGGGATGTGCTAGCCTCTCCATGACCATGGGTACTAATGTATGTTGTGGCTACTACACATGATCTAGTCACACAAATGTGTGAGGACTCTCCCCACCTGTGTCGATCCTCATCTACTACCTCATCACCCTCGCTTAGGGGTGGCTCCTCCTCCTCATTCTCATCCTCCTCATCCTCCTCTCCTCTTTCCTAGCCATTATAGTCTGGATTGACATCCAAATCATACTCATCATCTATAACATCAGTGAATATATCTTCAGTTTTGTATTGTACCTCCTCAACCCTATCCTCTGCCTCATCTCCCTCATCTAGCACTGGTCTTGCATCACCTATAGGGATATCCATCATAAATATAGGAGCTAGTGGTGTCATTGACCATCACTCTTCATCCTCATCTATGTTAGAGACTAGCGGCTGATCATGATCTAAATCATCAGAGTCACTCTAGAAAACATGGTCTATAGTGAGTCGTATGGTATCACCTGGCCTCTAGAAACTCCGCACTGATCTCCTAATAAAGGGGCATTCCCTCGGTGGTGTCTGCACCTACCCAAACAGTTGCATGACTTGACCATAATAGAAAGGACATACTGCATAGTCATGCCAACTAGCTAAAAATTTGTCTACCTGCATCCTCCTTAACTACCTTGTGGGATTTGGCCACTATTGTGTCAATAGATAAGGTCTCCAAAGGATCTCATCCTCCTCCAGCTGGTCAAATCTCACCCTCCAAAAATACAAGTCTCCATACTACCATAAGCATCATAGAGGATAACTGAAGGCTCATGGATACCCTGCATCTGTTGCACATGGGAAACCAACAGGCCTAGTACATGTAATATGCTCAAGGAACCACACCTGCAAAAGTGTGCAGTGCACCATAATGTCTATCTCCCAAAAAACAAATTGACCCAGATCATAATACAGATGTTGCAAGATACAACATCCCCAAGTGTAGGCCATCCTATGCTTTGCCATCCTATGAATCAAGTGAATTAATCCTCCATCAAGGTGTGTCACACGTCCATTTGGATTGAGTACAAGTGCCATCGTGTGCATCATAATCTATCTCACCAGTGGGGCTCATGAATATAGTAGCATGGGTGGCTCGATTCATGCCCTCACATGCTCATCATCAACATGTCTATCAAGGAAGTACCGCATGTCGACCTTCCACTTGTGAAATGATTAATCTCCTTAGAAGCGAACCCCTTCTCCCCGAATAGGCTCTCAGAGAATTTGGTGTACATCCTTTAAGGTAATGGTCATCTCCCTGGTCGGGAGGTGAAATGTACATGTATAGACATTCCAGTCCTTGCACAAAGCCATCAACATGGCATCATGGTATCCCATGGGAGGGATAAGGTATGCACAATAGATGCCAACCACCTGCAAGTGCTCTATCTCCTCTATTGACAGCACTGGGGCTAGGCCTCTCAAAAAGCTTAATTGTCTCCCCCTAGCATTTGTCATGATCGGGCGAGTACCTATCAAGATCACAACAATATGATCTAAAATTTCATCTCATATCTTTAATTTTTACATTATTCATCATGCAAGTGTGCTAAAGTTCTTCTAGTGTGCTTTTCTAAAGGACCTAGACACTTTAGAACCCTTTTGGGACACTTTGCGAAGAAATGGGACACTTTGCGAAGAAACGAGACACTTCATGAAGAAACGGGAAACTTTGTGAACAAAAGGGACACTTTGCGAACAAAAGGGACACTTTGTGAACAAATGGGACACTTTGCAAAGAAAGGGGACACTTTGCAAAAAAAATTCCAAGATCCTAAATTAACCTATAAATCCATTAAAAATTATTAAATCATTGCCAATTTACTAAGGAAAGGTCACCAAATCGACTCACCTCATAATATAGCTCACCGTTTGCCACCTGATCTCAAAGCACATCTAATCGTGAAGGCCTATAATCTTGTCTACTCGGCATATTCTTGTCTCACTTGTCACTCTCAAGCTAAAAGAAGGTAAAATGCAATAGTAAGTGACAAATTACTCTCCTTTACTTATTTTAACTTATTTTCATTACTTTTACTCTTAAGCATTAAAATAGGGTTATTTTCTATCTTAAGAGTTAATACAATACTTTTTCTTCAAAACAACATAACAAGAGCTAGGAAAATCCATTTTCGATGTTGTTTGATGCATTGGAATCGTGATTCTCCACCTGACATCATTCATTGTCTATCGTTATGTGACATGGTACTTGGAAATGTCCTATGGTGTGATGTTCCTTATTTAATGTGGCTAGATTTCTACCTTGATTCCACCTCTATAAAGCAAGAAAAATCAAGGGCGGGCATACATATACCCTTGAATTTTATTTCTAGAAGTTAGATAAAAGGATTTTTGGACAACTAACGAATTTGTGCTGCAGGATGTGGTTCCTAATGTTGTGGTTTTGCAGATAACTGCATTGGGGGCTTCATTCTCCCATTTTTTGAATTGGTATCAAACCAAAAATGAAAGGTTATAGAATTATCACAATCATGTATGGGATCCTAGTATAATCATTGTATGATGCATTATGGGACAAAAGGAGAGGACCTATCATTGATCCACCAACTTTCTAGTGAAAAAAGTTTCTTTTTCACTTTAAGTCTTTTTATGTCTTTTTGTTTTGTTTCCTGACTCTATGCCCAATGGATAAAGGCACTTGGGGTTTGGAGTTCTTCTCCCTTCATTCATTTCAAATAAAAATTGAAGGAAGCTCCCTAGTTAGAGCTAGCTATTATCCTAGAATTCAGTGTGCTCAATTTGTGGGATAACCCCTACGAAACTTGTCTATTTTGTAGCCCACGTACTCTAAGCATGCAAAATGAGGTGAATTGCATTGGTCCTCGTGCATGGTCCATGATCCTCAAAAATTCACCCTAAGCATTAACCTTTGTTAGTTCATCAAAATTCACATTTTAAACTATGGACACAAAAATTGTACTCCTTTGGAAAAAGTACAATCTATGGCCTAATTTAGTCATATTTTAGACACCCTTGCATTAATCACCTCTTAAAAAATACGTTTATAGGCCCCTAATGTTCATTATTTTTGATCTAGAGGCACATTTCACTCAAAAATCATATAAATCCCAACAAATAATGCTTAAAATGGTCATATCTAAAAAATCAACCTTTGAAAACCTCGCGTGGGACCCATTCACCACCTTGGGCGAATGAGTCCCTTTTGGGGGGATTTTCATTTTTAAGCGGGAAATTCACCTAATTAATTCAATTTTTCAGTGGATGTTAGCCTCTTAGGTCTTAATAACAAGAAATTAGGTATTGTTTCTTATAAATATTATTTTTTAGGTCATTTTTCACATCTCCTAGTCATTTTTACAAAGCAAAATCAAGAGTCAAGAGAAAAATATCTTTCACAAGAAGATTCAATAGAATTTATACAACAAAGTTGAAGCTTTTGGATAGTAAGATAGGGTTTTTGAAAGTATTCAAGCTCACTTCTCATTCAAGATCCAACATTGCAAAGAGTTGATCATGGATGCCTATGGAGAATCATGGAAAAATCTAGGTTGAGGAGATGCAACTAGCGATCAAATCACACCTTTTGAATTGTTTTCAAAGTGATTCCATCTTTCGTTTTCTCTATATCTTCATATTTAAGGTTTGCATGTCATTTAAATTCATTTGAAATGTTGTAATATTTCTTGGATTGAAGTCTTGCATCATTCAAATTTCATTTACTTATCTTATTCTAGCACATTAGAATAGGGTTTTGTCTTACTTCAAATTTTCCTAGTCTTAGACACACTTAGGGCTAGGGTTATATATATATATATTATCCATTCAAGGTTTAACTACCAAATTAGGGGTTTGACCAAGGAAAACACCCCATTATAAAATAAATTTAAAGCTGTTTTGTAGGTGTTTTTTGGAGATTCATATCCTGGTTTCTATCAAGAAGTGTTGTGTAGGTGACAAAGTGTAGATCTGAAACTTGAACTTTTAGAAAAAAAAAGGACGGATTCACCATGGATGGAGAATGAGTCCCACTGGAGGTTTCTATCAAAGCAAAGTGAAAATTCTAGTACCCTTTTGGCAAAAACTGGATTCTTGACAGAAACCCTGATCTGGGATTGATTCGCCTAGGGTGGCAAATGAGTCCTAGTCAATCAAAAAGACAACATTTACAGTTTTTCAAATTACTTTCTAGTCTCCATCAGGTTTACAGGTGCACACATTAAGTCTTGTAGCTTTCTGTTTTGTTCTATTTGCATTTTTATTCATCGTTTTAGCTCTTTTGCAAACAACGTTGTGTTTTCCAGCACTTTGCATTTCCTAGTTTACATTAAATAATTGATCTATTTCATTAAGTTTTTTCATTTATTTTACTTCATTTAGGCATATTACACTCACATCACATCCCTCTTTGAATGTGAACAGTACATTTTGGATCCAATCTTATCTCCTTTTAGGTGAAAAACCCTAGAAGGAGCATAAAGCATTCATGTGCCAAAATCTTTGTCTCCATAAACCAAATTGTGAAAATTCAGCTTTGGGAGTTAGAAATTTTTTTGCATATGTAATAGAGCTGATTTTTAGAACCTTTACATATTTCATGCAGGAGCGCTGATTTTTAGTGCTTTTGCATATTTCATGTAGGAGCGTTGATTTGTAGTGCTTTTACATATTTCATGCAGGAGCACTGATTTTTAGTGCTTTTGCATATTTCATGCAAGAGCGCTGATTTTTAGTGCTTTTGCATATTTCATGCAGGAGCACTGATTTTTAGTGCTTTTGTATATTTCATGTAGGAGTGCTTATTTTTTTGTGCTTTTGCATATTTCATGTAGGAGCATTGATTTTTAGCACTTTTGCATATTTCATGCAGGAGCGCTGATTTTTATTGCTTTTGCATATTTCATGCCTTAGTCATTTTCTAACACATGTAATGTCGGGGTTTTTTAGCACTTCTGCATATTTTCCAACATGTAAAAGCATCAAATTTTTTCACTCTTACACATGTAATGTCAGAGTGTTGTTTCTTAGCGCTTCTGCATCTCAAATCTCAAGTCACATGTTAAAGCTTTTTTTTTCACTACTTTTACATATGACATGTAAAAGCTCAATTTTTTAGCACCCTTACACTCAAGTGTCCTTCGCACATGCAAAAGCATTGATTTTCACCACTTTTACATATGACATATAAAAGTGTTGTTTTTCACTGCCTTTGCATGAAATTACCAAATCTTTCCCAAGATATCAAAGTGTTGATTTTTATCACTTTTGCATA
This sequence comes from Sequoia sempervirens, assembly GCA_007258455.2. Lineage (NCBI taxonomy): Eukaryota > Viridiplantae > Streptophyta > Pinopsida > Cupressales > Cupressaceae > Sequoia > Sequoia sempervirens. The sequence goes on from VDFB02281492.1 coordinate 124,635,808, forward strand.
TTACATGTTGAAGCATTGACCTTTATCACTCTTGCATATTACATGTTGAATCATTATTTTTTAGCACTTTTACACAAAATTTAATTTCCTCCAAGTGTAAAGGCACTAATTTTTATTGCCCTTGCACAAATTTGTAAAAAAATTACTAACACCTAGGAACTTCCAAAAATGCATTTAGAGCTTTGTTTTGCTTGTTTTTCTCACTTTTTCTCGCTCCATTGCTCAAATCCATTTGCTAGTTTTCTCAATTCCACTTCATTATCCACCATCATCACATCCAAGCTTCCCAAACCCATGAAGTTTCTCAAATTGAAACCTCAGTTTATCCCACCTTTGCATCAGAATTGTTAAAGCCTACTTTTATATACATTCTAATCTCTTATGCCTAGATTTTGGAGTAGTTTTGATCAAGTTCTTTCCTATCACCAAGCAAGAAGTCATTCAAGTATGACCAAAAAGTTCTTCCCATGATTTAGTTTTTCAAATAAGTGTTCATCAATGGTTCAAGAAGAATTTGAAGATGAATCATTCTCAATAGCCTCAATGAACAAAATGATGGATTTCTAGCTTATTTTAGTTTTGAAAGGCATTGGAAAGCCTTCAATCTCATCAGAGGAGTCAATCTCAAGAATCCTCGTCATATCCAAAGTATACTCCATTGCTAAACAGTGATGAAGTGCACATCATCATGAAATTTTCATGGAGAAAGATGTTGAAGAATGCTAAATTTTTCCTTAGATTAGATTTCCTAGTTTTAGCATCTTCTATGCTTTATGTAAATAGGTTTTGACATTTTACATGTCATTTTAAAAAATGTAATTACATGTAAAAAAAATATGTTCTCCTACATTTATGGACAACATTTTTTAATAAGTCAACTAGTTGGTTAGGGTTTTTCCTAGATTAGCTCTCCCCTCCCATCTATAAATAAGAGAGGATTCTATTGTAATTATTATCTTTTATCTTATGCAACGAAGTGTTGCCCAATTGTGAAGAAAATATTGAAACTTTGAATTCATTTTTGTGAATCTAATTTTGATCAATAAAGAAGTGAATTGTACACCAAACTTTGTGTTGGGAACAATTATCTTAATATTTGATTGAAATTGACAGTGTTAAGTAATTGAGATTGAAAGGGATTTTGAGTAAATCTGTGTAAACTTTGAGTTATAATTATTACTTGAAATTGTGATATTGTTGAATACTATTGGTGAATTCTCTATAAGACTTTGTGCTCATTTTTATCCATGATGCTCGTGGGATTTATTGTGAAGTATATAGAAAACTTTGTGCTTCTTTTACAACACTAGTTACCATCTTGAAGGATTCATTATCGGAAACTACAGAACGACTTTGTGCCTCTGTGAGATTTTCTTATTTGTTACTTATCATTATCATGCTATTTTTCCTAGGCTTTTCTTTGAGAAGATAGGAATATTGGAATTACTACTTAATTTTAGTTTGAAGTTGTATTGCATCAAGAAGTTAAAATTGTGAAACATTGTAAAATATATTCTCTAAAAAAAAAGTGAATCATGAATGTGACACACCCCCATATCGTTATTGTAGTATACATTATTGTGAATATTTAATTAGTTTTCCTTAGTTTCAAATGAGTAGTAAGAAGGGCACCTCCCCTTTCCAAGAGGAGAGATTCTATTTCACATAACTGTGGTTGAAATCAATGTTTTGTAATCTATTAAAAGGGATTACATAATTTTCACCCAATGTAATATAAATGATCGAATGTGATGATGCCTATTGTGATAATGATATCTATAATGCTTCCTAACGTGATTATGTATGCAGGATATTTTTGTGTGTCACATGATGCTATCAAGATGCGAGTAGAAAATATGTTACCATGGAAGAGATGGATGTTAGCATGGCGTACAACTTGTATATTTTTCTATGCAAGGATTTGTATTAATCATAATTGGGTGGTAAAAATGAGAAAAATGGACAAAAAACACCCTGGTATGATATAGACCAAGGTGTGCAAGGTCATCCATTTACAAAACAAACAGTCATAGAAAAGGAATTTATTGACTCATACTAAAGGAAAAGTTGCCCCAATCTTTTTTCCAAGACAATCCACAAACAATAATCAAAGAAAAGAGTCATGAGACATCATCACCCCTCTAAATCCTTCATGGGACATCCTCAAGGGAGCTAGTAACATAACTCAAAATAAAAATCCAAAAAGATAAGACAAATAGCCCAACAAATTCAATAGCCATTCAAAGTGTTTTCCAAGAATTGTTTTGTTAATATTTAATTGACTAGGTGGTTGATGAGTTGATTGCTTGATAAGGCTTGGTTTCAAGAGAGAAAACATGTCATATAAGATGTCAAGTTTGGTTTTGATCATGTGACCACCCATACAAGGAAAATGACAAAGTGACAATGTTTGACTTATAGGAAGGACACATCCTGTATAAGACAAGTGATTGATTATTTGTTGTTTGGGGTTGACTTGATGTTTGATTGTTTTGACAATTGATTAAATTGACTTGAAGATTTGTTAGTTTTTTTGTCTTGTTGGTTCATGACTTGTTTGATGTTGTAACAATTGTTTGTGTCTAATGACAATGTCTGATTTAGTGTGACTAATGTGCCAAACCCTAAAGGATAGAACTAGGTGGCCTCGAGGGCTCATCGACATATGGCCTTGCCTACATAACAATGCATAGAGACCTCAAAGTTCGACATGACTTGAATTTGTTTTATTGACAAAATCATGACTTTTATTTGACCAAACCTAAAAGGAATGACCTAATTCCTTGCGGGCTCATCGACAAATGGCCTTTCCTATGTGAAGTCATAGAAGCAACATAGTTCGACTTGATTTGACCTGATATGATTGAATTTGACTCTATGTTTGGGATTTTTTGAAATTTATTTGGATTTATTTGTTATTTTTCCATGTTTTGACTTTTTTTTGGAATTGTTAGGTTTTAAGATTTTTTTTGTTTTTTTGGGAATATTTGATTTTTTTGTCGTTTTGAGGATCTGATCTAGATGCGGAGTGTGAGTGGAAAATGTGAAGGATGATAGATGTGGGAGATGAAAGAGGCTATAGTAGGATCCCTATTGTGCACATTACATGTGTCATCAGGCTTCAGACGAAAAGGAGTTTTGGTGACCAATGAGCTAGAGTACATGAAGGGGTCGTTGTCAAAGATATATTGGAAGACATCACCAATGGAGGTGGAATGATGTTATGGATGTGTGAATATGGATGGATTTAGTGGGATGTATGGAATGAGCACAAGTGATAATGATGGAGATGTCAGACCAAAAAATTCTTCATTTGACCTTTTGCTTTGATAGATGCCCCTAGTGATTTTTGATGGAGAGGCATGATTGGAGATTGAATTTTTCTTATTCTTGACTTGTACTTTTGATTGGTCCAATAACTTTTTATTTTGGATAGAGGACTTGTCTTGATCTCCTTTTCTTTTCATTATGTCTTTTGATTCTTGATCTTGTTTTAAAGGTAGCTCTTTCATCAAAGATTTTCCCTTGTTCTTTTCTTGAGATATGACTTGTTAATCCATGTATATGATTTGGATGGATGTAAGTGACATGGGTGAAGTGGATGGGGTGATAGAAGTGTTTAGCTGATGAAAGAGAGTGGTGATGCCCTCAATGGATTCTTTGGGACTACCTTTTTTGGTACCGTTAACATCAAAGGAGGCTTGCACATACTTATCAACTTGGAAAGATGACTTGGAAGAGGTGACAACAGGGGATGCATATCCTAGCCTAGGGTAGGTGAGATGGAAGGATGATGCATGGATATCCTCAATAGAGTCATGATCAAAAAGTGGGTTATCATAGATATCATGATCAAACATGGGGTTATCATGGACATGAAAGGATTGAGCAGAAGAGGATATGGAAAATGTAGCTGTATCATTAAGATCCCAAAAGGCTTCAATCCAAGCATGACCATATATTTATGTACCTTCTAAATCTTTCTTTACATCATTGTTGGACGCCTAAACACCTTTAGCCTTACTATCATTGTCATTGGTGGGTAGATTGTCCATATGATACTCACCACATCCTATGTCATGGACTTGGACCTTGGAGTTTGATGGTGCAGTGAATGAAGTGGATGTCTTGGTCAAAGAAGATGGATCAATAGATTGTGATGAGGTGGAGGATGAGTCTTCCTTATTGATAGGCACTTCAAACTTAGTATTCCCCTTTAGATTGTTGCAATATTAAAAGGGGTCAGGATCGCCTCCTATGGTAATTTTGGTGCCTTCATGAGGAAACTTGAGATATTGGTGGTATGTGGATGGAAAGACTTTCATGGTTTGGATCCATAGTTGACTAAGGAGAAGGTTATATGGAAGGTCAAGATCCAAGATTTGAAATGTAGTGTCCATGATAGTGTGTTCAACTCTGATCGGTAGTGTAATAATACCCTTGGAAGAGTGTTCATCATCATCATATGCTTTGATAACAATGATTTTTGTTGTTTCTACACATGCTTCCGAAAATCATAATTCCTTAACCAAATTGAGGGTACAAATGTTTAACCTTGCTCCACCGTCTACCAATACTCGTTTGACTTTATGTTTGTGGACAAAGACTTCAAGATGCAAGGGGTCATTGTGAGTAGTCTTTTGGGTGGAATAGTCTTGGTCAGAGAAAGTGACATGATGCAAATTAGCCAAGTATCCCACCATCTCCTAGAAGTGATTGACATCGAGGTCAGTGGTACAGTAGTGTCTTGTAAGGATTTGTCTAGAATGGCCCTATGTTTGGGTGAGATACATAACAACTCAAGAATAGAGATTTGTGTAGGTATCTTCCCCAAATGGTCAAGAAAATTGTATTGATATTTTTATTATTATTGTTTTTGAGGATCACTTTGGATAGTCACCTTGGTTTGGCGGGTATTGACGACACATTGCGAAGGTTTTTTTATGGTAATAGTATTGATGTAATTATCAACAGCTCGAATGTGATGGATGGTAGTGTAGTCATATTTGGAATTGGTGTAATTGGATGAGTTGTTGGTTTTATTACCTAAATTAGAGGCCTTTCCTTTTCTATGGTCATGTAATGGATCTATAAATAATTTATGGTCACTGTTTGAGATTTTGTGTTGTCCATTGACTTCTATTGTTCCATTTTCAATGAGGCGCTGAATGATATTTTCAATTGTCTACATTGTGATGTTGGGTATACTTTAGCTCGATGGTAGTCACAAAAGGAATTATCATCCCACCAATAAATTTTGAACTACCTAAGGTCATATGGTTTCACATCAAGAAGTGTTATAGCATTGTATTGCAAGAGTTGTTTAAAGATAGATTCGATTGGCTCCCCTAAGGGATTATATTTACGTCGTGTGGGAAACTTCCTTTGGACTCTTTGTTCTTGTGTGTTTTTGATGACATTTTTTGTGTGTTCGAGAGCACATGGTGATTTTTTTTTATGTGTTGGTCCCCCTAAGTGTGATGGTAGGGTCTGTGTGTACCGCCTTCGCATCGACTACTCCATCATTGGTCACATTCTTGTTTTGGGCCTCATATTTGTTCTTGTCATGTGAAGTGTTTTGGGTAGTAATTTTCTTGGTGAAAGTTTTGATCTCTCCCTTGTCAATAAGTTCTTTCTCAAGGATAATGTCATTTTCTACTAAGCCTAAAAATGAGGAACAACATTGCATTTGTAGTTCATGTCTTAGATTTGAATTGAGGTTTTCCACAAACATGACAATTTTTTTCTTTTTTTTAGAATTTCCATAAGACATTATCTAGCTAAACTCCTCCATCGTTGGAAGACTGTCACAAAGTTTTCACCTTCCTCTTTTGTAGTGTGACATAGGGTGGTTTTTGTTATCTCATTGTCAATGTTTAATGCAAAGTGTTCTACAAATTTTTCATCCAAGTCTCCCCATGTACGTATTCTCATTGGTAGGTGTGCAAACCAATCAAGTGCTTGTCCTATAAGAATTCATGGGAATATTCTAATTAGATATGTGGGTTTGTGTGTAATGTCTCTACAAGCTATAGAAAACTCTCACATGTTCAATAAGGTTCCCCTTCCCTCTATATTTAGGTAAGTTGGGCATGACATAGCCATGTGGCAAGGGTGGAAAGTGTAGAATTTTTTCCTATGGATATGGACATAAGTCTTTAGTCGAATAAGTTTTCTTGTTGGATACTTGCATGTTCTCTATTTGTTGTTGCAAGGCAAGCATTTGAGTTGTTAGGACATCCACTTGGGTCAATGTTGTGTCTTGTATATTGTGATAAGAGTCCATGTTGGAATTTTGTAATCCAATGTTGTGAGATAGATGTTGATTGGTCGTGAATTTGTATGATGGATTTTGGTTTTGCATAGAGGGGTGAAAGGTGGTATTTTTTTATGAACGTCTTGGTTGAAAGTTGGAATTTGATTGATGCGGATGGGATTAGATTGTGTTTTCCATGAACTTGCAAAGGTGTGACCATGTAATTTTTGGTTGCCATGTTGCATAAAAGGTCCTTGTGTATTATTTGGAGTAGACCCTTGAGTATTGTGTTGTGCATTAGGAGCAGGCCCTTGTGATGTGTTTGGTATAGCATTTGTCTTGGGAGTTTTAGGACCATTGAAAAAAATCTTAGGTATTTTGCTTGTCTTTTTTAGACTCATGACAAATGGATTGGAAGATGGTGACCCCATGGTTTTAGATGTGGAAAATGGATTGAATGAGGTGCTAAAAGGTTATGTCATGGATTGTGTCATTGTTTGGGTGCCAAATGGTGATGTATGGATTGTAGTTGAGTCTAGTGTGGATCCTCCTAATGGTATGGAAGTGTTGATTTGGGGGATGGAACCATTAGAAGTATTTGTTCCATGTCCTTGATTTTGTTTTTTTGGGGTAGGCATTTCTTGGAGTGTGTTGACATCAAAACCATGGGGTAATGTGGCTCCTCCATGTAATATTTTAGCTAGGAAACATTGGGGGTCCAATGCCACTATTTCATCCATAAAGGAGGTTATTTTGGGATCTTGCGTAGCAACCTCTACTTCCTCTACAGTGACACATCCTTCTTTGTCTCTAATGATGAATTTTTTAAATGGATTGGGAAATGATTTTTGTGGTCTAGGCACCCCATGGGAAGAATTACCAAAAGGGTTAACAAACTCATCATTGTGTGGGAAGTCCATCTATTTTCGTTTCTTTTGAAAAATTGTTTCAACCATAAAATACTTGAAAAGTGAGGTTGAATGTGATGTGATGTCCAAGGTATGGTAATGCAAAGGTATGACTATGACTAGGGTATGACTATGTAAAGGTATGACTATGACCAAGGTTATGCAACTATGTTTTTTTTGGATTTTCAAAGTATAAGGTATGTCTAATGAGGGTACCAAGATAAATATTTAAAATGAGAAGATGTCAAGATGTAAATAGGATAGTGTCACAATGAGGTCAAAATATTTGGTATGCAAGATGACTATTTTTATGCTTTTTTGGATTTTTCAAGTTATAGATGATGTCTAAGGATGATACCAAGATAAAGAGTCAAAGTGACAATAGTCAAGATGTCAATAGTGTCACAATGATCTAAATTTATGGTATTTCTAAGGTATGCAAGATGCTTTCTAACGATGATACCATGATAAGGAGCCAAGGTGACAATAGTCAAGATGTTAATAAGATAATGTCACAGTGAGGTCAATATCTTTAGTATGTTTAAGATTAAGGTATGCCAATTGCAATGCAAATGTGAAAGGATGATGGAGGGTGAAAATGGTAATATGACCTAAAATTATGACTAAGATTATGACAACTAAGCACCTTATGGTAAATCTAAGGTAAGGTTACTAATCAAACTAAGATAGCCAAGGAGAAAAATCTGATTTATCAAGACCTCAAGGATGGTAAAGATTGAAATGACAAGTTGAAAAAGGTGGTCTCAAACTATCCTTGTGAGTTGAGGGGCCAACTTAATGACAAAGGACTAAAATGAAGGAAAGTAAGGTCAAGATAAATCTGATTTTGTAACCTATGGATTGCTCTAAAGTCTAATGAATTTCCAAAGTGAAAGTTTATAGCAAGGTGTATGCAAGCTAAGAGATGACCTAATGTTTGACCTATGGAAAATGTAAAGATTGCAAAGATGTAATAATGTATGGGTTGAAAATGATAGGTCTGGTGATTGCAAGTCTATGACCAGAGGACAAGATGATGCTTAGGAATTGATTAGAGAATGGACTATTTTAAATTTCCTTAAAATTTTCAACAGTAGGCAATTGTATCATTCTGAGTATCAGTTGTTGTGTTTTGTGAATTAGTTGCAGTTTTCTAAGAAATATTTGCATTTTTCTAAACAACAGTTGTGGTGAATGATAGTCAGTTGTATTGCATAATTTTTTTGACCTAGGTTAAAAAAATTTGACTAAATTTTGATCTAATTTTGGTAAAGTCTAAATAGAATACACTGTAAACAGTCTAAAAACACTTGGGGTGGTCTGAAAATGTCCAAAAGTATGTTCGCAATGTGTATGTACTAGGGTTATTCACCCCATATTTCCACTATATAGCACATATTGAATACAAGATCACACATAGAAAACACTTGTATATCCCTAAGGGAAATGGCCAATGACAACACTCTAAGACCCACTATAGGAATCTCCTTCAGCTCAAGGGAGGGACACCCATACAAGACACCCTTTTGGGGTATGTATCACCTCTTTCCTATGACAGTGGATGGGTAGGGGCCTCCTGAATTAGAAGGATGTCGCAATCACCCTCTCTATGGAAAGTCTCAAGCCCAAAAGGAAAGTGGCTTGTACAAACCAGGGATTTTCATGTCACTGAAGGGAGCCAAATTTTGGGTGTAAAAGTTTAAGGGTGCGGTGCTACACCCTAGCCCTAAGAACATCACCAAAAATCAATAAAAAGGGTGGCTTCTAACTAATTTGGTTATTAGTTGCAACTTGAGGACATGACACCTCGCAAGCATCCAACAAGCCACTTAAGGATTTAATCACTCCTACTAGGGGCTCATATGCATTTTATGATAGTTCCCCATTTTGAATGACATTGTATGACTAATGCCTACATACCATGAGGACTAAGACTTTCATTGCATCATTTTATATACTGGCCCTAGGAAAAAACTAGTTGGAATCACCAAGGAGTTCTCCATATAGATGTGTCTCACTTGGTAGGCCCCACTAAGGGTAAAAAAAATAAGACAAGTATGTTGTTTTTGATCTCCAAGATCACACAAGGCATGAGGAGAGAGCATACACAACACCTTTTTCTCACACTCGTATGGTGTTCATTAACCTTAATAAATTGAAATGTGTGGGTGATAATGCAAGTATCAAGAGATGCTTTTGATTCTCAAGATCACCAAAATGGTGTGAGAGAAGATAATACTTTTGTCACATAAAACTGCACCCTACTGAATAAGAGTTCAATGTTCTAATGACATAATGTAAATGACCTCAAGGTGTGGGACCTTGCAAATGAGGTCAACTCTCTAGAGAAGGTTGACTTCATTTTCCAAACTAAGTGCAAATGTGTTGGCCTAACATACCACATGAAAGCCCTAATGCTAACCTACTCTAACAGATCACAAGGAGAAAAGGGGTAGAAGGAGACATGAAATGTGAAAGAAGGTGATGCACCGAATTTAGAGTTTATTTCTTCCTACTACTAAAAAGCATAATACATCAATAAATCAGCTAAACACATACTCAGACATGAAGGTAAAAATAATTTTACTCAAACATGCAAGAGATAATAGCGATAATAGTTGAAATTTATCAACATAAAAGCTTAGAAGCAATGTTTACAATGGAAGAATGCAAAAAATGTAGTGTTTGCAATAGAAAAACCCTAGAGAAGCCAGAAGAAGAACCCTATAGATCAAGCATAACTTAGAGTTGAATTCAAATGCCTAACCCTAACTCAACTAGGGTTATAGAAAGATGAACATTGATTAGCTCTAGAAAAGATCTAAATTACACCCATAATAGAGCAATCGCCAAGCCATAAAGGCTCTAACATTTTGAAAGAGCCCAGGAATGATGGCTCTCATGAATCCATGGATGGAGCTCCTATGAAAGTTGCTGAAAAACTCTCTGACCAATACACCTTGGTAGATAATATGACCTCTGCAACACATCAAGGAGTAATGGCACCATCCATAAATAAAAATTAGTGTAGAAAAGGAATTTAAAATGATCCATAATTGATTAGACTTGATTTGGCAAATGAGGATGTCACTGAAAAATAACTTTTGCAAAACTATTGTGAATAGGATCAAGTAGCCATTTGAAGTTTGAATACTGGCTATCAGATCAAGCATGAGTGGCTGAGATCAGGTTTGCAATGAAACTTTAAAACATAGCCATTGATCTCTACCCCTAAATCAAGTCCATCGATTTCCAAGAAACTGCATAACCATCATTGAAGGAACTGCAACAAATCGGCATGAGTCGCATTTGAGTCCCTTTGATGGAGAAAACTCTACCACATATCATCCTACATTCATTTCCCATCATTGGAACCATCTAATTTCCTTGCTTCACAACAATTATGTGAAGGGACCAAGTGATATGTCACCATGTGTCTGATGGACCCACCAAATGCTTCGTTTGATCACCATCGGGTCCCACCATGCCATGTGTCGCCTCCTTATTATCCCTCTAATATTTGCATGTTTCAAATCTATTGTCACAAGCTAGCGTGCAACAACCTAGATCAACCTGGCAACCACCAACATGCATCTACTTTAACCACTTGGCCAACAGTCATAATTTGTATCCTTCTTTAGCAATAGATGATTGTGATTAGAACATCTTGATGAACCATTTTCCATGTGCATAAACATCCTTTTAGTAGCATGCTCTTTCACCCTCTATATTCATCAAGAAATATTGCATTAAATATTTCTATGCCTCCAATAGTTTAGTAGATGGTGGTGATGGCACCACATGGCTCATGCCCACTATCCCTCCATAAGTCTAGATCTGACAATGGATCCCCCATGGGCTAGCAGGGAACGACTAAGATTCATTTGTTAGGACACATCTAAACCATTGATTTGATTGGCATCATTGTGTCAGAGAGACCTTCAAGATTATATGTTTGAAAAATCCTTGTCACCTCGATGTGGCTCATCATTCTTCGCTTGACGCTTACACCATTGAAGGCACACCAACATATTGGGTTGAGACACTTTAGGGTCTCACCAATATTTTTCATTCTCTTTGATATCACTGGAAAAAGATGCAGGCACACAAGACACATGTTGCCTTAGCATTCACCATCCATTGTCGACACTATTCTATTAGAAAATATAAGAGACTTAAAAAATAGCTCACTCTGATTTTCGCCAATCCCTCTGATGAAGAGATCATGCCTTCCATCAGGATATCGAAGGGACCACATTTTAGGTCCCACCAATATCAATCTTTCTCTTCAACAAGGAGCCCACCCATAGGGTGGATAGATGCCACCTTCCCACCATCCTTGTGTCTTTTTAATTTCATTATTTTAATTTAGAGGGCTAGCAGGGAGCCAATAGGATGTGTCTTGAGGGACCCACCAAGCAATACAAGAGCTTAAGAAAATATTAAGTGATTTGAACCTGCATTAGTATAAAACATTATTTATAATGACTCAACTAGAGATGATCAGGAATACTAGGATGAAGGAGTTGGTCAAAACATGACTTCAACAAACATACATTATAATTGAACAACCAAGAATCAGCTATAGAGAGTCAACAAAGGAATATAGAAAAAGTGTCTTCCAAGACCAGGGGGTTTAGGGTTTAAGCATATGAGGGTTTTGGAAGTAGTAACTTGCAAATTCAAAACCCTAAATAGACACAATTGAGGAGTTTCAAAACATCAAAGACCTAGATTCATCAAAAATAATCATTAATTTCAACATGATGCACACATAGGATCTCTCTAATCGAATATAAATGATATGTATCCAAGGGTGGCATAAAATATGTCACAATTTTGGCAATTTCTATGGGATGATTGTTTGCTAATCATAGAATCTAGGGGCCTTATCAGTCCATTGGGCATAGAGTTGTGAAGGGAATTTACAAAATTGGGTCTCCCAAGGGAAAAACAAAACATGTGTAGGCCTGCACTTGGATGAAAGCATGGAAACTAGGAACACACATTCCCTTAAGGAGAATGTACACTTATAGAAAAAAACAATTTACGATATGTACATGAAAAATCAAAACTTATAAGAAATAAGGTTTGAGATGAATCCCATTTACTAAGATCATGGGAATCTCACCATCCAACCTAGAAAGATGGAATGCATTGGCCTCCTTGTAGCTAGTGATGACATATGGACCACTCCAAATGGCATAAAACTTGGAATATGTTCCAGCTTTGGCTTTGTATGCATCCTATTTCAGCACTAGATCTCCCTCTTTGAACACTCTATGAACTTCCTTTTTGAATTAAATTCTTTTGAGCTATGCTTGATGTGTTTCTATGACTTGCATAGATTTGTTCCTTGTCTCCTCCAATTCCAAGAGTTCAACCATCCTTACTATCATAGCATCATTTTCTTCCAACTCCAGCTGATGTGCTAACTCAAGGGAAGGAAACTCCAATGATAATGGTAACCTTTCTTCCCTTCCATAAACGAGCATGAAGGGGGAATTACCAATTTATCTGTTATTAGTAATTCTATCAGCCCAAAGGGTTGTCATTAACTTGCTATGCCAGACCCTTTGGTTGTCTTAAACAGTCCTCTTGATAATTATGATGAGATTTTTATTTGAAGACTCAACCAGGCCATTACCTTGAGGATAGTAATTAGATGAGGTCTTCAAGTAAATTTCATGCTTCATTGCCCAATCAAGGATCTGAGCACTAGTAAAATCCTTGGCATTATCTAAAATTGTAATAACCCATTCTAAATTATTTCTTAATTAACATTATTATAAATGACACATGAATATACTCCAAATTAAAAAGACATAACTAGTGGTTAAAGTCAATCTTAGCTACACATGTCCATTTAAGATGAGTCAAAGATTCTTATATTCACTTCAAAATTCAAATTACAATATCAAGTTTCTCTTGGCTCCTAAGGCCGCAATGTCATTTCATACTACATTTTCTATCAAGTACATAAATGATTTTGCATCAAGTTACATCATAAACTATAGTAGTTTGGTAAACAACTATGGTTCCTCTTCAACACTCGACTCTATTGGTGGACAAGAACATGGTTGAAATGCTTTACCGCCTAACCACGAAGCTTACGCTTCCTTGGTATTCTTCCAACTTGAAGAATGCCCAACCCTACATAGAAACTTTAGCAAGAGAACAACCTGCAAGGTGGAATCTGGTGCATGCCTAAACATCAACATGTAATTTATATCTTTCTGCTAGATAAGAAATTGCAAGATCTATGTTAGGAATGACAGAGATTGCAATCATAGATTTCATTCATGTATACATAATGAACAATATTGTTTGGCCAAGCATGATAAATGTGTTGCTACAATAGTAAACAATAAGTTATGGTAAAGCAAACCCATACTCTCTTACTCCATTTTAGCACCCATCTCAGAAGGTAGCTTTCTACTTTAACAACTTTCTATCCTCTAGCAACAACTACCCATAGGTGCTCTAGTCAATTGAAGTATCATTGTTCTATTCAAGATTCAACAATTCATTCATAATTTCCTCAAGAAGATGGAATACAGATTTATTCTCAAAATAGAAAATCATAATTGATGATTTCCAAAGTATTTCAATATTTAGTCATATCATTCTTATGACTAGTTTCTACTTAAAACTTAAGCATTTTTCTTTAATTCTACAAAGGAAAAGAAAACAAGGTATGTCACAAGTATATGTATGTACATAGACGAATTCTATGTGCATACACATATATGTGCCTACTAATGTTTAAGTTTGTGCATACATTCTAAAATAATCAATAATTCAGATTGAAATCTTAGATAGTGTTATAGGTGATGTTACATTTTCCAATAAAGAAAACATAACAAGTCTTATGCTAACAACTTCACACATACTGCTTAAGCATTTTCACTACTGGGTATGTTCAGGATCATGATGGGCCAAAAAGTGGCGATATGATGGGTATGTGGTTGACGACTTTTTTTTACCCAAAATTGATGAAACGAAAAAAAAGAGTTTTTAAAGGAGATTCTCAGCTTTCCACCAATATAAATTATGATTTACTTCAAATTTAATAAATTATTATTATTCATTCTCTATTTGAACTATGACTAAAGTCCTGATTGATAGGCTAATTGAAAAACATCTATAGCGTTCAAATGGTATCACTTTTTTTGAATCCAAAACATGTGTCACATTCTATGCTTTGCATACAATAAGATTAAAATAAAAAAAATTGAATTTCATGAAGTTTTGAACAAGTTAACGTGGTAAGACATACGAGTTTTTATATTTTTTAAAAGCTGTAAAAAAAATTCATAATTAATTATTTACTTAGAAAAAAATTACAAAAAAATATGCGTCACATCGAGACATGAGTCCTCTACTTATATCTAAAATCTTATTAAAAAATATTATTATTTTATTGTGGTTAGGGTGGTCAAACAGACGCCTACTTCTTAATATTTCCCTAAAATTTAAGTACTACTACATTGAACTTTCAATTTTTCACCAAATAGATTTTTTAAAAAAAATAAACATAGTAGTTTAGAAACTACATTCAATTTTCTACAAATTCTATTCTTACATATTTTTGAAATAATATAGATAACTTATTCAAATTCTCATGTCAAGTTGCCTAACTCCTATTTTTTTGAATTTTTTGCCACTTAAGGGCCTCTTTTTTCCATGATGATCCTGCACATACCCTATTGTGTTTTCTATATTATTTGTTGTTTTCTTAAGAACATTCACTGTTTAAGCAAATCAAGTGTTGTTTCCTACTAAAAAGTTATAAACAATCTACTCACATATGTATATTCATATTTTAAACAATTATAAATCATGTTGTTTCTGCTATAAGGATAAATTTTAAACCTAATAGAGATGTATGCAAAAGAACATCCACACCTCTTTTAACAACTTAGTTATATGTATACAATTAAATATTTTTTGTTTGCTCTATCATAGATTTCTAGCTATTCGCATGAAAAATGATCACTTTACAAGTAAGTGTTCATTGTTAAAAAGAAGAAAACAAATGGTTCTTTCATATTATACAAAAAATAACAATTCAAATTTTTCCGTGTTTCATACATAAGGACAGTATGACCAATGTTTAGAAAAAAAAAATGCCCTATAGGCTGCATCAACAACTATGGTTGTTCTAAGTCAATGAATCCCCAATGGTCAAGATCCTCTTTTCCCAAAACATTGTAAATGTCCATTTGATATTTACCCATGTAACTAATGTTTTATGCCATGCATGTGAAGATGTCCTACATGCCAACCCTATATGTATTAAATTATGGTTTTCATGTCACCGTTCTCATAGAACAGGGTCGACTCTTACCCAAAGATAGCCTTTATACATTGAAAGGATTTAATAATAATATTTGTCACAACCCCCTTGTAGTTATCATCCCATTCAATAACATAGTTCAAAAAAATACAAGAAAATGCAATATTTGGAGGGGTCTTCATGGATTGAAATCGATCCTACACAAATAAACGATGACAACATTTACATGATCCTCGAATTAAATCTAATAGCCATACTAGCTATACATTTTTGAAGGCTAAATAAGCTAATGGTTGGGCTTTTGAGGCTTATCGTGTCTCAATCAGTCGCTACAGAGGTAACAAACTTTAAGGAAAATAAGACACAAGGGATATAATACCCTCCCCTTCATGGGATCAAAACACAATCCACAACAAGGTATCATCCTAATAATATATGGAGCATCAAAATTAGAACTTTTGATGGCCTTTACATAGCTTGCACATAGGTGTGATTTACAGAAAGCTTGCCATTCCAAGCTTGGCTTAGCTCAAAGAGCTAGCCGCATGTTTTTAAAAAGAGAAAAACTCATTTTTAAAAATGCAGCCGAGTGATCCATAGTTGTCATCGCCATGCCATATGGCCTAAGGCCATGGAATTTATCTCTATGCACTCAGTG
The DNA here is from genome assembly GCA_007258455.2 of Sequoia sempervirens. Taxonomy (NCBI): domain Eukaryota; kingdom Viridiplantae; phylum Streptophyta; class Pinopsida; order Cupressales; family Cupressaceae; genus Sequoia; species Sequoia sempervirens. Next base: position 124,651,929 of record VDFB02281492.1, read on the forward strand.
CAGAATAATAGCAAAATTAAAATACAAAATGATAGAAAAATCATTTGATACCAAGGAAAGAAAAATAAAGAATGAAGCCTTGTAATTTTGCAAAGTACGGGTTACCTCAAATGAAGAAATAGATTAAGTTGTCTCTAGATTTTTCCCACAAGCTTCTCTACTTTTTTGTTTTCCAGCGACCACTTATTTCTCTACTTTTTCACCTACCTACTTGTGTTCATATGGAAACAACAATTCCCCCCTTTGCATGCCTCTGACGGAGGCATTATGGAATTTTCCACCCCACTACACATTCAAATATTGCTTATTAATTTCATGGCAGCCCATACTATCATACTCTTATTTGGAAGAGACATCGTCTTGATGTCTTATAAGTTGAATAAATAAAAGAATCATCCTATCAAATTTTGAACATCTATGTCTGTTTCATCATATCATCAAAATATATTTCTATTTCAACATCTTAACAAGTATATGTCTATTTCAACATCTCAACAAAATATATGTCTATTTCAACATCATATGAAATATATGTCTAATTCAACATCATTTCAGAATATATGTTTGTTTCAACATTTCATGAAATATATGTCTATTTCAACACCATTTCAGAATATATGTCTATTTCAACATCTCATAAAATATATGTCTATTTCAACATCAAATGAAATATATTTCTATTTCAACATCATTTCAAATTATGTGTCTGTTTCAACATCAAAATTTTAAAATATCAAATATCATAGTATCTCAATCCAAAAATTTCAAACCAAAATTTTGAGTTTCTTTTCAAGAAACAAAGTGTGGAAAGGAGCATTCTATTTCTTCCACATCCTCCCAAGTAGCACTATCCTCTGAGTACTAGTCCCATTGGACCTTATGTGCGAACCCTTTTTCTAGAACCTGCAAAACAACATGAATAAATGAGTTAGACAAGGAATTACAAGCTAAAAGAAGGATTCCCCATGAAATCCATTTACAAATCAAACTAGGAATGAAAATATTGAAGAACACAATGCAAATGATAAAAACAAGATAAAATCCTAATTAGATATGCAAACTCTCAATCCCATGGGGGAATTGGTTCCAATTTGATGTGGAAATTTGGCCCTTTCCCAATCTCTAAGATGCAAGATTCGAATGTTGATGAGATTGATGATCCACTTTTGATGAAATTGTGAGAGCTCCAAACAAAATCTGCAATAACCTAGCTAAGAACTCAAGATGGATGAATGGAAATGGCTAAGTATTTTAGCATGGTAACTTTGCTTGGATTGTGGATGATAAAATGAGGAGAGGATCTCTTCATTTATAGGATTTCAAGATGGATGAATGCCCAAATTTGAGCAATGTGGGACTAACATTCATCCAATCATATGGTGCCACTTGTCAAGCTATGAATGGATGATGGTTGTGCAAGATTTGGGGTTTGTGCCAATATTTGAAATTCCAATTTGTTGAAATGACATGCAAGAGGGAAGGGAAAATGCAATAAATGCCACTTGGCTCAAGGCAAAGGACATGTAAGAGGTTTTAAATGCCTTGTTGGATGTACATGTTGACCTGGAATTTTTGAATTCAAATTGCGAGAATATTCCAAAAGATGCCATGTGAGGAAAATGGAGATTTAATAAATGAATTAAATCTATTTTCATGTGCAACTTGCATTATCTAGAGGATGTGACATGAGATTAGATTAAATTAATCAAGGATTAATTAATTTAATAGGAGATTAGATGATGTGACTTATTTGACTTAGATTTATGGATTTATTTAAATCAGATAAGAGAGGAATATGGTAAGAGGCTAATTAAATAAAGATTTTGATTTATTTAATTAAAAAGGATGGTGTTAGATTAAATCAAATAAGGTTTTTATTTAATTTAATGGACAAAATTTAGGGATTTAATCAAATAAATTGATTATTTAATTAAATAGGGATAATTAGATCAGATAAATTAATTTAATTAACAGGAGATTGACTTGATTAGATAAAATGATTTATTTAACCAAGAGATGAATATTGATGAATTTAATCAGATAAGGGAATTTGATTAAATGGTTAGACCGAGGAATGATTCAGGAAGAAATGGTGTTAGTAAGTCAGGATCAGGTGCACGATGTCAAATCAGTATATTTTTGATGTCTACATTTTGCCCCTCTTTGAAGCAATGCACTCGTTGTGTTGGTTCAAAGAATACACGATCTTGATCAAAGCGAGAAATTTTTATTATTAAAAACTTGCCCCAATCCTGTATGGCAAGAGAAAACATGCCATTATAGTGCCCCCTCGAGAGATTGGACGAAAATTTCTATTTTTTGGGTGATCTCACGAAAAAAGTGACAAAGTTCCTAACAGGTTCGAAAGGGGTTTGGGAGGCTAAAATCGTGTCTAAATGCAATAAAACAATGAAAAACAAGCCTCGAACGGACGAAAATAGGTTCAAGGGTCCAAAACCCTAGTAGGACAGCCCTAGAGGGTCAAAAAACCCTAATTTTTAGGCTTAAAAGGGGCCCAAGGGGTCACTTTCAAGTCATTTTCACACACCTCCGCTCGCAAACCTTGAGAATCGAGCTCTGACCTCTTGACGATATGGTGCAACGACAACTTCCTTTGCATATTTTGGATCGAGTTCTGACCTACCAGCGGCCACTTGGCATCGGTGCCCCAGTATGTGACCCTAACTAAAGCTTTGTTTTTTTTGTTTTAACGCATTTATTGCATGTTTTAAGGAGAGCTCGCCTCCAATGGCGCTATTATAGCACCGCTTGGTGTTCAAAGTGCACTGCTTTTTGCCTTCTTGCACCGCAGTGGTGCTGTTTAGCACTGCATCGGTTCAATTTGGAGTTTAAAAACTCCACCACTAGGCTCGAGCTCGGCTCGGACTCGGCGGGCCAGTTATGGAAAAGTACACTGCAGTGGTGCCCTTTTCACGAAAATTGCGACGCTGGGGGCTAAAGTGCGTCACGGCGGCACTATTTGGAAAAATTTTGGGTCCAGCATCGGAGTTTGAGGAAACTTAAACTGCAACGCCTTCACAAATTGCGCCGCTGGGAACTAGTTTGAGGCGTTAGGTTGGGAATTTTCCAAAAAAATTTAACATGCCGACTTTGCTAATATAGGACGGACCTAGGGAGCTCTATTCTCGGGAGCACCAGTCACGGGACCTGGCAAGCATTTTATGGGACTTGAGCGACCGCGATTAGGATTGATTGGGAGCAGTAGGACTATGGCACATTGCATACGCAGCGCCCATGCACACAGACCTTGGGATGTTGTCAGTGCTGGCAGAGCGGTGGCACAACGAGACATCGTCATTTCATCTTCCCACTAGTGAGGTGACCGTCACATTGGAGGACATCTGGCGCATATTACGATTGCTCATTCATGGTCGTCAGGTGGTCTACGACATGGAGGGACACATTTGCTACACCTGAGTCCTTGCCACTTGAGACATTATCTACTGCGAGGGGCAGATCAAGCTGGAGAGGTACAGAGTTATAGCACCTCCCTTTCGCTGGGTGATTGTCACTATCATTCAGGGTTAGTTGCCCCAGATAGACAAGGGTGGTACTTCAGTTCTCGATGGGGATACTACTGGGAGAGGATGGTCTAGGATAGGCCAATTCAATTTGCATGGGGGCCCGTGCTTTTGGCTTCACTCTACAGGGATTTGCATGAGTATGTCTATGCGGATGGTAGAGCACTAGGAGCCAGAGTTACCTTGCTCCATGTATGGGCATGGGAGCACATTTATGTGCTACGTCCATGAGTGGTTCAAGTTTCGATGGGGGCAGAGGATGCCCTTGTGGCACGATACAGAGGGGGTGTGTCATTCACACATACTGGAGAGCATGGGATCCCCTACTAGAGGCGAGTCATAGATGAGATGCTCGTGTTCACTTAGAGACTGTACCTCGGTCAGCCCAGATGGGCTAATGATGTAGACTAGCTCTTCTATTGTCGCCAAGACAAATACATGCAAGGCCGAGAGCATACGATGATAGAGAGATACCTACCCGAGCACGTGTAGCGTCAGTTTGGAGAGCCGCAGGATTGGCCAGATGATGGCTATGTAGCCGTGTTTGCACGCAGCATGACACAGGTGTCATGGGGGCCTGGCATTCCTATTGCAAAGGCGGTTGATAGTTTTCAACATTTGGTGGTCTGACCTTGGGCCTACGATCAGGGATTGGTAGATTCGGGCATGACACAGGCATATAGGGATTGGTTCCAGCCTCCTCTCCAGTTGACTATTCTAGGTGAGGACCCAGAGGCATACAGGGTCAGAGGCAGGGGTAGAGGACGAGCGCGAGGACGAGGTATGAGGATTGAGATCTGACGGGATCCACCAGAGATGCCCCCAGTTCTGCCAGGTTAGGGAGATGTCCCTATGCAGGACCAGCAGCAAGATCCGCCTGTCCCACCACCACGAGTCGAGGGTGAGGGTCAAATCCATGCACAGCCAGGGGCATAGCCAGTAGGGTAGGCAGATGCACGAGATGCCTTAATTTTGTAGTTATAGGCATAGGTATAGGCAGTGATGGCCGAGAGAGACCAGGAATGAGCCGAGAGGGAGTAGCTGAGAGCATAGAGGGATTAGGCTATGCAGCAGAGACAAGTTGCAGAGCTACAGGAAACGACAGAGCTAGGTCGTAGGCAGCAGATTGAGAGCATGATAGCCTCCTCATCTCAGGGTACAATGCTAGTTTGATCTTACAGAGAGGTCGTTCGAGAGGTAGAGTACTACCGTCGGGCCTACCACGATATAATTCCTAGAGAAGATTGGGTCCTAGAGTACTCAGAGCGGACCAGTCAGAGACCACTAGAGGGTCACGGTGATAGGGGTGAGGGTAGTATCCATGGAGATCAGGCTTGATCCAGATCTTTATGATGTACCTTTTGTGCTTTATGGGCTCATTTTTGATAGCTCGATGGGCATTTTGTACTGATTGACCCATATGTATAGTGATTCGATTATTTTTTGTACTATGACAGTTGATATATATATGAGCCGATTTTGATGCGATGCAATGTGTTTCGTTATTTATGCATGGATGGTTTATTTCTATATGCTCTGCAGTGATTTTTTTATGGATGCAAATGATGTTTATGCAATGATGTTATCTATTTTATGCGGATGTGATATGTGAAATGATTTAATTTATAGTATCTGCAATGATGTGAAAAAATGCTTATGTATGGGATGATTTATGGGTGAATATGATATGATGTGATGGTCATGATATGGTGCAAATGAGATGATGGTATGAGATGCTTAGAATGATAAATTTTATTATCCTAAATGATGATGTATGTGATGCAATGATATGTTAATGCGATGATATATATGCCTAATGAATTAATGCTTATGTTCTTATTGTTTATGATTATGAGATACTTCTGTTTATGTTATGTGATGATTTACGCAATGGTAATATGAATTGGTTATGAAATGCAAATGAATGCTTATGTAATGCTATGAGATGTAATGTCATGGGTGAAATGCGATGTCATGAATGCACCTATTTAAAATGCCATGTTTCCTATATGATATGCTTATGCAATATGCTAATGATTTGTGGATGCAGGATTGATGTTGGTGATGGTGATGATGATCAACTGTCATAGTACTTTGTTAGCATGATTAGTTAAGAAAAGAAGAAGTCATTTCAACAAGACGCAAGATAACACAAATGTAGATGATGATGATGATGATTACTTGTCGAGGAATTGGGATTTTCAAAGGGCCAAATTTTCTTATGTTTGATAAACACACGTGGTACGATGCATCAAGGTATAGACAACCAAGATGGCATGGTACTTAGTGTGATGGACTTTGACTCGACAATCAGATATGAGTATTCTTGTTCACACCTGACATACGGAAACCTTGCTAGGATGCACTTCAAAAATTTTAGACACCTCAGACCAAAACATGGAAAGGTAAACCTTTCTATGCAATAGTCAACAAGTTGTCCTCGACCTCTTCCATACATACCTAACGAAGCAAGTATTCGCCGAGGTTATATTACAAGAACGTCCAACAAGCATAGCAGACAAAAGATAATGATTGTTGCCCCATTCCTATTTCTCTAAATCCTCTATTTTGGGATATCATCGAGACATCCTTGGAATGAGCACAAATAAGATAAGTCAAAAGAAAAAGACCAAGTAAACAAACAAACTAATGCTCTTCAATACCACTAACGGAAAAAGGATATGTTTTCTAAGGATGATGAACAAAATTTATTGCCAAAAGATAATGCCCATTGTAGGAAGGATTCATCCTAGGACATGTTAGTGGATGGAGGCATGTCATTTTGTTTATAAGGGATGATTGATATGGGACAAATTCAGATGATGAGCTACCAATACGAAGAGATAACCAAATTGCTTACTTACTAACTTAGACTTTAGACCTAACATTTTGAGTTCTACCTTAAGATGGTGCGAGACTTGTTTCCAATTGTTTTACCAAAGGTTGATGATGATGATTAGTTTATTATGAGTAATGTTTATTGCAGGTATAAGGGAGATGAGATGGATTTTTCTCAAATATTTGGATGTTTTTGATGTTTTGCAATGTTCTGAGGTTGTTTTTGGTATTTTTTTGAGATTTTCCAAATGTTTTGATTTTTTTGATTTTCTAATGTTTTTGGGATTTTCTGAGATTTTGACCAAGAAACTAACCTAGAAACCTATCCTAGGGGTTTGGAGGTTTGATCGACAGATTAGCCTTTCCTATGTTATACATGCAGAGACCATGTAGTTCGACTGATGACTTGACTGATTTACAGATGATGATATACATGATGAAATGTCAGTTTATTATGACAGCCTCCTATAGGACTGACCTAAATGTCTCAGGGGATGATCAAAGATCAACCATGCCTACATTCAAGCTCAGAGATGATGTAGTTCGACAAGATGACCTTGTTTTTGACTTTTTGACAGACTTTTTGACCTGTTTTTGGATTTTGATGTTTTGAAGGTTTTTGGATTTTTTGATGTTTTGTTGTTTTTGGATTTTCTGATGTTTTGATGTTTTTGGATTTTCTGATTTTCTAATATTTTTGGATATTCTAATTTTTGAGGAATTTAAGACCATACACGAATCTGATCCAATGAGAATGTGCCCCCAGCGTGATGTAATAGACTACTTCGATAAAGGAAGGAAAAGTTGACTTTGAGGATGGGGCGAGTAGTACTAGGAGGGATCATGATACGAACACAGGACCAAGCTATGGTTCGGATGTGAGTGGATGAGTGATGGATGGAGACCTGAATGCGATGGATGATGGAAGCGAAATGGATGGATGATGTAGATCAAGCCATAAAAATCTTGGTGGATGGATAGTGCTTATTTACACAAGGCGCCTATTTGCCAGGTTTCCACCAAGGTACTTGCCCAAAGTGCCACTGAAGTGGTTTTCACTAGAGGATGATTTTTTTGATCCTTTTTCTGATTTTTTTTTTTTTTTTTTTTTTTTTTTTTGTTGTTACCAAGACCCCTGTTTGCGGGTTTTCGCCGAAGTAACCATTTTTTAGGACTTTTTCTAATTTTTTGGATTTTTTGGTTCTATACCTTGAAAGAATTAGGCATAAAACTTTTTGAGATGGGAGCTATTCATTGGCTCTTGTAGAGGTTCTCCCTCGGGTGTTGATAGTTGATATGCCCCTGATTTATAACTTCTTGTTATGACAAACGGTCCTAACTAGTTAGGTTCGAACTTGCCTTTGCTACTGGGATTCAGGACATTCTTCTGATTTTCTCTTAAGACCAATTCTCTGACTTGGAAAGTCCTGCTTCTGATTTTCTTGTTGTAGCTTCGTTTGAGTCTATTTTGATAGACTTGCAAGTGATTTAAAGCATCTATCCTTCTCTCATCCAGTAGCTCCAGCTCGTTTAATCTTGATACCCGATATTCCTCATCCGTGATGAGGTTTTGCAATGATATTCTAAGGGATGGGATCTCAATCTCAATGGGTAGGACAACTTCTGATCTGTAGACCAATGAGAAGGGGGTGGTGCCAGTGGGTGTGCGGATGCTGGTTCGATAAGCCCAGAGGGTAGGATTAAGCTGCAAGTTCAGTCCGACCTGCATCATTGACTATTTTCTTGAGGATTTTGAGGATGGTTTTGTTCATGGCTTATGCTTGGCCATTGCCTTGGGGATAGTATGGGGTGGAGAAGCGATGCTGGATTTTGAATTTCTCACACAGTCGCAAACCTCCTGGTTCTTGAAGGGTGTCACATTATCTGAGATAATGGCTTGTGGGATGCCGTAACGATAGATGAGATAGTTCAGGATAAATTTTGAGATTTTCTTCCTAGTGATATATGTCATGGGTATGGCTTCCACCCATTTAGTGAAGTACTCGGTTGTAGTGATAATGAATTTATGGCCATTGGATGAGGTGGGTGTGATTTTTCCAATGAGATCGAACTGCTACTAGAAGGGCCATGGTGTGACGATCGTTGAAGCTCTTGGTGAAGCATGGATGAGATCCCCATGTTGCTGACATTGTAAACACTTTTTAGCATGATCATATGCTTCTCTTTCCATTGTTGTAATAATACCCCATCCTCAGCAGTTTCTTGGCAATGGTCATTCCTCAAGTGTGAGCCCAGAGATCTGGTTGAACCTCGGTTAGGGCGGTTAATGCCTCCTCAACATTTAGACAGATAGGAAGGTACCTTCTATGCTTCTACGGTATAAGGTATCACCTAGGATGACAAATCTAGATGCCTTTTTGATAAAGGTTCATTTAAGGTTTGATGGGAGGTCGGGTATGACTCCTATGCTAAGATATGTGTAGATGTCATGGTACCAAGGATCACCAGGACCAACAATTTCACACACATATTTTGATTTTGGTACCTCGAATGCAGGAACGAGAAGTTGCTCAATCAAGAATTCGTATCTTGGGACATTGTTAGGGATATTCAACAAGGATCCAATTATCGCCATCTCATATGTTGCTTTGTTGTTGGTTCTTGGAATCTACTCAAATGTTATGTCAATGAAGGATTCCTTTAGAGTCTCCACCAATTTATTGTATGGAGTGAGCTTATCATCCTTAGTCTGATATTCATTATTGACTTGATTTATGATCAACTATGAGTCTCCATAGACCTTGAGAGCTATGATATTCCATTGTACTGCTATCCTGAGACCTATAGTCAGAGCCTTGTATTCTGCTATGTTATTTGTGCAAGGAAATGCTAGTTTGTATGACCTCGGTATGTAGTCCCCCTGTGGGGTGATGAAGAAGACACCAGCTCCTAATCCGTGTTGTGTATATGAGCCATCGAAGTATAGTTTCAAGTGATCAGCAATGTTGAGGTTAAAAATAGACTCATCAAGAAACTCTGATACAAGGGGATTCTCAGAATACATAGGTGCTTCTGCTAGTTGGTCTGCAATAACTTGACCCTTGATGGATTTTCTTTCCACATACTCGATGTCATATTCTGATAATATCATGACCCATTTTTCCATTCTGCCAGTTAACATTGCCTTTGATAAGAGATATTTAAGGGGGTCAATTTTGGCAATGAGCTTGATCTTGTGTGCCAACATGTAGTGTCTGAATTTTTGGGATGCAAACACTACTGTGAGGCAAGCTTTCTTGATGAATGAGTAATTTAGCTCATGGTCAACCATTGTCCTATTGATATAGTAGATAGCCCTCTCTATTTCATTTTCATCATGTTGAGCCAAGAGAGCTCCAACGGCTGCTATTGTTGCTGATACATATAAGATTAATGGCTTTCGTGGGATAGGTGGCATTAACACTGGTGGTGTCAGTAGATATTCCTTGATCTTGTTGAATGCCTCTACACATTTTGTATCCCATTTATATGCTACCCCCTTGTGGAGTAGGTGAGAATATGGATTCTGCTTGTTTGCCAGTTGTGCTATGAACCGTCGGATGGATTGAAGTCAGCCTTGGAATCCTCTCAGTTATTTTAATGTCTTTGGTGCTTCCATCTTGATGATTGCTTTTACTTTTTCCAGATCCACCTTGATACCCCTCATAGAGACTATGTATCCTAGCAGTTTACCTAATTGTACGCCAAAGAAACACTTCTTGGGATTTAGTTTGACTTTGTATTCCTCCAATCTGTCAAAGATAACACTTAGGGTTGCTATATGATCTTGTCTTTTTCTTGACTTAGCTAAAATGTCGTCGACATAGTCTTCGACTGTTTTGTGAATCATGTCATGGAATATTAGTGTCATGGCCCTTTGATAGGTTGCTCCTGCATTCTTTAGGCCGAATGGCATCATGCTCCAGCAGTAGTTCCCCCATGGACAAGTAAAAGCTGTCTTATGTTGATCTTCTTTTGCTATCATGATTTGGTTGTATCCTGAAAATCTGTCCATTAGTGATAGCATCTCATGTCTTGTTTTCATGTCTACTATCATGTCGATGTTGGGAAGCGGGAAATCATCCTTGAGACATGCCTTGTTCAAATCTCTGAAATCTATGCATATTCGAATGGCTCCATTAGGTTTCGAAATAGGTACCAAATTTGACACCCATTTTGGATAGTCGATTGGTCGGATGAATCCTGCATCTAGCAACTTTTTGAGCTCCATTTTGACTAACAAAGTGATTTGAGGATGCATCTTTCGAAGCTTTTGTTTGACCAGTTTTGCTTCTGGATACACCGCTAAGTGATGAACCACTGTCTCTAGATCTAGCCCTGCAATATCAGCATAACTCCATGTGAAGTTTATTTGCCTTTCCTTTAGGAATGATGCTAGGAGTTCCTACTCTTCTGTTAATAGTGATTCTGCATAGAATGTGATATGTGGGGTCTCCTCTGTTCCTATGTTGACCGGATTGCATTTTTCGGCCAAGACTACTGACTTCTCTTGATGAATAGCTCTTAGGGGAATATTGAATCCTTCATCCTCGGGTGCCTCAAAGAGGTTTTCACCATTGGATACGTCCTTTCTTTTTACTATTTTCTTATCAGAGAGTGCCATAGTGTGGTTTTCACTCAAGGACTTGGATATGATTCTTAGTTTCTCACTTTTGCGACTGAAGGATTCAATCGTTTCCCCATAATAGGAATGTGTGTCCAACTCCATTATAAATCATGCCTTGTTATCTCCATCTGGAATGTTATCCCTCAATCCCATGAATTCTGAGAGTGCTTCATCATTTTCAAATGTTTCGAGAACTGGTGGTCCTCGTTGGTCATAGTCAATTAGTTGGGGGTAGACTAAACAAAACTCATAATTTTGACTATCTGGTTCAAAGGATATGGTACTAATCATACACAGGGTGGTATCTTCGAATAGCCTAGGTAGATTGGATAAGGTATCTTCGTCATCACTACTAATATAGGGCTCAGTTATAAAATTATGTGTGTCCCTACCTGTGACTATTAGTGAGTGTACTTGTACTAGTACTGGCTGAGGAGAAACATTAGCAGCTCTAACCAGAGGACTTTGGCCACGTATGGTTATTCTCAGAGTGGCACATCCAAGACCAAGATTTGTTATGGGTCGCGTCTCAGGCATGATAGGTATTATGAGCCCATTGTCATTTTTTCCTAGTCTTTGATTTCTATTGTAGCCCATTGCAAGCATCATGTGTAGGCCCTTGCTTCTTTCGTCCATTGGTAAATTAGCTACAGGTCTTTCATCTTGATACAACATGTTTGATGGGTCTGCTTCAATCTCATGACCAAGGTCTCCCCATCTTGTGAATTTTGGATAATCCTCAGGATACGTTTGTAATGTGGAAGCTTGATTTTCTTGTGGGCGTCCCCGTGATCTAGGAGATTGTGGTAACTTTCCTATCATGAAAGCATTGTTAGGGAGTTTGTAGCTTCCACAACTGTCATCCTAGATGATGAGCTTGATGTCGGAGATGGTGGGAATGGTGGGAATGGTGAGTGTCTCTGTCGCAGAAGTGGACGCGAGAGTGGTGGGATCGATGTATGGTGTGGATGGGCCTTCATCATTCTTTGGCACTTGGGGGATTTTGTAATACTTGGCTTCAAGATTTTTGCAATATGAGAATGGCTCAGGATCCCCATGGATGGTAACCTCTTGTCCATTATGTGGTAATTTCACACATTGGTGGAAGGTTGATGCTACAGCTTTCATCGCATGAATCCATGGGCGTCCCAAGAGGATATTGTATGGCAGTTTGAGGTCCAAGACCTGACATGTGGTTTCCATGAGTGTTGGCCCTACTTGGATAGGGAGCTTAATTGTGCCTTGAGACAATCTATCTTGGTCATCATATGCTCTTATCGTGATGCCCTTTCCTTTGTCGATGGAATCTTCTGATATTTTCAACTACTTGATGAGGCTAAGAGAACAAATGTTCAAGCCTGCACCTCCATCCACCAAGACCCTTTTGATTTTTCTTTTGTTTACAATGGCTTCTAAGTGAAGTGCATAGTTGTGAGTTGGTTGGGCAGGGAAATCTTGGTTAGAGAATGTAAGGAGATTAGGTGTTATGATATTTCTGACCATAGCTTGGAATTGCTCCACATCGAGATCTACGAGGACAGTGGATGAGGCTAATGCTTCCTTAAGGATCTTTTTATGCGCTGATGAGATTTTTAACAACTCCATGATGGAGATGTGTGCTGGTGCTCTTTTGAGTTGATCTACAACATTGTAGCTATACGAAATGGCTCTTGATGTAGGGACTCTATTTGGTTGGGATGATCCTACAATGGTGACTTTGCTGCCTCTTGTGGTGACTCCACAATCTTCGACATGGGCACCCTTGATGGTGATGACCATGCAGTCTTCATTTAGGGAGGCAATGACTGTTTCATACACATGATTTACACTACCCTTCCCTTTATCATTTCTATTTCCTTTGTTTCCATGATTCGACATCGGATTCATGTAAATTTTAAGGTCTTGATTTCCCGTAGATTGTTCCACATTTATGATTTTCTTGTCAATGAGATCTTGGATGATGTTTTTGAGTCTCATGCAATTATTCGTGGTGTGACGTTTGATTTTGTGAAATTCTTAAAGTTGGTTCTCGTTGTACCAAGGGGGTTTGACATCAGGTTCTTGGTAATTTTTGAATGTGGGAGGTTTGATAAGTTTTTCGTCGATCAATTTTTTCATTATATCCTCCAATGGTTCCCCCAAAATGGTGTATTTGCATTTTGGATAAATTTTGCGTTGGGGCGGTCCCCTTTGATCATTTAGATTATTGATGGTGGGATTATGGGGTTGGTATGTTGTGTGGTGAGTGTTTTGATTTGGTGTTTGGATTTGTTGTGTAGGTGTATTTTGGCGTGGACCACTAATGACCACCTTAGCATCAACGATGCCATCATTAGTGATGTTCTTGTTTCTTGCCCATGTACGAGGTTTATCATTGTAATTAGATGATGGGAAGTTGTTTTGTGGTTCATGATATGACGTTGATTCGGCGGGTTGGGTCACAAGGGCTCTTTCGATGCTAAGCGCCTTGGAGATTAATTGCTCATATGTGGTGATTCCTGAACCTTGAGATGAAATGACAGGCGGCTTTCAAGGTTGGCTATGATCGTGCAGACTTGTTGTTCTTCTGGCATGGTCCACTTGCTCTGATTGGCCTTGGATTGCCATTGTTGAAGAAATGAAGCAAAAGATTCATTTTTTCTCCCTTGTTTGAGCATATAGTTCTTAGGGGCTAACATCCATTGCAATATTACGTGCGTAGTTCCTAATGAATGCATCCCTGATTTCTTGGAATGTTCTAATGCCTGAGGGTAAACGAGAGAACCATTCTATAGCATTTCCTGCCAAGCTCCTAGGGAATAGCTGCATTAGATACATATCGTCATATGCGACTTCCATACAATGTCGGGGAATTCGATGTGATCTTGAGGTTTCCCATCCCTCGATATTTGTCAAATTTGGGGATTTCAAATCCCTTAGGGAGATGGTTTCATGTCTAGGCTCCTATCAAATGGATAGGGACACAAGTTGCTTGGTGCTTTGGTCGTTCACCCCGATTGAAGGTTGAGCACCTATTATGAGAGCAACCTGAGTTGTGTCATTACATCATTTTAGGGATTAGGTGGTTGGATGAATGTGTTTTGAGGTGTTTGAATCATTGGTTGGATGGATGGGTTGGTCGGTGCATTGTTTGATGGTATCTGCATGTTCTGTCGAGCAAAGTAGGCTTCTACTTACTTTTGTATGAACTGATGCCTATTGTTGATCCTATTGTTGTTGCACTAGGATTTGTGCTTGTTGTTAGCTTGTTGCTACTCAACAAGCTTGTTGTTGTGCTTGCTATTGTTCCCACAACACTTGTTGTTGGGCTACCAATTCTGTTTCTTCTCTCTACTCTTGGTATTGTTTTAGTGCTTGCTGATATGCTTGCATTTGTGTTGCTTTTGCAAGAAGTTGTGCTTGTTCTTGTGCTTGATGCGCTTGTGCTTGAGCTTGTGCTTGAGCTGCTTGCGCTTGTGCAGCTTGTGCAACTTGGGTAGCTTGTGCTTGTGTGGCCCTATTGCTGTAATAAGGTTGTGCTAGCGTGACTCTTTGTGCTTATGTCTTATTAAACCCAGGTAGCTATTGTTGTTTCTGTTGCAATAAAACTTGAGCTTGCATGGCATGTTGCGCTTGTATGGCAGCTTGTGCATCTTGAGTGGCTTTTTGCATGGATTTTTGTTTCTGGACTTGTTGGTATCCTCTTTGGAAAGTAGCTTGCAATGCTGCATCATATTGATTTGATGTGGTGAACGTTGGAGGTGGTGGAGGTGGTGATGGATTTGGAATGGTGATAGATGATGATGTTGTGTTGATGTTTTGCATTTTGGATAATGGTATTGATGTGATTGGTCCTTGTGATACCATGCTTTGTGATGCTAGGGGTGTGTTTGATGATGTTGCCATTGCTTGTGTATTTATCGTTTGTTGTTGCGATATCAACGATAAATTTTGAGTGTTTGGTGCAATGCTTTGATTGATGGTTGGGATGTAAGTTTGATTGATACTTGGTAGGGGAGGAAGCCCTAAACCAAGGAGTGATGCAGATGATAATGGAAATGGCGGAAGAGGTGGGAATGTAAGGGGCATGAGTTGTTGTGAAAACATTGTGGTGTCGAATAAGCCCCCTAGTCCGAACATATCTCTCTCTTCTTGTGAGTTTGTGAGAAGAGGTGTTTGTGGTGTTGCGTGAAAAATTGATGATGATGGATCGTGATGGAATGTGAGAGGAACATTCTTGTGTAATGGGTTTTCGGGTATGCTTTGTTCCAAGGTGGTGTTTGCGTCCATGTTTTGATTATTAACAAGGGGATGTGATTGAAGAGCATTGAGGAATGTGTTTCCCTTGTTGACATTTGGTTGGGTTGGAGAAATGATGTTGTGATTTGGGATGTTTTGTGTGATGTTTTGAGATGGGGGTGTAGATGAAATGGGGATGGTGGATGAAATTGGAGGAAATGATGATGTCTCTACTATAGTACTCACATCAAAATCTGAAGGCAACTTGGCCCCTTGTTTTGCTAGTTCAAGCATGTACAACAAAGGGTTAAGTCTCATCATGATGTTGATGATTCTATGGTTAATGCTATGATATTTCCACAATCCATCATGTTGAATATTTTGTGATTTCTAGATTTTTGATGAAAAAACTTAAACACAATCAAAAATCACAAAAATCTTCAATGATTCTATGGTTGTCTACGGATTTTGGAGCATTTACGCCATTTCCTCATGAGACATTCGAAGGTGAGGTCCTCTCCTTGATTTTCTTCTTGGGTATGTTGTGATGATGAGAGGGTCAATGGGTTGCTTGATTCTATTAGATTCATTTCTGCATTGGTTTGGCTAAGGTCACTTGAAGCGGGTGTTTCTTTGTTGGCTTCCATACTCTTCTTGTATTGAGATCTTGTTTGGACCATAAAACAAGGATCAAGAATATGGGAGATGAAATCTCTTGATTCTTTGGATTGATCTCTATTTTATGTCCCAAAGTGAAAGTTTTTAGGATGCTTTTAAGGATCAAAGGTGATGATATGATGATGATACTAGGGATGGATGATATGGATGCTTTTGACTTTTGATCAATCTTGAATGAGACACTAGGCTTTTTAGGACTTTGGATTTTGATTTTGGATTTTGAGATTTTGAAATTTTGGGATTTTGTCCTTGACTTTTGATTATGCTTTTGATTTGGATTTGGATTTTTTTGAACAAAAAGATCCTAAGATGTTGGATGATGATCTAAGGGATAGCTTTGTCCAAAGGATGATAATTTGAATATGTGTGAGGAGAAGGATGCATCTACCCACACCTATTCAAACAAGATGATTGTTTCACTAAGCATATGGAGAAGGATTCATCTACATACACTAAGCTAGACAAGATGATTTTGATAACTTTGACTAAGCATATGCAAAAGGATGCATTTACACATACCTAGCCAAAGGTGTTTTTGATAATGTTCTCAAGGATTTTGTCTCAATGATTTTGATGATGGTTTGGATTTTGCCATAAAGCCTAGTATCAAGGATGATTTCAAGATTTATCAAAAGGTGATGATGAGGTGGATTTTGTTTTGATGTATGGATGAAAGATTTTTATAATGTTTTGATCCTAAGATGAACCTAAAAGGACACTTTGTTTGCCTAGATCTAAGTATTGAAGAGCATGCAAATGCTTCCTAAAGACCTTTGTAACCAAGAAATGATTTCATTTGGATAGGCATTTTCAGATTTTCAAACAATGACTTGTGCTTTGGGATTGTAAAGTCTTCAACACACATGAAAGTTCATTTTGCTTAGCTTTGATTAATGTCTTTATTTTACCAAAAACACTTTCTTCAATTAGGTTTTCAAACTAAGATGTCCAATGTCTTAATTTCTTCAAACCCCACAAGATATGTTATGTGGAAATTTAATGAACTTAAGGCAAGGGGTTTTCCTATTGTTTACTTAAGGAGACAAATTGAGATATAGTCCAATGCTTAGAAACCTCTAAAGGATGTAAATCCCAAGGGAAAGCAATAACATATGGATTGAGTCAATTGTATTTGTCCTCAAGAGGGTTTGAAATTTGGATGATGTTAAGTGTTTATTTTTTATTTGTTTTCAATCAAGCAATGTATTTTGTAACCCAAGAATAAGTACAATCCTATGGATGTGTAAGACAATATTTGTTGGATTCCCACTTGGACAAGTCCAACTACACTTATCTCTAGTGGATGGTTAGATGCTTGACCCCACTGGCTCCCCTCCATGGCACTGACTTATATGGGGCAGCCAAGCATCAACACCCATGAAACTCCCATGGCATGCTTTCCATCTCTACTAGAAGACCGTGAAAGTGTGGGGTGGCTTTAGAATGACCATTCTTGCACCAACAAATAGATAAAGGATTTTGGAAAATTCTAGCACATGGGTTTTAGTAAGGACTTTCTTGTTCGTAGGAGTTGACCCAACGTGGGAAGATTCCCCTTTCGGATCCATCTTGTCGTGAGTCAACCGCATGATATTAGTGTTTCTTCCAATATCCACATTTATATCCTGACTGGAAAATACTCTTGGCTTTTAGAGTGTTACCGGTTGAATTGTTCCCTTGGGTGAGTACTTTTTCCCAGGCCCCCTCTAGGATAAACAAAAGCGAATGAAGAACAATATTCATAACTCGATCAATCCTTGTTGGTAACAAGGAGAGAGAATGTACGCAACAAAGTCCCCACTCACACTCGCACAATAGTTTGTTCAATTTTAAGCCCAAATCGAAGTGTGGAGGTGATTGCTTTATCTCAACCAAAAGTCATGGAAAAGACCTTTTGATTCTCAAGATCGCTATAAAGTGCGAGAGAAGCGAATACGTCCTTTTCCAATGGCTTTAGTCTAAGTAAGCCCTCACAAAAAACACAACCACACTTGTTCTTTTTAGATCCTCAAAGCAATGTGAGTTTATTTTAAAGCACCAAATCACAAGTGAAAAGGCATTTGTCCAATTGTTTAATCCATAAACGAAATATAGTAAGTTGTTGATCCTAAGGTTTTTTTTAATCCTTTTGCAAGAAATAAACAAAAAGAATCCTTTTTAAACCCAAATGAAAGCTAGTGTTCTAAAGAAAGAAAAAGATGACAAATTACTTAAATAAACACTTGGTGTGTAAACAAACACTTAAGTGTTAAAAAACACTTAAGTGTTAAAAAACACTTTGATTAGACAAAATATCATCTCCATGCTTCTCATTCCTTTGCTTTTGGCTTCCAACCTACAAAGTAGAAAATAATTAGATCCTGGAAAAAACACAGAAGTTAAAAAACCAAAAAATAATAGATAAATAAATCATGAACCAAAAGCACGTGCTAAAAAACTAAATTCTCCCTTTTTCTGTTTTCCAATGTCGCAACTCGTGAAGGCGTCATTATTTTTTCCTTCCAGTGGTGCTCTTACAGTGCCACTTACCCGTCAACGGCACTTTGTGTCGGGGCAGAGAGCATGATTGTGTCAATCTTTTCTCCCAGTGTCGCAGTTTTTGAAAGCGTCGGAGTTTTAAAATTTTTGAAAACTGGTGCAGATCGGCGAGTCTAGCGGCGTAGTTTAGAATTTGAATTTTGGCGGGATGAGCCCAGCGGCACTAAAATAGTGATGTTGATGAGCCCACGGTGCTGAAATAGTGATGTTGACGAGCTCGCGGTGCTAAAAAAGTGACACTGACGAGCCCCCATTGGAATTTCCTGTGTGTCGAGAAAAGCGCAGAATTTTTGAGAAAAGGTTAGAAATTTTGATGTCCAACCCTCCTTCTAGCACCAAATGTGCGAACCCTTTTTCTAGTACCTACAAAACAACATGAATAAACAAGTTAGACAAGGAATTACAAGCTAAAAGAAGGATTCCCCATGAAATCCATTTACAAATCAAACTAGGAATGAAAATATTGAAGAACACAATGCAAATGATAAAAACTAGATAAAATCCTAATTAGATATGCAAACTCTCAATCCCATGGGGGAATTGGTGCCAATTTTATGTGGAAATTTGGCCATTTCCCAATCCCTAAGATGCAATATTTGAATGTTGAAGAGATTGATGATCCACTTTTGATGAAATGGTGAGAGCTCCAAACAAAATCTGCAATAACTTAGCTAAGAACTCAAGATGGATGAATGGAAATGGTTAAGTATTTTAACATGGTAACTTTGCTTGGATTGTGGATGATAAAATGAGGAGAGGATCTCTTCATTTATAGGATTTCAAGATGGATGAATGCCCAAATTTGAGCAATGTGGGACTAACATTCATCTAATGATATGGTGCCACTTGTCAAGCTATGAATGGATGATGGTTGTGCAAGATTTGGGGTTTATGCCAATATTTGAAATTCAAATTTGTTGAAATGACATGCAAGAGGGAAGGGAAAATGTAATAAATGCCACTTGGCTCAAGGCAAAGGGCATGTAAGAGGTTTTAAATACCTTGTTGGATGTACATGTTGACTTGGAATTTTTGAATTCAAATTGAGAGAATATTTCAAAAGATGCCATGTGAGGAAAATGGAGATTTAATAAATGAATTAAATCTATTTTCATGTGCAAATTGCATTATCTAAAGTATATGGCATAAGATTAGATTAAATTAATCAAGGATTAATTAATTTAATAAGAGATTAGATGATGTGACTTATTTGACTTAGATTTATGGATTTATTTAAATCAGATAAGAGAGGAATATGGTAAGAGGCTAATTAAATAAATATTTTGATTTATTTAATTAAAAAGGATGGTGTTAGATTAAATCAAATAAGGTTTTTATTTAATTTAATGGACAGACTTTAGGGATTTAATCAAATAAATTGATTATTTAATTAAATAGGGATAATTAGATTAGATAAATTGATTTAATTAACGGGAGATTTACTTGATTAGATAAAATGATTTATTTAACCAGGAGATGAATATTGATGAATTTAATCAGATAAGGGAATTCGATTAAATGGTTAGACCGAGGAATGATTTAGGAAAAAATGGTGTTAGTAAGTCAGGATCAGGTGCACGATGTCAAATCAGTATATTTTTTATGTCCACTTTATACTAAGCAATATCTTTGCTTTGAAACTTAATGTTGTGTCTATCTAGGATTCTAATGGTCTCCACTAGCACCACTCCTGGATTCTATACCTACAAGGATTTCCAATCAATTACATGAGTCACATTAGGATGATATGGCTTAAGCAAAGAAACACGAAACACATTATGAATTTGAGCCAAAGCATATGGTAGAGCTAGTCTATAAGCAACTAGGTTAATAACTTCCAAGACTCCAAATGGTCCCACATATCTTGGGGCCAATTTGGAAGACTTCCCAAAAGCAATAGAACTCTTATGAGGTTTAGCTCTCAAGAAGAAATTGTCCCTTATTGTGAACTGTCTAAGAGTTTGGTTCTTGTCATCATAACTCTTTTATTGGTCTTCCACTTCTTTCAATCTGCTCTTAATGACCCTCATTTGTTCTTCCATTTCCTTAAGCATTTCAGATCCTACTAAAATCCTATCCTAAAATTTATCCCAACTGATGGGGGTATGACACTTCCACCCATATAAGGCCTCAAATGGTGCCATTCCTAAGGATGTATGATAGGAGTTATTGTAGGAAAACTCTACCAGCAAATAATATTCTCGCTTATATTGTTGATCCATGCAATACATATGGAGGAGATCTTCAACTACCTAATTCACTCTTTCTGTCTGCCCATCAATCTGAGGATGATAAGTTGAGCTGAAATTCAATTTAGTCCCCAATGTTACATTCAAGGTCAACCAAAACCTTGAGGTCATCTATGTGTCCCTATCAGAAATGATAGCCTTTGGCACTCCATTCAAATGAAAGATCTCCTAGACAAATTTCTTAGCCAGGGTCAATGATCCATACTTAATATTTCCTAGAATGAAGTGCACAACCTTAGCTAGCTTATCAATCATAACTAAGATGACATCATGCTTATTATTTCTCAATAGATACCCCTATACAAAATCCATGTTGATCACCTACCATTTATACTTAGGTATTCCATGAGGATACAATAACCTAGCTAGGTGTGCATGCTCAGCCTTGACTCCCTGGAACTCCAAGCATCTGGATACGTACTCCACTACATCCTTCTTGAGTTTTGGCCAAAAATATAGAGTCTTCAACTTCGTGATCATCTTAGATACACCAAGGTGTCTTGAGTAGGGTGCATAGTGAAATTCTTCCAAAACCAACTTCCTTAGCTCTCTAGAGTTGGGAACATACATTCTTCTCTAGTATCTCAAAATTCCATCTAGTTTGATCTCGTACGCATCAAATTGATGATCTGAAGGATTTTCTGCTAAGGCGTTCTTCACTCTTTCATAGTGCTCATCCCCTGGAAAATTTTGAATTACTTGTCACCACAAGTTAGACCTTGTTGAGATCATGGATTCCTTATTTCTTTGTCTACTGAGAGCATCAACCACTCTATTTTCATTCTCTTTTATATATTATATTCTAAAGTCTAAGAAATTCTAGCCACCTTCTCTGTTGTACATTAAGATTTGGCTAGGTAAATATTTATCTCAACCCCAAGTGGTTTGTCTTGAGTTCAAATGTCTTCCCTAACAGGTAATGTCTCCACATCTATAAGGTGTGAACTATGGTTGCCAAATCCAAGTCATGGGGTGCATAGTTCTCTTTATGTTGCTTGAGCTTCCTTGATTCATATGCCACCACCTGTTCTTTTTGCATTAATACTCCTCCCAATCCCTCTCTGGAGGCATTTGTAGTTACTATAAATCTCATGTTAGGATAAAGGATAGTTAGCACTGGCATTGTTGTGAGCATGTCCTTTAGGAGTTGGAATGCTTTCCCGCATTTCTTGGTCCATTCAAACTGCATTCCCTTCCTTTGGAGTGTGGTAATAGGAGATGCAATCTGGGAGAACCCTTGCAAAAAATTCCTATAGTATTCTACGAGGCCCATGAAGCTACAGACTTATGACACATTCTAAGGCACTAGTCATTCCATGATTTCCTTAATATTTTTAGGGTCTATGGAAACTCCTTCTGCTAAAATGATATGGCCCAAATAGTGCACTCTATCTCAATAGAATGAGCACTTGGATAGCTTCCCAAAGAGTTTCCTTTCTCTTAGTCGTTGGAAAACTATCCTCAAATGTATGTCATGCTCTTTGATAGTCTTTGAGTAGAATAAAATGTCATCAATAAAGATTAGAACAAAATCATCCAACCAGTCTCTGAATACACTATTCATAAGGTTCATAAAGATTTTTGGAGCATTGGTTAAACTAAAAGGGACCAATGTGAACTCATATTGTCCATATCGAGTTATAAATGCAGTCTTCAAAATATCTTCTTCCTTAATCCTCAACTGATGGTACCCCGATCTAAGATCTATCTTGGAGAACATTATTGCTCCCTTCATTTGAAAAACAACTCATCAATCCTCAGGAGTGGATACCGGTTCTTAATCATAACCTTGTTCAACACTTGATAATCTATGCATAGATGCAAGGTCCCATCCTTCTTTTTCACAAAAATAACTAGTGCTCCCCAAGGAGACACACTGGGTTTTATGAGTCCCTTGTCCAACAATTCCATTATCTAGGCCTTCAACTCATAAATTTTTGAAGTGGTCATTTGATAAGGTGCATTGGATTGAGGCTCAACTCCTAAGACTAGGTCGATAGAAAAATTGAATTCCTACTTCAAAGGAAATTCTATAAGTTCTTCAGTGAATACATCTTGGAGCTCCTTGAGAATAGGATAATCATCTAAATATGGCTCCTTGTTGTATGGATTACTAACATGCACTACATAAATTGCACACCCTTTTCAATGAGCCTTCTTAAGCTGCATTGCAGAAATCTATATAGGCTCTAAGGGTCTCTGCATTCCACAAACCTCAATTGGTTTTCCATAATCATCCAAATAGTTGAATACCTTATCCTCATAGTTCACAAGAGCTTTATGCTTAGTTAACCAATTTATTCCCAAAATCACACCATATGAGCCTAAGGGTGCCACATACAAGTTGACTTGAGTTTGAAAAGTTGGAAGCTCTAACTCATTGCAAAAGAGATAGGTATCTACCCTTTGCTCTGCTTGATTACCATACTAGACTGTCCATGAGTTTTCCATGTACCTAGGTCTAATGGGTATCTTAGATATTATTCTAGGATCTAAAAAACATTCACTAGCTCTAGTATCAATTAAGATAGAGACAAATTTTCCATAGAGCTTACCCATTAGCTGAATTGGCAAAGTCTAGTATTTTGCCTATTTGTCATCCACAACAGCGTTGATCTGGTGAGTTTTCTAGTAACTTCCTTCCCTTCAAAACTTTGATTGTTGAGGAAAATTTGAGGCATAATGATCACCCCCACAAGTATAGCATCCATCTTGAGGTCCTTTATGCCCTCCAGGCTTGTCCTCTTTAAAGCCCTTCTTCTTTTGGTCATCCTTACCTTTTCCTTTATCTACTTTCCTATTCTTTCCACCATTACCAGCTTCACCCTTGTCTTGCGATTCACTTCCCTTGTTGAGGTTATGAATTTGATGGGTCTTGTCTCCCTCATGAAATTTCTTCTTCCCATAACAAGACTTAGAACTCGAATCGCTGTGAAGATTTGATAGCTATTGCAACTTCCATTCCTATTTGGTGGCTTTCTGAAAGACTTAATTCATTGTTTGAGGCTCGTGCATGTCCACCTCAGCTCCTATGTGGGGTTTGATTCCCATTATGAATTTCTGGATATGGAACCATTCATCCCCCTGATATTGAGGTACATACTTTAGCAAGTTTGTGAACTTTTCCCAATACTGAATTATAGTCATATTTCCTTGGGTCAAGTTCTGAAATTCCATCACTTTCTTGTCATAGAAAAGATGTAATAGCCATCTCTTCCTAAAATCTTGGAGGAAGAGTACCCAAGTGATCTCAGTAGGATGTAGGTTTTGTTCCAACTTCTCATTATCCCACCATGTCGTTACTTCACCTAAGAGCTAATACATAGCCCATGCCACCTTGGTTTGTTTGGAGACCAAAGTATTTTTCCATCTCTATAATCCAATATTCAGCTCCAACTTTGATGGCCTTACCATAGAATTTGGGCGGTGCTACTCTTTTGAGGTCTTTTCCAAGTTCCTCAATTTGTCCTTGTGGACCTGCCCCTGGACCACTGTTTCCTTGATTTCCTTCTACATTCCTGTGGTCTTGGGTCTCCCATGCCACTCGGACTTCTTGCTCAATAAGATCCATGTGAGACTCTTGTCAATTTAGAAGTTTTAGAATTTTCTCCAATCTCTTATTTGGGCCATTATCAGAACCACTACCACCGTCATCTTGCATGGTGGTCACCATGATGTCACACACTTATCTTGCATCATAGTCACATTTATCACATCTCAACACAAGGTTCTATGAATAAATGTTCTTTACTAAATCACATAATTTTCATATGCATAGACTCTTCAACATAGAAGACATACGCATTCATGCATCATACACACATTTTTAGAGTCTCTTATTGAACACACCAAAATATCATTTGATTAAATTATTTTTATTTAAGGTGAGTCAATAGAACCTTATTTACAAGACACTTGAGTTACATCACCCCAATTTCTTGGTGTCAGATAAAGGAAATTCCTCAAGGTCATCATCTTAGTTTACATGAAACTTAATAGAATAGGATGGTTAAGCACGCAGTCTCTCCTTTTCCTCTTTAAACAATAAGGGTGCATTGGGTCCACACCCTAGAGGCTAGTCCCAGATTGTGGAAGGCTTCTTGATTTTAGGTGTTCACTTCTCTTCAATCTTTAGTCCTCTCTCTAGCTTGAGTCGTATAAGATCTTGAGCTAGAGTTTTGTCATCAGGAATTCCTAGTGGAACCTCTGCCTTGGCATTTCCTTCCTTTACATCATTCTTGCATGGGGTTCTAACATTTTTTCCTTTCCTTCATCCTACCTTTGACTTTCCCATTCCTACACTCAATTTAGGTTTGGTCAATCCTCAGGACTTCCAATTTGGATCAAGGTTCAACAACCCTAATCAACTATGGTAGACTCAAAAAGGCCTAGAGCTAAACCCTAAAATTTGATACCAAATGTAATAACCCATTCCAAACTATTACTTAATTAACATTATTGTAAATGACACATGAATATACTCCAAATTAAAAAGACATAACTAGTGGCTAAAGTCAATCATAGCTACACATGTCCATTTAAGATGAGTCAAATATTCTTATATTCAATTCAAAAGTCAAATTACAATATATCAAGTTTCATTTGGCTCCTAAGGCCACAATGTGATTTCATAGTACATTTTCTATTGAGTACATAAATTATTTTACATCAAGTTACATCATAGACTATAGTAGTCTAGTGAACAACTATGGTTCCTCTTCAATGCTCACCTCTACTAGTGGACGAGAACATGGTTGAAATGCTTTACCACCCAACCAAAAATCTTATGATTCCCCAGTATTCTTCCAACTTGAAGAATTCCTAACCCTACAGAAAAAATTTAGCAAGAGAACAACTTGCAAGGTGGAATTTGTTGTGTGCCCAAACATCAACATGCAATTTCTATCTTTCTGCTAGAAAATAAAGTGCAAGATCTATGTTAGGAATGGAAAAGAGTGGAATCATAAAGGTCATTCATGCATACATAATGAACAACATTGCTTGGCCAAGCATGATAAATGTGTTGCAACAATAGTAAATAATAGGTTCCGGTAAAGCAAACCCATACTCTCTGACTCCATTTGGGCACCCATCCTAGAAGGTGACTTTCTACTTTAACAAATTTCTACCCTTTAGCAGTAACTACCCATAGGTGCTCTAGGAAACTGAGGTATCACTGTTCTATTCAAGATTCAACAATTCATTCATAATGTCCTCAAGAAGATAGAATACATATTTATTCTCAAAACAAAAAAATAGAATTGATGATTTTGAGAGTCTTTCAATATTCAGTCATATCATTCTTATGACCAGTTTCTACTTACAAATTAAGCATTTTTCTTTAATTGTACAAAAAAAAAAGGTATGTCATAAGTATGTGTATGTACATAGATGAAGTCTATGTGCATACACATATATTTGCCTACTAATGTTTAAATTTGTGCATACATTCTGAAATAATCAATAATTCAAATTGAAATCTTAGATAGTGTTCTAGGTGATATTACATTTTCCAGTAAAGAAAACATAACAAGTCTTATGCTAACAGCGTCACACATATTGCTTAAGCATTTTCACTACTATTTTTCTATATTATTTATTTTTTTCTTAAGAACATTCACTGTTTAAGAAAATCAAGTGTTGTTTCCTACTAAACAGTTGCAAAAATAGTTGTGTGCATATGTACATTCATTGTTGGAGCATAAAGAATGTTGTTTCCTTCTCAATAATTATAAACAAACTGCTCACATATGTACATTTATCTTTTAGACAATTATAAATCATGTTGTTTCTGCTATAAGGATAACTTTTAAACCCAACAGAGTTGTATGCAAAAGAACATTCACACCTCTTTTAACAACTCAGTTATATGTATAAAATTAAATATTTTTCATTTACTCTGTTACATATTTCTAGCTATTTGCATGAAAAATGGCCACTTTGCAAGCAAGTGTTCATTGTTAAACAGAAGAAAACAAACTATTCTTTTATATTATATAGAAAATAAACAAGTCAAAATTTTCATGTTTCATACAAAGGACAATATGATCAATGTTCAAAAAAATGCATGCCCTATAGGCTGCATCAACAACTATGGTTGTTATGAGTCAACGAATCCCCAATGGTTGAGATCCTCTTTTTCCAAAACATCGTAAATGTGCATTTGATATTTACCCATGTAACTAAAGTTTTATTCCATTAATGCAAAGATGTCCTACATGTTGACCATATATGTATTAAATTATGGCTTTCATGCCATCATTCTCAAAGAACAGGGTTGGCTCTTACCCAAAGATAGCCTTTATACATTGCAAGGCTTTAATAAGAACATTTGATGCAACCCCTTGTAGTTATCGTCCCATTCGATAACATGGTTCAAACAAAATACAATAAAATGCAGTATTTGGAGGGGTCTTCCCAGATCAAAATTGATCCTACACAAAGAAATGATGACAACATTTACATGGTCATCGAATTAAATCTAATAACCATACTGGCTATAAATTTTTGAATGCTAAATAAGTTAATGATAGAGCTTTTGAGGCTTATCATGCCTCATCTAGCTGCCACAAAGGTAACAAACTTTAAGGAAAATAAGACACAGGGGATATAATACCCTCCCCTTCATGGGATTGCATTGCAATCCACAACAATGTATCATTCTTCTAATATACAGAGCATCGGAATTAGAAATTCTTATGACCTTTACATAGCTTTCAAATGGGTGCAATTTATAGAAAGCTTGTTATTCCAAGCTCGGCTTAGCTTAAAGATCTCGCTACATGGTTTTAAAAAGATAAAAACTCATACTAAAATGCAGGTTGAGTGACCCACAATGGTCATCTCCATGCCATATGGCCTAAGGCCATGGCATTTATCTCTATGCACTCAATGTTGAATAATAGCAAAATCAACATACAAAATGATAGAAAAATCATTCGATGCCAAGGAAAGAAAAATAGAGAATGAAGCCTTGTAATTTTTCAAAGTACAGGTTACCTCAAATGAAGAAATCAATTAATTTGTCTCTGGATTTTTCCCACGAACTTCTCTTCTTTTTCCTTTTCCAACGGCCACTTCTTTCTGCTTTTTCTCCTACTTGATTGTGTTCATATGGAAACAATAATTCCCCCCTTTACATGCCTCTAACAAAGGCATTATGAATTTTTCCACCCCACTACACATTCAAATATTGCTTATATTAACTTCATGGTAGTCCATACTGCCATAATCTTATTTGATTTAATTAACAGTTTGATATTAGAATTCTATCAGTTTTTGAATTAAATTTGACACATATAATTTAAATATGCATTTGAATATATATAAATATAGATGTATATGTATATATATATTTCGGTGTTTATTTAATTGGCTCCATTCTTATCCACCATTTCATACATATATATATATATATATAAGTGTATATGCAATGGTCGATAAGAATGGAGCCATTTAAATAAATACCGAAATATTATATATATATATATATATATATGTGTGTGTGTGTGTATTTGAATCTTGTTTACATACATGTATAATTGTTTGTTAATGCTTTACAAATTCCCTACATTATTACTTTCAATAGGGAACTTAAATTTGAATTTGAGCATCTATATATATGTTTATAGATATAAGGAATTTTCTTTCATTTCTTCAAACACTAAATTTGAAATAGAAAAATTTGTATCCACATGCCACATATTTTCAAACACTGAAACAGTTTAGATCAAAGGGTTTCATTTTTTGATATGTGATATTTGTTTCAAATACAAGTCATCATGCTTTTTGTGGTGTGTGCACCCAGATTCCAATTGGCTTACCATTCGATCCAGATAAACAATCCTACTTCAACTATGTTCTCATCCTCCAACATATCACCTTGCAACTGTACACACTTGCACTTGTAAATTGATTAGTAATGTTCAATTCTCGATGACAAAAAAAATAAAATTAATAATTCACAGAAATCAATTATCAGTCAAATTTTTATATTCAAAATTCTTTTCTTGAATATTCAAGAATCTCTATTTAATATTTAATTTAATCTCATCAATAATTCAATTTTCCATATTTAAATAAATATGAAACAAAATTGGGTTATGATAGAAATGATGGTCGAAGGAGTGTCAAATTTGGTAACAATTTCATCAAGGAATTTCAAAACTAAAGCATTATTGGCATCCTTCAAAGCAACTGCTCTATCCACTTTGTAAAGTAATCTATGGTTGTTAAAATCCACTTATGACTAGCACTTGATGGTGGATTTATCATGCCAATAAAATTCAAACCCCATTATGTAAATGGTTGATCAACTTGAGTGGGGTGAAGAGGGAGGGAAGCCAACCTTTTCTTTCCAAAAAAGAAAGCACACTTTTTACAATCTCTCACCCATTTGTGAGCATCATGAACAAAGTTGGCCAATAATAACCAGCCCTCATAATCTTTGCAATAGTAGTCCTTGTAGAAAAATGGCCACTTGAAGAGCCATCATGGAATTCATTTAGCATTTTGCTGACCTAGTCTATTTCTATACATCTTAATAGGATTCCACTAAAATCCTTTTTGAAGAGTATTCTATCCACTATGACATAAGGAATGGACTATAATCTGAAATTTCTTCTTTTGGTCCTATTTATTCCCAAAGGATATCTACCTTCCTATAAAAAGGTAGTCATATCATGCACCCAGTTGCCTTGTATGTTTGCATTTGGTGCTTGTTGTTCCTATAGCACAAGGATGGCCTCTATAGGAGTCTCAAGTGTTGATACAAGTTGTTCACGTAACCTTTTTCTTATCACTAGCTTGGTGATTTTGATGTCAACATCATACTCCATCACCTAAGTGATTCATCCAGCCCTTTTTTCATTGATATCTCTACTCAATAGGAACTCTTTAATGCTGACATCGGGTACCATTAGTTGTATCCTTTTTTTTTTTTTTAGACTGCAGGAATCGGGTAGCACGACCCCATATAAATTGCAGTGCGCTTGGTAAACTTTTTAACGTGACCAAAGGCGCTGGTGCAACACGCCCTCCAATACCATGGGGGTGGGGGAGACTAGACCTCGTGACCAACCTCCTGCAACAGGAAAGATTTAGCCAACCGAGCTAGGGCCCCAACCCCACCATTAGTTGTATCCTATTATTAGACAATATGTGTCTAAATTTTTTCAATGCTCTAACAATAGCAAGAGCTTTCTTTCCAATGTATTTGTAATTGACCTCATAATCTTTAAGACCTTCACTAAAGAAAGCAATGTGTTACTCCAATTTTTCTTTATTTAGCTGAGTTAGAATAGCTAATATACTTGATTCACCCCCAAAGGTATAAAGAATGAAATCCTTGTCATAGTTAAGATTGACAAGGGTAGGAGTTTGAGCAATTTCCTGTTTCATGGACTCAAAGCTATCTTTATCTTCTTTGGTCCATTTGAAAACCATATTTTTCTTGAGCATAGAAGTAAGAGGCTTTACCAAAGTAGCAAGATTTGGAATGAACCTTCTCACAAAGTTAATTATGCTTAAGAAACTCTGTAATCCTTTCTTGTGACTGGGAAGTGGGATCGCCAAGATAGATTTTACTCTTGTGGGATCAATGACCAAGCCATCTTTTGAAACAATGTGCCCAAGAATTTTCCCTGATCAGTAGCAAAGACACATTTTTTTGGATTTAGGGAAATACCATATTCCCTACATTTCTAAAATACTTTCTCAAGGTGACTAAATTGGTCAGTTGCATGCTTTGAAAACACTATGATATCATCCAAGTAGACTAAAACAAACTGTCTAAACACACCTTGAAACACCATATCCATGGATCTTTGAAAAGTGGCACCTGCATTGGTTAGACCAAAAGGAATTTTTACAGTAAGCATAGGTGCCCCACTTTGTATTAAATTTTGTCTTATGTTGATCAAATTCTTGGAACAAAATTTGGTTGTAGCCTGAATAACCATCCAAGAAAGAAAACCTTTCTAACCCATTGACTCTTTGCAAAATCTGCTCCATGGAGGGAAGGGGATAATGATCCTTTAGGGAGGCTCTATTTAGATCCCTAAAATATACACAAAGTCTTATTTCCCCATTCTTTTTTTTGACAGGAACAATATTTGCAACCCACGAAGAATGCTTGATGGGAAAAATGATTCTAGGCTCAATCAATTTGGCCAAATCCTTTCTCATCAAAGACTCAATCTTAGGATTTATAGGCCTTTGTTTTTTCCTTACAAGTTTGGCATCATGACCTAATTCAATAGTATGTTGGGAAAGGCATGGTTCAAAACCCTTTAGGCCTTCATAAGTCCAAGCAACCACAACATTGTATCTATTGCAAAGATCTATGAAAACATCATGTTCAGTGGTAGAGCATACCTTTCCCAAGTTTAGATACTTTCCCTTTGAAATTTATATTGTTGAAGTCACCCATGTTTGCAGCTAAGTTCATCATTTTCTACTTTAACTGATCATCAGGGTTGAAAATACCTTCAAGGTTGATAATACCATTTGGTAGCTTGTTGTTACTCAGCTACACAATCTAATCACCATACTGATTTTGCAACTTGGAATGATTTCTTTTAGAAAAAATTTCCTCATCTTGCAGAAAATTAACTATTTGTTGGTCACTTTCAAAGACTTGCCAGTGATCTTGATTATCCAGAACAACATGCCTCACCACAAGTCTAATATGTTGCTCTTTTTTACTTTCAATATGTGTTGGTATGTCAAAGTGAGAACCAACTACTCCAAGTCTATCAACATGTTTATTTTTATTTCTTGGAGTTGTTTGGATGTTAAAACCCTCAAATCCCTCAATTAAATCCCAAACCCTATGCTTGTAGGATTTGAGCAGATTTTTCATGGTTGATATTTGAGTTCTGACTTGATGGACAACCAATTAACTGTCACCAAAAACTTTTAACAGTATAATGTTCTTTTTTTGTGCAAGATGGAGACCTTGGATGACTTCTTCATACTCAACCACATTGTTAGTGCAACTAAATTGAAGCTTGAAAGAGAAATAATTTTTCTCCTTGCTTGGACATACTAGAAAATTACACCAACACCAACACCATTCCTATTTCTAGAACTATCAAAAAACATCTACCACAATTCCCTCCAAATCTTCTTTAGTTTTTATAAGATTAGGGATTGTAGCATTCTCCTCATGAATGCAATAGGTTCCAAGACTAGTCTCCTCTAATTAAATAGCAACAAATGGATCAAAATGTAAATCATTTCCCCATTCATCCAACAAACAATCAGGTACCTCCTCTATAGGATTTCCAGGCTCATAAACATAACACTCTTCCTTTTGAGCATGCAATGTACAATTCATGTTTATTAGACTAGGAATGTAAGGCTCTATATGGTCTTTTGTTATGGGTTTAGATTTGATGGTTGCTTTAGTGCCATATCTAGTTCTAAATAGCATGTGAGACCAATCAATAGACAAGTACCCACCTATCTTAGCAGTGACATCTCTAGATAAGAAAATGGAAAAATGAGTAGGGAGGTCTATGACTGAAATGTCTTACAACACATCATAGCTAGGACATGCATGGAAGGACAACTTTAAGTTTTTAATTACCCCCACAGTATTGATAGCAGTTTCGTCCAATTGTAAAAAATTTATAGCCATCGGTTCATACTTATTACCAAGCATATCATCAATTCCCTTAGGCATAACATAACTACTAGCCCCAAATTCTATCATACAATTATGCACTACATGATTTCCAATAATTAGAGAAAGATAGAAGGGATATGGCTTACTGATTTTTCTTGAATTCCCTTCCTCTTTGGGTTGCACTAGGTTGATTGATGGAGTAATCTGCTCTTTTTCTTGCACATCATCCGCTTGTTTATGTTACTTTAAAGCCTATAGCAGCAAATCCATTTGTGATGGGATAGATAGATCCTCCCACATAGTAACATTTAGATAGGAGCCATTGGGATACGACCCACCATTGGTTGTGAAGGAAGCTCTGGAAATAAAGGCATTGGTGGCCTAGGAGCTATCTTTCCAGCCTGTAGTAAACAATTTTTTGCCCCTATGGCAACATCATATGTGATTGGTAAGGTGTTACCTCACATTGATTGAATCATAACAACTATATCACTATTAAGAGATCTTAAGAAGTATAGGAAAGCATTCTCAAGAGAAGGTTTTACCAAGGTAGAGATTCTCTCCCAAATCTTTTGAAATTTGTAGTTGAAATCACGCATGAGTTCATGAGGTTCTCTTTTAATAGTGGTTAGTTATTCTACCAGGGACAAATGGTCACTCTTATCTTCAAAATGTTTGCATAACTTCTCCCCTAACTCATCCCAATTGTGAATGGTATTAGGTGGGAGTCCTCTATACCACTATAGTGCTTTTCCCTTAAGTAAAGTGGCAAGTAATCTAATAGCCACATTGTCCTCTATTACATCATGTACTGAGCATATGTTTTCCACATCTATGATATGTTCTACTAGAGTTGTAGATGTTTCACTAGTAAAATGGGAAATACTCTTGAGGGCATTGACAGGTATATCATCCTTTTGGGCTAATATTAAGGGGCTTCCACTAGTAAAAGATACAAAAGGATAATTTCTAAGTAAAGCCATATGGAATAAATTTCTATTTGTATGGAAAATAGGTGTTATAGTTTGAAATAAGCTACCCACATGTGGCATAGATAGGGCTCTAGGAGAAGGCCTTATACTTCTACTTCTTCTTCTAGAAGTAGAAAATCATAGCTAGATGTATTGGAAATTACCTCTAGAAGATGATCTTGTTTGTATTCTTGACATGAATGTGTAGGTCTGATCTTAAACTAGAAATTCTAGGTAGCAGTAGGGTCACCAATTCGTATGTAGAGTCCTTCCTTAATTATAGAGTTTCCAAGTACTTGTTTGAGAGTCTCTTCAAGGCTAGAATATTGAGAGTGGTACCACTTTCTCAATAAAATGAAATGAAACTACTTGTTGTGTCCTAATGAGCATGCCAAAAACTATTGTCACATAAAACTACACTCTACTAAACAAGATTTCAGTGTTCTAATGACACAATGGAAATGACCTCAAGGTGTGGGACCTTGAAAATTAGGTCAAGTCTTTGGAGAAGGTTGGTTTCCTTTTCCAAACTAAGTGAAAATGTGTTGGCCTAACTCAACACATAAAAGTCTTAATGCTAACCTACTCTAACAAATCACAAGGGGAAGAGGGGTAGAAGGAGACATGAAATGTGAAAGAAGGTGATGCACTGGATTTATAGTTTGTTTCTTCCTACTACTAAACAACATAATACATCAATAAATAAGCTAAACACATACTCAGACATGAAGGTAAAAAGAATTTTACTCAAACATGTAAGAGATAATAGTGATAATAGTTGAAATTTATTAACATAAAAGTTTAGAAGTAATCTTTACAATGGCATAATGAAAAAAAAGCAATGTATGTAATAGAAAAGCCCTAGAGAAGCTAGAGGAAGAACCCTTGAAATGAATACATTCCTTGCCTTTATAAATTAGGCATAACTTAGGGTTGAATTCAAATACCTAGCCCTAACTCAAATTTGGTTACAAAAAGATGAACATCAATTAGCTTTGGAAAAGATCTGAATTGCACCCATAACAAAGCATCTTCCAAACCATAAAGGCTCTAACATTTCAAAACAACTTGAGAATGATGGCTCTCATGAAAGCCGCTGAAAAACTCTCTAACCAATACACCCTGATAGAGAATATGGCCTCTGCAATACATCAAGGAGTAATGGCACCATCTAGAAATGAAAAGAAGCATTGAAAACGTGTGTAAAAAAATCCATAATTGATCAAATTTGATTCGATAGTTGAGGATGTTGCTGAACAAAAAATTTTGCAAATCCATCACGAATAGGATCAAGAAGCCATTTTAATTTTGAATACTGGTCGTTAGATCCAGCATGAGTGGTTGAGATCAGATTTGCAATGAAACTTTAAAACATAGTCATTAATCTCCACCCCTGAATTAGGGCCATTGATTTCCAAGAAAGTGCATAACCATCATCGAAAGGACTACAACAAATTGACATGAGTCACATTTGAGTCCCTTTGATGGAACAAACTCTGCCACCTATCATCCTATGTTCATTGCCCATCGAGGGAACCATTTGATTGCCTCGCTTCACAATAGTGATTTGAAGCGACCAAGTGGTATGTCACCATGTGTCTGATGGACACACCAAATGCTTCATTCGATCACAATCAGGTCCCACCACGCTACCCATCACCTCCCTACTAGCCCTCTAATATTTTCACATTTCAAATATATGGTCATGAGCTAGCAAGCAATGGCCTAGATCAACCCAAAGACCACCAACATGCATCTACTTTAACCACTTGGCCAATGGTCATAATGTGTATCCTTCTTTAGAAATAGACGATTGTGATTAGAACATCTCAATGAACCATTTTGCATGTGCATAAACATCCTTTTAGTAGCACACTCTTTAACCCTCCATAGTCACCGAGAAATATTGCATTTAATATTTCTATGCCTCCAATAGTTTAGTGGATGGCGGTGATGATTCCATGTGGCTCATGCCCGCTATCCCTCCATAAGTCCATATCTGATAGTGGGTCCCCCACAGGTTAGCAAGGAATGATTGAGATTCATTTTTCAAAACACATATAAACCGTTGATCTAATTTCCATTGGTGTGACTGATAGACCCCTAAGATTGTCTCTTCGAAAAATCCCTATCACCATCAAAAGCACACCAGCATATCGAGCTAAGATAATTTAGGGTCTCACAGATATTCATCCTTCTCTCTAATACCGTTGGAAAAAGACGTGGGCCCATAAGACACATGTTGCCTCAGCATTCACCATCAACCGTCAGCACTATTCTATCATAAAATTGAAAAGACTATAAAAAAACTCACTCCAATTTCTACATGTATTTTTGATGATATTGATCTTGCCTTCAATCAAGATATCGAAGGGACCACATTTTAGGTCCCACTGATATTGATCTTTCTCTTTAGCAAGGAACTTGCCCTGTGGGTGGACATATGTCACATGCCTGTCATCCCTCTATCTTTTTAATTTCATTATTTTAATTCAAAGGGTTAGCATGGATCCAATAGAATGTGTCTTGAGGGATCCACCAGGCAATGCAAGGGCTTAAGCAAATATTAAGTGATTTGAAACTGTATTAGTATAAAACATGGTTTATAATGACTTAACGAGCGGCGACCAAGAATATTAGGATGAAGGGGCCAATTAAATCATGACTTCAATAAACATAAGTTATAACTGAATGACCGAAAACTGGCTACAAAGAGTCAGCAAAGGAATATAAAAAAATGTCTGCCAAGACCAGGTGGTTTAGGGTTTAAGAAAATGAGGGTTTTGGAAGCCCTAACCTATAGATTCATAACCCTAAATAGACACAATTGAGGAGTTTAAAAACTTCAAAGATCCAAATTCATCAAAAATAATTATGGATTTCAAGAAGATGCACACATAGTATCCCTCTGATCGGATATAAATGATGTGCATCCAAGGGTGGCATAAAATATGTCAACACATACACACCTCTCAACAAAATGCAAGACCACATGACATAGAAGCCAATGATTTATTTTAAGCCCCCAAAGCAATATGTGAAAGAAGACACTTGATGCAAAGTTGATGTCAATTTTAGAACCAATGAGTGCATATAAAAGGTTAATTTTAAGCCCCAAATGAATGTAGTATGCAAGTTGTAAATTTTAGACCATATGAGTGAATATGCAAGTTATGTTCATTTTAACCCGTGAGAGAAAATATAGATTTTTGTCAATTTTAACCAAAATGAGTTTGCATGCAAGTCAATTTTAACCAAATGAGTGTGATCAAAATGAAATTGCAAAGTGAGACAAGACAACAAGTTAGCAAATTCAAATGAAAATTCCTCCTTTCCACCTATGCCACACACTATAAATCATATATTAGTAGATCAAAAAATGCTTAAGCTACTGAATGCAAAAAAATAGAATTGAAAATTCCTAAAAAACATGCAAGTGTCTGGAAAACAAGCAATTGTGTCACTATAACTCACAGATGTGGCTCACTAGTTTTTGACAGTTGTGTCTTAGATCCTAGCGACTGTGGATTTTCATGTGGTGACTATGTCGATAGAGAGCAGTGAAGTTTGAAGTAGTTGCATCATTTCCCTCAACAGTTGTAGCGAATGAATTTGAACCTACAAAAAATGGAACAAAAATGACCAATTTCGACCAAACCAGAAACCAAGATGATACGATAATGATGTTAGATTATAAAACCAAAAACTAGAAACCGGAAAAAATTGTAAAATATGAAAATAAATGAAATCAAATGATGCTATTGGATCTGGAATATTTGCGGTGATTCCCTAAGCAGTTGCATCATGAAAACTTGTAGCTACAAAGCATAAAAAAAGGCACCCAATTTTGATAAAACCAAAGAATAATATGTTGTAGAATCGATGTTAGATGATAAATACAAAAACTAGTAACTGAGAATAAACTAGAAATTCAAAAACAAAAGAAACCCAATTTATATTCTTGACCCTTAAGCAGTTGGAGCTTTCCAAATTATGATTACATCATATTGGATTTTTGCAGTTGCGTTGTTTTAGCTTTCAGTTGCATTGCAAACCTGAAAAACTAAAATTTCTATTTTTTTTTGCAAAATCTTGTTATTTTAGCGTTGTGTTCACCAAAGTAATCTAGGGTAAATTTTAGGTTAATGTAGAATAGCATATTTAAACTAACCCTAAACCAATAATAGAGCACAAATAAGCATAAAAACATGAAATATAAGCAATATCACCATAAATTCTTCATGCCATCATTGCTTCACCTCCATTGCCCTTCTTTATTTTGCTTGAAATGTAATTGATACCTTCAAATTTTAGTATGCACTAGTAGCCTATGACAAAGCCTACAAAAATATTGAATATTGTTGTCTCACACTAACATGTACTTGCACTTGCTCAAGATGTATGAAAAATATGAGGTCTTTTATATAAAAGACAAATTTGAATGAAGGGCTAAGATTAAATGTCAATAAGATGTGTCAATCAATGTCTAAGATTGAATTTTGTAGTATGGAATAGGGTTAGGGAAAAATTAGGCCAAAGATAGAAATGAATGGCAAAGATTGAATTAAAAAATAATTCAATTAGGGGCTGAAATTGAATGAGACAAGAGGAGATAAGATTGGCACAGATAATGAGGTTGGCATAGAAAAAGAGGTTGTAGGAGGAATTCAGATAAATATAAAATTATTTGATTTGAGAGGGAAATGAATAATTTGTTGAACACGCAGAATACTGAGAGGGGGGGTGAATCAGTATTCCATTAAAACATTTACATAAAATCCATCCAATTAATATCACAACTCTAACTATAATAACAAGTGAAAGCATGGAATCAACACAAGATCACAACACACATGAACACTAGTATTTTTACATGTAAAACCCAAAAAGGGAAAAACCATGGTGAGGTTTAACTCACAATATAATATCTGGATATATAGAGTATTACAATGGCTCAATGCCAGGACACACTATCCTTGAAGGCTCACAACCTGAAGAAATTTACAAAATAGAGTGTGGCAACATTGCCAAAATGAGAAATGAGATAGAATGTACCTTCCTTGTGCTGGAGTTTAGTTCCAATGAAGCACATAATACAAAACACTTCTCTATATAGAATACTCAACAATTTTGTCTATTCACACATACAATTTTTCACATTCACATCATACAACAATCCATTCGTGGTCTCTCTAACTTTCGCTACTTTATCATATCTCTCTATCTCTCATCTTCTTCTTCTTCATCATCATCATCATCATTTCAAACTTCTCAAAAACATAATCTTTCATATATATATCGTATACATTCAAATACACTAATTAGGTCAGCCTAATTAGAGTAGCCTTATTTCAAATCAAAATTAACTCTATTGCCTTTATCCTCGAAACATATTCATCTTCGTGCTCAAGCACAAGTGTGTAATATATGATATTGGTCAGCTTCGACCTAAGATAATTCCCTTTAACATTCACAACTCATATTTAATCTTCTTAACACAAGTTCATAATTAGGTCGGCCAGAGTTAGACCTAAAACATCAAAGACTTCAAACATATATGTAATTCACCAAACGTGTAACTCCAAAACTTGTTAAAACATTGAATTCTCCTTTAGAAAAAATCAAATAACTTATCTCCAACTCCACAAGATAAAACAATTAATTCTAAGAAAATGTGAAATCTCCCACATCAATGCGTTATACAGAAACTTACTATAATCCTTAGAATAGAACACTGTTACTCATATTTTCCTTATGCATTCACATATCATAATAAGAATTCAAGATGAGATGAATCTCACAGTCACAAATCTATATACAAAAACTTGTAGTGATATATTTCTTTGTGATAGAATGCGAACCAAAAAACCAATGCATTGAACCAATATATAAATAGAACACTGTGTACCAACCTTCTGCTAACTGTAACTTTCCAACCATATAACCAAGCCCACTGAAATATTGTCCATAGATGTGAATGATGTCAAGATAGAACATATTATCATCTTTTGAGTGAATCTTACAAGATAAGATAATGCAGACCAAAATACTGGATCAACAAACTTTCAGTACCGGATTTAACATAGCTCGAATTTTATTATCGAAGCAACTATTGATCTATACAATTAATATGAGTAAGGTATGATGATGTTAATGTTGAAATCAATGAC
Organism: Sequoia sempervirens; assembly: GCA_007258455.2. Taxonomy (NCBI): domain Eukaryota; kingdom Viridiplantae; phylum Streptophyta; class Pinopsida; order Cupressales; family Cupressaceae; genus Sequoia; species Sequoia sempervirens. Next base: position 124,691,389 of record VDFB02281492.1, read on the forward strand.
AATCTTCCAATTTCCAACAATCTCCCCTTTTTTCACATGGTACTCTCTCCCCTTTGACATCAATGACAAAGAATGAAAGATATTATATTTTTCTTCCCTTTGAAACTGACCAAAATACTTTAACAATTTCCCTTTGCATATTTGAATACTCCCCCTTAGGAGTACATCTAAAAAAATAACTATGATTAATTAATCGGAGGTGGTTGTCCCTTGAAGTTTATGGAGAGTAATTGTCCATGAAGATTTGATTTCATCCCATAGTTTCTTTTCTTCTATCAAGGCTCTACATAGATACTCAAGTTCATCTAGGATATTTTTCCCTTCAACTAGAATTCTAAAAGTGACATTTGAGTTCAGGATTCTATCAGCAAGAGAAAGAGCATAAGAGACTGGTGTGTGCTTAATTTTTATTAGGTTTCTAAGTTTTCCATATTGTTCAATCATTTCTCCTTTTTCCTTGTGCAATGTGAGATATTCTTCATGTAGCTTTTTTCAAGCCAAACCAAGTATGATCATCCCGATCTAGAGCTAGATTAAAGGTGTTATATGCATTTTTAATTTGTGTCTCAATTGTGTCCTCGACATCTTTGAATTTTTGAATTGCATCAGGCCATGTCTAACAGAATGAGAATAGGTTTTTGGCCTCTTTTTCACAATCTTGAACTTCTTTTAGTTTCTCAAGTGCATTGATATATGTAGACCTACATCTTTATCCAATTTCCAACAATCCTTTTTCCCTGACCCAAGTAATCATTTCACTCTCTACTTGTCTTCTTAGTTATTTGAATGAATCAATTAATATATTTGTGCTTTCTATAATGGATTGTAAAGAACTGGTGTTTGCTTTAGGAACTAACTAAAAATCTACCTTTCTTCTAGCTAGCTGCTTGATTTTTCTTGGAGTCGGCTCTGTTTGAGCAATTAATGCATGAACCTTGATAAATTTTCACTTTTCTTTGGAGGCAGTTATTGATTTACTAGAGATCCCTTCTAATTTTTCTAGAGCAGTTTCGATTACATCCCTTGATATGCCATATTCTCTTGCATACTCCTCTATCTTTGTCCCAATTATCCTTTTTGCTTGCACCAACTCATATTTCTCATGAATTTCTAGAGCCACTTTTGTATAAATTTTGAATATTGGTCTACTAGGATCTTTAGGGCTATTAATTAACATTTCAATACAACTAGAACAACATAATCTTTCTCAATCTTATAGCCTAGCTTAGGAATCCATATGGTTCTAGGTTCAACCACCTTGATAATAAAATAATCAATAGATACCAGAAAGGTTATGTCATTCTTATATCTTGTCACTAGATCTCTTAGAATTCTTCACCTTCTATTTATTCTTCTTTGAAATTTTCCAAAGAATGCAGCAAGGGCATCACCCTGTGCATCCAAATCTCCAATATTTATCATTATATCTCTAATTTGATGTGCAATTGGTTTGGTATCCACCCAAACAACTTCTCCTACAATAGGAACATCCCTCATAAAGTAAAAGGTCAAGCATATTATCAACGTTCCATACCTAAATGTACACTTCTTGATATCATTGAAATTTTCCAATAGTTGTTGTCGGAGCAACTCACAAAGATCATATTTAGTCCTTTTCTCAACCATCTCTAAGGATATGTCAATTTTGGTGGAAAAATCATCAGTGTCACCAAAATTCAAGTGTGCAATAGCCATACTTGCATATTGAATTGTCATATTATTGATTTCAGTACCTATATTATTTCTCAATCCTTTTCCTTTTTCAGGTTTGCATATCGAAGTAGGTCTAAAGGAAGATAGACTAGTAATGTCTCTAATTGCTTATTTGGATATCATATAAGAATCATCAAGCAACACAAACTGACCATGAAACCTGCTTAGTGCCAATCTAATGCATTTATCTTCATTGCTAAAGTCAGGAAACTGATGCCACACATCTAATTTCATCTCTATTAGTACATTGTGTTTCAGTTTCAGGTTATAATCTTCTCCAATTAACTCTTCAACCCATAATGTGTGTGCTTTTCCATAAGTAGGCTCTTCCAACTTCCTATGAATGTATATCCTAATGCCTTCATTCAGAACGACACCAAGGGGAACTTCCAAAAATTCACCCAAGGGATCGAGTTCTAGTGTTTTAGAAGGATACTTCTTAAACTATGGTTTTGGTCTTTCTAAATTATCCATGACTTGAGGTGTATCCATTTTAACTAAATTCAATGAATACGTCATAGAGAATAATGTATAGCAATAGTTATTTACCTATTGTCTGCACACCAAAGCCAAAATCTAAAATTCTATAGTATGGACGTGCTTCAAACTCTTCAAGCTTGCTCCACACTCTACTTCTCTTCCATAATTTCCTTTCATCAAATTATTTTTCCTTAATACACTTAAATTTATTTCTTTGATCCCATTTGTTTTAGCAATAAATGTTTTAGATTGCAAGTAGTTGTCCTTAGAATTTGTGTGTACTTCCATCTTTTCAATCTCTGCAATATTCCTTCTTTGCACATGTCTACTTAAAATTCCTTCCGCATGAGATCTTGAATTCATCATCTTCAATAAATGCATTTGTGTCATGCCATGACACCATATACCGGTAGGGGGTATTAGATTTTCTGATATTGATCCCCTAAGCCACTGCCTAGGTTTAATTTTTGACAGGATTATCTACACCAGAGGACGGCACAGATGAAATTGAAACTCCCAATTCTTCTTTCTTCTCATATTCTCCTTACTTTCTTGAGATATTTTCAATTTCCTTTTGTGGACACCAATTTTGGTATCCAAGGTTCTCTAACACTTCTAGGGTTTTTCACATAAAAGGAGAGAAATGGAAAAAAAATGTGTAATGTCCCCACTCAAAACTAATGCAAGGATGGATGAAATATACCTAAATGAAATGTTTAAATGCAATAAACTTATAAAATAAATGACTTATTAATGTAAAACCTAAGAAATGCAAATTGTTTGAAAACACGTTGTGATATGCAAAAAGATAGATTAAGCGCAATAAAGAACAAAATAAAGATGCTAAACAAAAATTGTGGACCTAGAAACTGATGAAGGATAGAATGAAGATTGTAAATATCTCTAAAATTCTAGAAATTTTAATTTTTTGACCAATTGGGACACTTACACCAAGCTGGGCGACTTAGTCCCTGATCTGGTAAACTGGTTACGAGCCCATTTCTACCAAATGGGTATCCAAATCTGCAAAAATTTCTAACAGAAAACTACAGTAGGACTAAGTCACCACTGTTGGCAACTTAGTCCACTTTGGATTTTCTACAAATCTGAAAGTGGAAACGAAAGCCCTCAATCTGCACTTTGTTTTCTAACAGAAACCTAGATTTGAATTTGCTAAAATACATGCAAAACAAAATGTAATTTGTTTTCTAATGGGGGGTTTTCCTTTGTGAAACCCCTAGTTGGTATTTAAACCTTGAAAGAGATGATAAAATCTACATAAAACCCTAGCCCTAAGTGTGTTTAAGACTAGGAAATCTGAAGATAAGATGCAACCCTATTCTAACATGTAAGAATAAGATGCATAAATGAAACTAGAGAGATGCAAGACTCATTCCAAGAGACACTAAATAACATTATAAATGAATCTTAATGACATGAAAACCTTCCTTAGGCTGAAAATAGGGAGAAAATGGAAGATGGAATCACTTTGAAAATAAGTCCTCGGGCTTGATTTGATGGCTATTTGCATCTCCTCAACCTAGATTTCTCCATGATTCTCCATAGGCATCCATGATAAACTCTTTGCATTGCAATATTTTGGAAAAAATGTGAGCTTGAAGACCTACAAAAAACCCCAAATTTTTTCCCTAAAGCTTCAACTTTTTTGTAGATAGACTAACAAATCTTCTTGTGAAAGATATTCAATACTTGACTCTTGAATTTGTTTGTTAAAAATGACTTAATGTTGTGATAAATTACCTAAAAACATATATTTATAGGCATAAATACCTAATTATTTATTATTTTAACTTCACATACCAACATCCATAAGAAATTTGAATTAAGTCGGTTGTTTTCCCACTCAAAATTGAAAAATCCCCCAAAAGGGACTAAGTTGTCACCCTGGGTGACTTAATCCCACTAGGGGTTTTTGAGTTGGGTTTTCTAGAATCTAAGTGATTTAAATGTTGTTTGTCGGGATTTTCATGATTTGTGAGTGGAATAGGCCTTAAATTCCAAAATAATGAGTATTAGGAGCCTATAAATGTTGTTTTTTAAGGGGTGATTAATGCAAGGGTGTCTAAAATAAAACCAAATTAGGCACAAAATTGTCTCTTTCTTCAAGAGTATACAATTTTTGGTGACACATTAAGCCCCCACTTTAGCACCCATATGACTCAATGTGCATGAGTAAGCTAGAGGACTCTAAACAGTGCACTTTTACTTAATAAAAGGATACTCTTTCAAAATATGGGAGAATGAAGCCCCTAATGTAGTTATCTACAAAACCACAACATTAGGAACCGCATCCTGCAACAAAAATTCATTAATTATCCAAAAATACTTTTATCTAACTTCTAGAAATAAAATTTGAGGGTATATGTATGCCCTCCCTTGATTCTACTTGCTTTACGGAGGTGGAATCAAGGTAGAAAACTAGCCACATCAAATAAGAAACATCATATTGTAGGACATATCCAAGTACCATGTCGCATAACGATAGACAATTTATGGTGTTAGGTGTGGAATCATGATTCCAATGCATCAAACGATGTCAAAAATGGAGTTCCCTACCACCCATTAGGTTGGTTTGAATAAAAATTACTTTATTAGCTCTGAAGATAGGAAAAACCCTAATTTCATATATAAGAGTGTAAAGAGTTAAAAGAGTGAAAAGAGGTCAAAGTGAAGTAATTTGTCACTTACTATTTCATTTTACCTTCTTTTAGTGTGAGATTGATGAGTAAATATGGAAAGATGCCAAGTAGACAAGACTATAGGCCTGTGAGATTGGACGTGCTACAGGACCAAGTGGCCCACGACGAGCATCATCATGAGGTGAGTTGATTCTGCTACCTCTGCTTTGTGGTTATGCAATTATTTAATTATTTTTATACATTTCTAGGTTAATTTAGGATCTTGGAAAAAAAGTTTGCAAAGTGTCCCCTTTTTTAGCGAAGTGTCCCATTTGTTCGCAAAGTGTCCCTTTTGTTTGCAAAGTGTCCCATTTTTTTCGCAAAGTGTCATGTTTCTTCGCGAAGTTTCCCAAAAGGGTTCTAAAGTGTCTAGGGCCTTTAGGAAAGCACACTAGATGAACTTTAGTACACTTTCATGATGAATAAAGTAAAAATTAAAGATATTAGATGGTTTATAAAGGATATTTTGTGGTTTTTGATAGGTACCCATCCATTTGCAGTAGCATCTAGGGGGTAGGCAGTTGAGATTTTTGAGAGATTTAGCCCCATCACTTATAGTAGAGGAGACAGAGCACCTACAAGCTATGGGTATCAACTGGGTGTACCCCATGGCCCCCATGAGGTACCACGATGCTATGTTGATGGCACTCTATGAGCGTTGGGACACAGACACATGCACATTCCACCTTCCAATAGGTGAGATGACAATTACCCTAAAGGGCATACACCGTATTCTCTTATTTCCTTTTCAAGGAGAATAGGTAGATTCAAGAGAGACTGCACCTTGTACAAGCAAAAGGTGGATATGCAATAATGTTTGGGTGGTCCAATGGTTGATTAGTGAGTGAGAGGTAAGATTGACCTGGCGATGTTACTGTATTCATGAGTGCCAGTGGTGAGACAGATCATGATGCATATAATGGCTCTAGTACTCACCCCTGATGGGTGGGTAGTGCACCTTGAGGGAGTAATAGTTCATTTGATTCATGAGATGGCAGAGCACCCAATAGTATATGCCTAGCGGCATTGTATCCTAGTGCATTTATATTATGATCTTGGTAGGTTTTTCTTCTGATAGGTAGACAACATGGTGAACTACATGCTTCTATAGGTTTGATGCTTGGAGCATATCATGTATACTAGACCGGTCAGCTTCCTGTGTGCTACAATAGTGGGGTATCCTCAGGCCTTCGGCTATCCTCTATAGTGGTTATGGTAGAATGAGGATTTACATTTTTGGAGAGTAAGATTTGATCGACTGGAGGAGGATGAGATCTTATGGAGACCTTATTAGCTGATGCTACAGTGGCTAGATCACATGAGATAGTTGAGGAGACTACAATTAGATAGATTTCTGGTTGGCTGACATGATCACATAGTACATCCCTTCTACTACGATTGAGTCATGTGGTAGTTCGGATAGATTCAGAGGCCTCCCAAGGCATGATCCTTTTTCAAGAGGTCAGTGTAGAGTTCTTGGAGACTAGGTGATACAATTCAGCTCACTCTAAACCATGTTTCCGAGAGTAGCTCTGACTTCTCAGATCACAACTAGCCTCCAGTCTCTGATGTAGATGATGTTCCACATGGGAGTATGAGTGGTGGATGGTATCATGACCAGCTCCAATATATCCGATGGATGAGCCTATAGGAGATGCAAGTCCATTACCAGATGAGGGGGATGACAGAGAGGATAGGGCTGAGGAGACACAATATAGAGCTATAGACATATTTACTAATGTCATTGATTATGAGTACGATGAGGATGCAAATCCTGACTATGATGGCTAGGAGGGAGAGGAGGAGGATGAGGATGAGGAGGACCAAGAGGAGGATGAGGAGGAGGAGCCACTCCTGAGTGAGATTGATGATGTAGTAGCTGAGGATCAACACAAGTGGGGAGAACCTTCTCCCATCCATATGACTAGATCACAAGCAGTCGCTGAAGTAGGCATCAGTACCCATAGTCCTGGAGAGGCTATCCATCTTCCACACCTCCTACATAGGACAATGTTGATATTGCTTAGCCTACCAGAGGTATACGTGATGAAAATTGATTTTTATGCATGTACTTTAGTGTTTATGATCTTTATATACCATGATGATGTGTACTGATTATGTATTGTTTCTACCTTGCAAGATCAATGAGAGATTGGTGGGATTTCTACCATCAAGTAGCTTCAGAGATAGTGCCAATGTCCATTGATGAGGAGGAGATGGACTCATATTATGTGCCCCAACCTATTGTGGAGTAGGATCTAGAGTCACTTGGACCATTCACGAGATTACGGGCAGCATATGAGAGTCTGAGGAGACGACTCTGCCAAGCCAAGACTATAGGATAGTCATCCCAAACTCCAGTAGAGGTTGAGAGACTAGAGGCAAAGGTAGCACGACTACAGGCAGAGAGGGAGTAGATAGTAGGGGAGAATTAGGTGTCCCTTGGATGGATACAGGGCTTAGATTTTGCACTCAGATTCAGTGGATCATGGTCACAATCATATATGACCATCTCCCGATGTCCTACTACCAGCTCACGAGTACTAGATCCTAAGGGGTCAAGTACCCATAGACCTCAATGATAGTGTATATTTTGATGATAGGTACCTAAAAATTTGGATATATATATGAGCATTTGATATATTATTGCTTATCTCAACGTCTTTGAATGTTAAATGACAATGTGATTAATTAAATAACCTTTGTAAGATTACTTAATTAATGTCTTCAAGATTTAACAAAGCTTAGTGATATAATTAAAACTTATTGTAGTTTCTTTTAGATACAACACGATGATTAAATATGTTATGCTAAATTGAATGTATTAATGATCTAACTTATCATAACACACAAGATGTATTTGAATAGTGTGAAACCTAAAGTAATTATAAAATAAATTAAATAATTACCTTAGTGCTCAAGACACACACATAACTAGTTGTCAAGAATGAAGCAATGCAAAAGCATATAGGATATGATCTAATAGCTCTCACAACACTGCTTTATCTCTCATACTATTCAAAGGGGTTAGTCATAATACTAACGTAGATGCATGGCATTGATAGGTTCCTTAAGGGGTGTTCCATCTAGCTCTATTAAGACATACACACTAGACCCAAAGATTTTGTCAACTATGTATGGTCCTAACCAATTAGGACTAAATTTTCCTCTTTCATTTGGGTCAGCATTGGCATTACGTTGATTTGTAGATAGAACTAAGTCACCCTTGTGGAATGTGCAAGGGATAACATTGAGATTGTAATAGTGTTGTTTCCTTTTGCAATAAGCTTGAAGATGTTCAAGAGCATTAATGCACTGTTCATCGAGCATTTCAAGCTACTGTAATCTTTGTGCCTTATAAGTGTCATTATCAACAAGACCTTGAAGAGAAATCTGTAATGTCAGGATTTCTAACTCCAAGGGCACGATTGCCTCAGTACCATAAACAAGGTTATAAGGTGTGGTTCCAGTGGAGGATCAAACACTTGTGCGATAAGCCCAAAGTGCATAGTGTAATTGTGTGTGCCAATCCCTATAATTGTTATTGAAATTTTTTTTCAAAATTTATTCAAGGAATTTATTATTTGATTCAGCTTGACCATTAGATTGTGGGTAATAAGGTGTCAAAAAATGATGTTGGATATCAAAGGTCTCCAAGAATTTCTTCACATCATTACTCTTAAATGGTGTACCATTATTAGAGACTAATGCGGAAGGGAGTCCAAAGAGAGTAATAATGTGATCTAGGATGAAAAGACATATTACCTCAGCTATTGTAGATCGAAGATGAATAGCCTCTACCCATTTTGTGAAGTAATCAGTTGTGGTGATGATAAATGTATGTCCAGCAGAAGATAGTGGTAAGATTTTTCTAATTATATCCAAGCCCCATATAGAGAACAGCCAAATAAGAATTTGGGTATGGAGCTCAAAAGTAGGAGCATGAAGCAAATGGCTATTTTCTTGACATTTGTGACACCGCTTAACATATGCATAACAATTTTTATCCATATTTTTCTAGTAGTAGCCCATATGAATGATTTTTTGTACTAACATCTTTGCTCCAAAATTACCTCCACAACTACCTGCATGAGCCTGCTCAAGTGCCATATTGATCTCAGAATCCTTAAGACATCTAAGTAAAATTCCATCAAAGGATCTTCTATATAACACATCAGAAAGGATTATGTACTTGGTTGCTAATTATTTTAAACGAGCTCAGGCGTTGTTTGTAATAGGCTCAGGAATGGTATCATCTTTTAAATAATTATATATGGCATCATACCATTCACTCGAATTGTCCTTGATTTTTGTTAACACATCTATAGTGCTATCATCGATTGATGGTTTCAAGATTGGATGCACAGTGAATGTGACGTCTTGTGAAGGATCTCGGGGTGATATAAGAGAAGCAGCACTCGCCATTGCATCTACATGCCGATTATCTTTCCGTGGGATGTTGTCAACGGTTAATGACTCAAATTGGGCCAATAAGGTCATTATGAGAGCCTTATATTTTTTTAAAAAATCATGTTTAGCTTGATAGATGTTGTTTATTTATTTGATCACTAATTGTGAATCACCAAAGATCTTAATATATTTGATGCCCATGATTAAAGCAGCACGTAATCCAACAATTAATGCCTCAAATTCAGTTGTGTTATTTGTACATCATAAATTTAATTGATACTACAAGGGAATGGGCTTTCCTTCGGACAAAACTAATATCACTCCAGCACCAGAGCATGTTCTACACTTGGATCCATCAAAGTATAATTCCCATGTAGGAACCTATGTTGTGAACACACTATCATTGGGAAAAGAGTCATTGCTAGGTAGTGCCAAAGGAGAAGGAGCATCAGCTAAGTGGTTGGTCAAGGCTTGGCCTTTGATCGCTTTTTGTGAAACAAACTTAAGGTCAAACTCATTCAACAACATTACCCATTTGGCTATACATCTTGATAAGTCAATTTTATTAAAAAGATGTTTGAGAGGATCAAATTTTGTCATGACTTGTATTTCAACATTTAGTAAATAGTGTTGCAACTTACTAATAGCAAATGCAAGAGAAAAAAATTGTTTTCAATTGGTGTGTATCATCGTTCATAATCAATTAGAGTTCTACAAATGTAATAAACAAGATGTTCTTTTCCATTAGCATCTTGTTGAGACAATAATGATGCAAGAGCATGGGAAAATGCGGTGATATAAAGAATGAATAGTTTGTTTGGAATAGTGGGTTGTAAAATGGGTGGAGTTGCAAGGTATTCCTTCAAAATCTCAAATGCCTATTTACAATCCTCATTCCAATCAAAATGCATATCCTTTTTGAGGATATGTGTGAAAGGTAATGTTTGATCAGCTAGGGAGGTGACAAAACAACAAATGGCTTGAATTTTTCCTTCTAATGTGCACAATTGAGAAATGTTCCTAGGAGGTGGCATGTTTATGATAGCATCAATTTTCTTTGTGTCCACCTCAATGCCTCTATGAGATATGATAAACCCTAAAAATTTTCCACTATCTACTCCAAAGACACATTTTTTTGGATTTAATCACATGTTGCATTTATGAATTCATTCAAATCTTTTGTGAAGGACATTTACATTGTCTTGTCTTGTTAAGGATTTGGCGAGGATATCATCAACATAATCTTCCAAGATTTTATGTATGTAATCATGAAATATCAATGTCATTGCTTGTTGATAAGTTGTGCCTACATTCTTTAATCCAAAAGGCATCATAACCCAACAAAATGTTCCCCAAACATAGGTAAATGTTGTTTTATATTGATCTTGTGGGTTGATGAAGATTTGATTATAACCAGAAAATCCATCCATGAATGAAAACAAAGCATGCCCAGCAATTGAATCCACGATCATGTCAATATTAGGAAGGGGGAAATTGTCCTTTAAAGAGGTTTTATTCAAATCATAAAAATTCGTACACATCCTAATATGATTATTAGGCTTAGCAACTACAACAATGTTTGAGATCCAAGGAAAATAATCAATAGGTTGAATGAAACCTACGTCAAGGAGTTTTTCAAGTTCTCATTTAACAAGTAAGGCTATCTTTGGATTCATTTTTCATATCTTTTATCGAACAAGATTGGAATTTTTAGCAAGGACAATGTTGTGTGTTACTATCTTCGAATCAATTCCTCGCATATCAAAATATTTCCAAGAAATTTTTTTAGGAAAGTCATGAAGCAAGGTCGTAGTATCCTCTTGTTCTTCATCATCAAGGCACTTCCCAATCTTAATGACTTTTTCTTTATCATCTATGTCCATTGGTACATCAATTGTATCTCCTAAGGGGAGTGCATTTGACTTAGGAAATTTAGGATCATATGGTTCTATGCTTGTGTCTTTCTTATTGGTATCAATATCCTTTTGCTTGGTATTGATCACAACACAAGTAACTTTTCTTTTGGAAGAAGATGTCTTATCAGAAGCACCTAATTTTTTTTTCAAGGCTTCATCATTGTCAAGGTATTCCCATGATGGTGGTAAATCCATATCGAGGAATTCAAGATGATTTAGTGTAAGATTGATTCTTGGTTTACATGTGATGGTGTTGATATTTAGTGATTGTCATTGAGTTTCTTTTGTTTTCTTAGAAAAAGAATATCCCAAACCAGTCTTTGTCTCTTGTGTATTAGGTTTTATAGGAACTTGAATGCCTTGTTCATTCTTTCCACATCATTTACAATTTTATCCCAATTGTTTCACAAGCTCATAGCCTTTCCCATAAATTCCTTCCATTTCCTTCAAGTTAGGTGGATGTTGATAATCTATCTCATCAAAATTTGTTGTGTATGTTGTATTTTCTTCCAAAGTAGATGAGATAGATGCTTGGGAAGATTCTTCTAAATTCTAAGTTGACATAACCGTTGGTTGTTCTTGTCTTTCATCCTTTTTTTGTGTGATTATGTATTCTCCCATAAATGAAGGTGTGAATTCTAATGTACCCCAATCATCACCTAACAAGTTAGACATAGGTTCTTCTTGTTTGCTAGTCTCAAGGGGTTTTATGTGAGATGTTGGAATTAAAGTGTTCAAAGGACTTGTTGTTCCTTTTTCAAGTTGTAAGCAACTTTCAGGATTGGGGCCTATTTCAACTTGATAAACTTTGTTGTTATAGACATATTTCATTATTTGATGAAGGTTTGAAGGCACTGCATGTATCTCATGAATCCATGGTCTTCCCAAAAGAAGATTGTAGAAAAGATCATAGGGCATGACATGAATAGGAGTTTGTAAAGTAGCCATTTTGACTATAATAGGTAATGTGCTTACACTAAGAAATTTCTTTGTGATATTTTCAAATCCTCTAATAGATAATGAATCAGGTTTGATTTGTGATTTATCCACACATAATCTATCTAGGAGCTTTACACTGCACACATTAAGGGCAGAGCCATTGTCAACAAGATTTTGTTTGATGCCTATTCTATTGTATTGAGCAATTATCATAAAGGCCTCATTTTGTTTCCTTAATTCTAACAGAGGGAGCTCATGTTGATGAAAGTTAATGTCTACAATAACTACATTCATTCCTTGTATAAGAGTTGCCACATCATTTGCATTTGTACCAAGAGGAACCACTATTTGTTGCAATGTTGTTTGGAGCATGGAATGATAATTTGGTGAATTCTAAAGGTCCTTGTGGGGATATCTTTGCAGGATTATTCTTAAGCTTTTCAACAAGATCATACTCCCTAAGGTGTGAATTTAAATGAGCATGAGGCAAGATGGGATTGGGTAAAGGTAAGGGTGTTGAATTGCGTTGTTGTGGTTGTCAATTATTTCTAGTGTAATGTGTGTGAGAAACAACATCATGCTTAGGTGGGTAAAGGGTAAACTCGGGTTTAGGTGGAGGTTGAGGTTTATGTGAAGGTGGGTAAAGGACAAGTTGAGGTTGAATTACATTGACATATTTTGTTTTAGGTTGCTCACAAAAAACCTTAGTGGATGGATTTTGTGAGATGAAGTCCTCAAGGGCTTCATCTAACATGTCAAAGTCATCACTTCTAAAAGGTTTGGGAGATAAGGTATCAGTGGTTGGTTTGGGTTTTTCATCACAAACCTTAGAGGATGAACTTAGTGAGAGGAAGCCTTGTAGAGCTTTATCTAGCTTATTCAAGTCATCACTACTAAAAGGTTCGGATGATATAGTTTTTCTAAAGTGAATCATTGTTTTTATTGTTTCATGTGATTGTTGAAGGTTTTTCTTTGCATTTTCTGATGAATCTAATCTAAATGAACTAGGAACTAATTTTGAAAATGAACATTGTAAAAATATAATACTATCCATAGTTGCCATTAAAGTAAATTATGTTGATGCTAATGATTTGAATGTAACACAAAATAACTAAACTAAAACAGGAAAGGAACTAAAAAAAATAGTAATGTAAGGAGCTAGAAATTGAATTTTGAAAACACTGATACAAAATGTGTACTGGAACGAAGTCAACCAGGGTGGCAAATTAGTCCTAGTAGGGGAATTTTTGAAGTTTTTCTAAATTTTATGATGGATTTTGATGTGTTTTGTAATTTACCATGAAAATATAAAGTTCAAATGCAAAATTTCACTATTGTGCAAGGAAAGGAAATGCAATAATGTAAGCTTAAATCAACTTTTTACTACTGCAAGTTTGGAAAACCTAGAATGCAAAGCAATGCAAAATTTAATTCAATGTTAATGCAAGCTATTCCTAGGATTTAAATTCACTTGAGGTTAGAAGAAAAATTCTCTAAATTTGGGTTCACCAAAATATGGACACCGATTTTGGTATCCAAGGTTCTCTAACACTTTTAGGGTTTTTCACCTAAAAGAAGAGAAATGGACCAAAATGCATAATGTCCCCACTCAAAACTAATGCAAGGATGGATGAAATATTCCTAAATGCAATGTTTAAATGCAATAAAATGATAAAATAAATGACTTATTAATGTAAAACCTAAGAAATGCAAGTTGTTTGAAAACACATTGTGATATGTAGAAAGATAGATTAACTGCAATAAAGAACAAAATAAAGATGCTAAAAAAAAACTGTGCACATGGAAACTAATGAAAGACATAATGAAGACTATAAATATCTCTAAAATTCTAGAAATTTTGATTTTCTAACCAACTAGGACACTTGCGCCAATTTGGGCGATAATCCCAGATCTAGCAAACTGCTTAGGAGCCCGTTTCTACCAAATGGGTATCCAAATCTACAAAAAAAATTGACAAAAAAGTATAGTGGGACTAAGTCACCACTATTGGCAACTTAGTCCACTTTGGCTTTTTTGCAAATCTGAAAGTGGAAACAAAAGCCCTCAACATGCACTTTGTTTTATGACAGAAACCTAAATCCAAATCTGCTAAAATACTTGCAAAACATAATATATAATTTGGTTTCTAATGGGTGGTTTTCCTTGTTCAAACCCCTAGTTGATATTTAAACCTTGAAAGAGATCATAAAATCTGCATAAAACCCTATCCCTAAGTGTGTCTATGACTGTGAAATCTGAAGATAAGATGCAACCCTATTCTAACATGCAAGAATAAGATGCATAAATGAAACTAGAGAGATGTAAGACTCATTCCAAGAGACACTAAATCACATTATAAATGAATCTTAATGACATGTAAATCTTCCTTAGGCTAAAAACAGGGAGAAAATGGAAGATGGAATCACATTGAAAACAAGTCTTTAGGTTTGATTTGCTGGCTAGCTGTATCTCCTCAACCTAGATTTCTCCATGATTCTCAATAGGCATCCATGATCAACTCTTTGCAATGCAATATTTTGGACAAAAAGTGAGCTTGAAGACCTACCAAAAACCCTAAATTGCTTCCCTAAAGCTTCAACTTTGTTGTAGATAGATTAACAAATCTTCTTGTGAAAGATATTCAATACTTGACTCTTGAATCTGTTTGTTAAAAATGACTTAATTTTGTGAAAAATAACCTAAAAACATATATTTATAAGCACCAATACCTAATTATTCATCATTTAAACTTCAAAGGCTGACATCCATAAGAAATTTGAATTGAGTCAGTTGTTTTCCCACTCAAAATTGAAAAATCCCCCAAAAATGACTAAGTCCCCACCCTGGGCGACTTAGTCCCACCAAGGGTTTTTGAGGTGGGTTTTCTAGAATTTGAATATTTTTTTTAGTATTTTCATGATTTTTTAGTGGAAGAGGCCTTAAAGCCCAAAATAATGAGTATTAGGGGCCTATAAATGTTGTTTTTAAGGGGTGATTAATGTAAGGGTGTCTAAAATAGGACCAAATTAGGCACAAAATTGTCTCTTTCTTCAAGAGTATACAATTTTTGGTGACACACCTTCTAAACTTCTGGTGGATCAATCTTAGTGATTGGTTCATATCTCTTTATCGGATAGTCCTTTTTCACATTTCTACTTCTATAGACTTTGGAAAAGTGTACGGATTTGCTGCAAATATGACAAACAACATTCTTTCACCCAATTTGTCCTTTATTTAATCTATATTTACACTGGTTGTCCTTGTGTCCAAATAAGTTGTAGTGATAATAGTAACCTTTGAAGGGATAGAGAATTTTGTTCAACATCTAATTTTTACATTCTATAACTTTATGTCCAATTCTTTTGCATTTAAAACACTGACTAGAGAATGATAAAGCATTTTGACTCATTCCATCATTCTATTTTATTCTATTTCTACAATATTTTTCCCTTTGTCTAAATCTATTCTAGGAATAATATATAGCATTAAAGAATGAGTACTCTCAGCATTAGGTTGTCTAATAGGATTCCTTCTGGTATTGCTTCTTTGATTCTTGATTTGTCTACCATTGCCTTGATTCTTCCTTTGATTGTCAACGTTGTCAAGGAATTGATTTGCTTTTGAACTTTGTCCTTCTTCGTGTCCCAAACCACTTTTGTCCTTAGAAGTTTTTTGTCTTGCAATCAGTTCATCTAGCCTTATAGAACTTGTTTTGAATTTTTCCTCATGAGCTCTTGCTTTCTCCAGATTTGATCTTAGAGTTACCACTTCTTGTTCAAGCTTGATGCATTCATCAGTCTTGCTCTGAATTTCAACTTTCTGACAGTCCTCAATTCTCCTCTTTTCTTCCACTTGCTCTTTCAATTTGGTCATGTCCTCATTTTCTTTCTTCAATTGATCACTGACTTCTCTATGTCTTTCTTTGAATTTTTTGATTTTTTCTCTCAGTTTCTTGATGCACTCATTTGTTTCCTTGAGGATTTCCTTCAAATATTTTTCTTCCTTTTCAGTCTTGTCAAGATCTTCAAGAGTAATTTCAAATTCACCATTATTATCTAGGATACAATCTTCTTCAATATGTTCAACAGGGATCTCTTCCGAAGGAATAGGAAATATCTTATCTACCATGTGTTCAAATTCCAAGACCTTCCTCAAGTTGTTAGACTTCTTAAGAGGAACCAAGCTCTAATACCAATTGTTGAACACCCAAAATACTGAGAGGGGGGTGAATCAATATTCCATTAAATCATTTACATAAAATCCATCTAAGTAATATCACAACTCTAATTGTAATAACAATTGAATTCATGGAAGCAATACAAGCTCACAACACACATGAACACCAGTATTTTTACACAGAAAAACCATGGTGAGGGTTAACTCACAATATAATATATCCAGATATAGAATATTACAATGGCTCACTTCCAGGAGACACTATCCTTGAAGGATCACAGCCTAAAGAAATTTACAAAATAAAGTGTGGAAACACTAATAGGATGAGAACTGAGATAGAATGCACCTTCCTTGTGTTGGAGTTCATTTCCAGTGGAGCACAAAATACAAAGCACTTCTCTATATAGAATACTCAAAAATAAATTCTATTCACACATATAATTTTGCACATTCACACCATACAAAAATCCATTCATGATCTCTCTAACTTTTGCTACTTTACCATATGTCTCTATCTCTCATCTTCTTCACCTTCATCATCATCATCATCATCATCATGTCAAACTTCTCAAAAATTTCTTTCATATATATACCATATACATTCACATACACTAATTAGTTTGGCCTAATTAGAGTAGCCCTATTTCAAATCAAAATTAACTCTATTTCCTTTATCCTCGAAACATATTCATCTTTGCACCCAAGCACAAGCATGTAATATATGATATCAATTGGCTCATACCTAAGATAACTTGTCCCTTTAACATTCACAACTCATATTTAATCTTCTTAACACAAGTTCATAATTAGGTTGGCTACAGTTAGACCTAAAATGTCAAATACTTCAAACATATATGTAATTCACCAAACGTGTAACTCCAATGGGAATAATTAAAGTAGACAATGGTAAATAATTAAATAAATAAAATTTATTTAATTATAGTAGAAGGGGAAATTAGTAACACAATTAAATAAATAAAATTTAATTAATTAATCAAAGAGGAAATAAAAGATAGCAATGAATTAATTAAATAATTAAAATTATTTAATTAATAGAAGACTTATGACTTTAGAAAAATAATTAAATAATTAAAGATTATTTAATTACAAGGGGGAATCAATGAAGAAATAAAGTTGACAAGCCTAGGACAAATTTTAATGTCTACAGGTTTTAGTAATGGTACCTACAGCTAGTTTCTTCATTCTTTTTATAATCTTCTTGTTTGTATTCCATTATCTTTTTTCTAACTCCCCTATGATCTAAGAGATCCAACCATTGATCTATCACTATATTTGGGTCCACTACCTCCTTCCTTAGCTATAAGGGGATAGATTTATTTCCCGTGATATTCTTATAGAAGTTTCCCCCTTTAGTGCTCATTTCTAACATAAGAGGCCAAATCCTTTATTTGGAGATCCCCTACAAACATCAATGGGTTCCATGAAGTTTCATCTGAAAAAATAAAATTGTGTAAATAAAACTCACACAATTGATCTTGCATCTCAAGTGTGGAGTTCTGGAAAGTGTCTAAGAACAAAAATTTCCTATTCATGGAAACAAATAGGTCACTAATCATTTGATTAAACTGAAAACATAAAAAAAATTCCTACAAAAATAAAGCATAAACCCTGGCGGGTGGTCTACATTTCATTGGTTGTACTGTTTTATATGCCAGTTCCTCAATTTTTACTTTTAATTTTTTCGCCTTTGTTTCTTGCTTCTCAAGTGCTCTTTTCTGATTAGATATTATTTCAGCTTTCTCCCTTTCCCATTCTTTTTCTTTTTGGGAGAATTCTTGTGTTACCTTCCATAATTCAACACCTAATGACACAACAATCAGTCTAGTGGGGCTCTTTATGGGTCCAATTGAGCTTTGTGGCACTAGATCTTTTCCTTATGTGTCCACCATGGTAAGTTGTGCCAATATTTCCAGTTTTGACCCATGCTCAAATTTATGGAGTCTTTCTTCCAACTCCTTGATTCTTGCATCCCTCTCAATATCTTTCTACTAATATGTTTTCAGTGATTCCTCTAATTGTTTAATCCTTCTAAAGGCTTCTTGAAAATATTTATTTGTTTTCCTTTCTTCCAAGAAAAAATCCTATCTTTTTTCAAAAATTGTTCTTCTCCCATCTCACCTATATACTCAAACCCTTTTGAGACAGGGCTCTTTGGAGATCTTTTTCTCATCCTTTTGGCAACAAAAAAATCTTTTGAATCAGAATCAGAAGTGCTAGAAAAATGCATCTTTTTCTGTATCTATTTCTATCATTACAACATCTTTTTGCTTTTTATTTATTCCTCTCATGGGCCCCTTGTTCCTTAGGTGATGTGATTTCCTCCTAGATTTTGTGGGCTTCCTCTACCCCTTTGTAGGTGTAGAAGTAGAAGCCCCAATCTTTATTTTCTTTTCTTTTGGTGTCCTTTTACTAGAAACTAGGGTTTCTGAATTGTTTTCAGTTATGGGATGCTTAGCAGAGGCTACAGATTGTGTTTCTTGTAGACCTTTCTCTTTTGGTTCCTCTATGTTGTAGGTAGGTGTTGTAGTAGGGGAATCAAAGGGTATTTCTCCCTCAAGATTAACCACGCTAGGTTCTTCTATTTCTTGTTCCAGACCCCTATTTTCTTCATTAGGTAATTGAATGATGTTATTGATATTGTTGCAATTTAGAAAATCCTCCCAAGACACATTAGGAAATTAAACTTTATGAATCCTTTTCATTAGAAAAGTAACTAAATAAAAATGTGATAGTGCTAACTAATTCCTTTTTCTTTTATACTCTAAAGAAATTTGTTTCAACAAATTATACAAAAAATTGGGAACATTTACATGCCTTCCATGGTGTAAATGAATTAGCAATTTAAATTGAATTGTATATAATAATTACTATCTTCCATCATATATTAAGTACCTAACAATATAAGTAGCAACAAAGGCCCAAAGCCAAGGTAAGGATAAGTGTTTGGTACCTTGTGAAGAAGAGTCTAAGTTTTCTCCTTGCAAAAATAATTCATTCCTAGCTATAATTGCATCTTCTCTCATTGGAATTTATTCTCGCACCCTTGGAAGACCTGACACTTTGACTAAAATAAAATTTTCCTCATTATTTTGTAGGGTACTGACAAATTATTGATTCATCACTTCATTAAATTTTGTAATTCTTAAGAAGTAGTCCAACCAACTAGCTTGTTGGAAGATATGAAAGTAGTGTCTATCTTCCAATAGAAAATTATGTGTTGTCGGTTCCCTTCTCGTGATGTTAACCTCCCATTGCAATGCTTCAATCTACAGTCACTCACTAGTTCTACTTTGCACTATTTTTGTTCTTTCACCCCAATTATACGACTTCTTCTATTTTGTATGCTAAATTACTCAGTTGTATTTCCCAATTCTATTGTTGAACACCTTTCTCTCTCCTCTAAACTCTCAATTTATTGATAATGATAGAAAATGAAATGACGAAAAGCTTGAAAATAAAATAACTAAGGAATGTAACCTTGAATACCCCTCCAACTAAAGTTGCTAAGTGTCCTCACTTAGAATGTACGGATTGGGAGGAGTCATTAATTAGTAGTGAAAATTTAAACATGAGATTGGCATGCACATATGAGTGATAAATATGTATAAAATTAGTAATCTTCAATGATAATTATGATAGTTAATGCATAGAGTACCTATAGGCATTGTTTGAATTGAAGTATGACTCGTGTAAAGTAGTTGAATGCCACCTGGAGCTTGATTTGAAATGTCATGCCATGATTATTATGAACCCTATACAGTTATGATTTGAAGTGTAAGGAAATATGTTTGTGACATGTAGAAATGGTGTTGGAATAATTAACAAAAATGGTTGCACAAAGTATGCTATGGGTGAAGTGAAAGTTATGGCATGGTATGGTGGAATTGAAAAGGTGATATGATGGCTACGTGTTGATGGAAGGAATAAGATGCATGTAATTAATTAAAATATATATCGCTACATGTGTAGATGGAATGATGGATATGCAATTGATATGGGTGTATATGTAATGATGAATAAGCAAGTGTTATGGGCTTATTTAGTAACAAGTCCCTTCTATAGTTTTGTTGCCTAGGGGTGTGATGCTACAGGTCCCTTTTGCATCTACTACTAGTTTAGAAAATGAATACTATTGAATGCCACCTGTGCATTGTGTGCATTTGAGATGTGCAATAGAATTATACCTGTGAAATGATAGTGGACGAGTTGTGTAGCTTATTACTAATATTTTGGATGAACTACTTATTGTTAATGAATTTTGTATATCTAGTTCAAATTGATGTAGTGATAAAAGGAATTTATCCTTTTGTAATGGCTATTTATAGATCTTTAACCTATATTCATTAACTAACAATGAAAATTGTACATCATCAATTGTTTGTAATTGAACTACTCCATTTGGAAAGACTATTTTTATTTTATATAGCCCAAGCCATCTAGTCTATAGTTTTCCCTTGTAATCTTTGTACCTTGAATCATAAATTAAAGCCCAATCACCTGCACTCAATTCTTTGGTCTTAATAAAATATTCATGCCAATGCATCCTTTGCTTTTGGATGATTTTAGTATGGTGTATTGCTTTCATTCTTATTTCATCTAAGGTATTGAGGTTATGCAACCTCTCCTTTTGTGTTGTTGATAAATCCATGCCCAATTTGACTATTGTCCTTAGAGTTTTCTATTCAAATTCTATTGGAAGTACTACCTTCTTACCATAAACCAATTCATATGGTGTAAAACATATTGTTGTCTTCCAGGTTGTCTTGTAAGCCCAAATTGCTTCAGGTAACCTAGTTGCCCAATCCTTCATGTGGAGTTTCACTATTTTTTTGGGGATTTTATCAATTTCTCTATTAGTGAATTTCACTTGACCATTTTCTTAAGGGTGATCAGGTATAAACTTTTTATGTCTGATCTCATATTCCTGCACTAGTTTTGTGATTAGATCTGGTGTAAACTGTGGCCCTTGGTCTATGACAATTTATCTAGGAGCACAATATCTTGTGAAGATATCTTCATAGAGAAACTTTACCACATTCCCATCCCTTGTAAATTGTAAGACTTTGACCTCCACCCATTTGGTAAGGTAATCAGTATAAACTAGTATGTATTCTTTGTTATTTGATGTTAGGGAGATGGGACCAATAAAATCTAGTCCCCATTTATCAAATGGTGATATTACGTGTGGCTATTATGGAATTTCATATTTTTTTGTTGGTCTTCCCACTCTCTGACATCTATCATAGCTCATTGTGTATTTTATTGCATCTTTATGAAGTGTTGGTCAATAATGTTCAATATTCAAAATCTTAAGAGTTGTCCGCTTTGTTGCAAAGTTTCCCCCACAAGGTTCAACATGGCAAGCTCTGAGGATATCATATACTTCATCCTCTTTGATGCATCTTATCATTATATTATTAGGCCCTGTGTAGAATAAATATCTAGCTATCCATGAGTAAGGAAATTTTTTACGAACTAATTGCCTCTTCTCCCATGGTGAGAGATATGGTGGTGTTTTCCTTGTTACCCGATAGTTGGCTATGTTTGCATACCAATGTGTATGTAGAGAGAGATAAAATAGGTTCTCATCTAGGAATTAATCATCTACAACATCTTCTTCTAATTTGGTTTGTATTCTAGAA
Organism: Sequoia sempervirens; assembly: GCA_007258455.2. Taxonomy (NCBI): domain Eukaryota; kingdom Viridiplantae; phylum Streptophyta; class Pinopsida; order Cupressales; family Cupressaceae; genus Sequoia; species Sequoia sempervirens. The sequence goes on from VDFB02281492.1 coordinate 124,713,385, forward strand.
AGAAATTATGCTACTACATTGGAAATTTTCTTGTCTTGTCTTCAATAATAAATCAAATTCTTGAATTAGCATTAACCATCTCACAAGCCTATCACCAACTATTGGTTTGTTCATTAGGTACCTTATTGTTGTATGGTCAATATGTATGAATAAAAAATACCATGTAATGTAGTGTATGATTTTGTTGATTGTATAAACTACTACTAACATCTCCTTTTTAGTTATTGTATAGTTGAGTTCTACCCCTTAAAAAAATTTATTGATATAATAAATGACTTCTTTTGTCCTCACATACCTCCTATTGCAAAAGTAGAAGCATTTATATGGATATGTAAAATAAAACTCCAATTTATCCCTCTCAAGACAGGGGTCTTGGCTAGTCTTGCCTTGAGAGCTTCAAAGGAATTTGACAAGCAAGTGTCCATTCAAACTTTATGTCTTTAGACAATAAGACAAATAGTGGTGCTACAAGTTTACTAAAATCTTGTATGAATCTTTTGTAGTTCCCAGCATGGCCAAGGAAGGTTCCAACATCCTTTTGTTTATGAGGTATAGGTAGTGTTGATAGTACCTCAATTTTTTTGGGGTCTACTTGGATTCCCTTATTGGACACAAATTTCCTAAGACTACTCCCTCAATCATCATCATGAATCATTTCTCATGACTCGGGGAAAAGTGATGATCTTGGCACCTCTGTAGTACTTTCTCAAAATTAGCAAGTGCTTCTTCATAGGTGTTGAACCATAAGTTGTAAAATCATCCATGTAAACCTTCATGGAATCATGAGAAAGTTCTAAGAATGTGCTTAGTACCGCCCTTTGGAAGGTGGTAGGTGCATTGCATAGCCTAAATGGAAAGAAAAAGTAAGAATATGTTCCCCAAGGGCATATGAATGTTGTCTTGTCTTGGTATTTTTGGGTCATCTTAATCTGATTGTATCTAATAAAGCCATCCAAAAAGGAAAAGTATTGCTTTCCTACTAGTGAATCTAGTACTTCATCAATGAATGGAAGGGGAAAGTGGTCTTTCCTAGTTGTTGCATTCAACTCATGATATTCTACACACACTCTCCATTTCCATCCTTTCTTAGGTAAAATTACTAATGCAAACACCCACTGACTGTCAAATATTAGATAGATGAATCTTGCATCCAACAAATTTTGTAATTCTAATTTGACTATGTCATGGAATATAGGGTTCATTCTCCTTTGGGGTTTCCTAAATAATTTATAGTCATCATTGATGTAAATCCAATGCATGCATAGGTTTGGGTATATTCCTTTCATATCATGGTAATCCCATGCAAATGTAGCTACATGTGCTTGCAACAAATTCAATGGTGAAGTTTGTTCTGCAACAGTCAATTGCCTATATATATTTAATGTCTTGTTTGGTATAATCTCTAAAGTTAAGGATGATGTTTGAACATATGAAATGTCAAGACCTACTATATTGGGAATGCAATGATGTGGCAATAAGGTATTAAAATTTTGATAAATGGACTCAGATGTATTGACAGGGATTATGTTTTGTAGAGGGTCTTGCAAACATGTTAGACAATCATGTTGTTATGAGTCCCTACCATAGTTTTTTTGCATGATTTTTGCAATCAATTCATCTTCATCTTGGTTTTCTAACAAGGAATTGTATTCAATAGTCATTAGAGTTTGTAATGAGAATTGGTCTTCCTCATCTAGGGCAGGCCATACAGTTTGCTCCAAATCTGCATGTGGCTAGGTAGGTGGATAGAGTACTAGTTTCTTGGTTATATTTCTATTGGAAATCATCATGTTACGAGACCTACAACCTATAAATGCATCTGTAGTTACCAATGAAGGTATCCCTAAGATGAGGGGATAGTCTACAATATTAGCTTTAGGTTGCAACACCATAAATTTTGCAGGGTACTCCCATGAGTCTAATGTTATTATCAAACATTCTATGATTCCCTCAGGTTTTCTTGTAGACCTATCTGCTAATTGTAACATAATAGGTGTAGGTTTCAGATCCATTAGTTGTAATGATTTCATGGCTTCTTTGTTCATTACATTAGTGGCTGCCCCAAGGTCAATTAAGGTATTCTTAATGAGAGTACCATTGATTTTGACAACCACTATAGGGCTCCTAGGATCTACATACTTGGGGAAAGTTATGTTTCCCATTATAGTGTCTGTAAGTTGTCCTAAGACATGTACAGTCTAAGGGTCCTTATGTTTCTTGCCTAGATTTTTGAGGCATAACTCTCTCACTATTTTGGTATAAATGGGAAATTCCTTAATGCCCTAAATGAGGGGCATCTTGATGCAAAAATCCTTGAGTTGTCCTAATAGATCAGTTTTAGTTTGTGAATGATGTTTTTGGACTGTTAATCTCTCAAGGAACGATGACTCTGGACTTATGGTTGTTGGGTTAACTTGATTTTATTTAAGTTCCCTAGGTTATTTTTCCATGGGTTCTTCTAGGATTTCCTCATCAGTCAACTTTGTGATGTGATGAGATGAAGGCCTAGCTATCATTTTCCCTAATCTAATGTGGACATCACTCACCTCAACCCCATAAGTGGGGTATTGTATGGTGTTGTTAGCATAAGACTTTTGGACAGGTTTATTATTTTGGTTAGGTGTAGGTTGTGTTGGAAACTAAGGTGCTCTTGGTGGTGTTGGTGTAGCTATTGTTGGGTTTGGCATTATGGCTTGTTGTGGTTGCAAGGCTAATGTGGCTACTGATAATTTAGATTTAGATTTTGTCATTGTTGACCTCTTTGCCACTATGGTTTCCATTGATTATTTTGGGGTGGTGACTAAGAATTATAATTAGGTCCTTGGTAGTTATGTGGTGGCCACTTTCCTTGTTGTTTATTTCAATTATATTAATACATTGTCCATTGTGATTTTTGCACATTGGTCCAAGATTGAGGGTTCCAACTAGGTAAATTTACTTTATTATCTAAAAATGGCATGTTATAGGTCAAGGGATCTTGGGGCGTACCTTGTCTTGGCTACCATGGTTTACATTGAGCTATGTAAAAAACTTGACCATCTTTATCTTTCAGAGCATGAAATTCTAGCTTCCCTTGCTTATCTTCAAAAATACTGGCTAACTTCTTGCACTTGCAATTGATCTTCTTATGTTCACAATGTGGGAAATATTTTGTGAGGGTTTATTTTGCTTCCTCTTAATTTTTCTTGATATGGAGGGTATCTAATTGTGTAGCCAAGTGGCTAATGATATCCTCCTTCATGTTTGATAGAAGATTTTTCAAATCCACCCTTGAGACCCCATTGGATGATTTGTTGAGAGAGGAGGTATTGTCTCCTCCGGTCTTCTTAGTAAAGGACCTAAAATAGTTTCTACATACTTTAAAAATATCATCAAATGGTAAATGTGAGATGTCTCCTACCCCAATGAGGTTGAGGGCACCCATAAAGTTCTCATTAACTCCCCTTAAGAATATCAATTTCAAGGATTCATCAGAGAGTCTTTTTTGATGGGATTTATTGAGGCAGAACTGAAACCTATCAATATAATATTTCAACGATCCATCTTTTTGTGACATCCTAAAGATGATTCATCCCTCTTTCTATCTATTCCTCTATAGTAATCTTGGTATTTCTCTAATAATTTTTTCTTTATTGTGTTCTAATTGGGAATAACATCTCTTCCCAACCCCATGAACCATTTTAGAGCTACATCTTTTGATGTTGTTGGAAATAATTTGAGTATGTGGGTATTTGTGGTATAGTCATAACTTTGACATAGCACATCAAACTCGAAAAGAAAGGTGTTTGGGTCCTTAGTGACCAACCCATATAAGACAGGGAGTTTTGAAGTAGGTATTTTCTTCAAAGCGACAACCCTTTCTTGGTTAGCTAGAGGGAACTCAAGCATTGCATGCTTTGATGGATCTTCTATTGTTGCATCATCCATGATGCTTATGTGTATGCAGTAAGTATCATCTATATTTGGTGTAGGTACTAGTGTTAGGGATGATTCTTCTTTAAGGATACCCTTGCTCTATTCATTTTGTTCACCAGTATCTTCTAATGCTTCCTGTGTTGAGGGGAGAAATCTTCCTAGAGCATCTCACTTCCTCTACATGCAATGGTTGTGACTCTTTAGATATGAAGATCCTGCACATTGTATTAACTTGTGTTATTGATGATGGATAAAACCTAAGTACCCTAATGTTGAAAAAAAAATTCTAAACTATGAAAGCTTGAAAGGAATTGAAAATACATAACAGAATCCTCAACTTAGCAATATCCCCAGCAACGACGCCAAAAATGTAGAGCCTCTCTAATTTCTGATTAACTTGGTGCTACTATGCAGACACACAACTCAAAGGGTGGGTTCCTATCTGAACAGTTCATCTTTCACAAGGGGATTCATTTAATTATCAATCAAGGACTCGTAAAATTTAGACAGTGCTTGCACAATATATGCATTCATGGATTTTAGACATGTCCTATATCAATGGAGTAAAGGTAATTGCACATATACAGAAAACTATAAAAGCTGGAAAAGGAAATGAACTACTAATTTTTAAAATAGGGGAAATAAATATACATTAATACCTTATGCTATGGGTACCTATCACTCAAGACTGTAACTATTAAAACAGAACTATAACTAATTCTTCCAAAGTATGAAACCAACATGAAGCTGCAAAATTCAACCCAAACTATAGGATTGTATTCATGAGTTACAACACATGTATATAATTGGAAGCTACCTTCACTAAATTGAACAATACATCAATTAATCTAATAACAAGAAATGAAGTAGATTATCAGTAACTCAAGTGGACCTTGCTTGAGTTTATGCTTCCACAAAAGTTGTCAACACCTACTTACTTGACTCAACAATTCATGATATCAACTAATTATATTTATTGTATAAAAACTTTGAACTCTTATATACAATCTGAAAAGCATCTACTGAAGATTTCTTATTCAATAACACATATCTATTGTTGTAACTAGTAATAGAAAAATAATGAATGACTGGAAATAATGATCAACAACTACCAACAACTAGATTTACTCCTCAACAATAGATCCCACTATATAGAGTCTTTGAGGAGTCTTATTACTCTGGGACTAAAAACAATTCATAAAGTATTTTTCCACTCTCCCTCAAAGATAGGGAGATGACTTAGTCTTAAAATATAAAGCAATAAGTATGAAGCAAGAATAGAAAAACTGATTTAGAACTTTTTGCTTAATGATTAACTTCCATGAAAGAGACGTGTTCTTGAGGATAGTCATGTCATGAGTTGGTCCCATTCAAAATAGATTTCTTCTCCCCTAAGTAGTCTTATTCAATGAACACGAATATGATGTGGTGACTTAGGTTGATCATTAAATGATCACCTTCATTCTTTTCTAAAAATGTCACACTTTAGCTATTCTGACCTCTCCCCTACAACTATCCACAATCCCTATGTTGCAAGATGGAAAACTTGTTGTTGTGGGTTACAATCATTCTAGCTACAAGATGTTAGTTTCATCCCTAAGGCATCAACATCATTAATAATCATTATTTAAGCATAGAATCATACTAAATTCCATGGATATTCATGCAGTCACACATGCTTATGTCAAAATACCATATTTCTATTTCCACATACTTAAGTCTACTTTAAAGTGTATGAAAGGAATATAAAAGATATATGAATTCTTAGGAATGTCTGTGAAACTTAGCAAATGAAAGTATAGAAGCATAAAATAGTAAAGAAAACTAGCCATTAATTGGATCCATCAATGTGCTCTATCGGAGACTTCCAATTTCTCGTACTCATCCTGGTACAAATCATGTACATATAGCAACTCTTGTGTGATTACATTCACCAAGCATACAATATCAATGAGTACTCCCCATGTGGGTTTGTCATTATTTCTTGCGGTCATATAAAGAAGACCATTAGGTACATGAATAGAGGCATGGATGTGGGTGAAGGTAATATTGAGAAGGATCTTAGCTTATTCTCAGTGAGGATGAGCATCTATCATGGAAACTACATTATATAATGGTGTTCTTTTATGATCAAAGGTTATAGATGTGCTTAATGTATCAATAGATGACTCTACAAGACTAGTCAGATGGATAGATAATGGGTTGGTATAAAATTACAAGTATTTTTTGGAGGTACAAATAATTTATTTCCTTTGTCATTTAGACTAGCCACTTGAATACATTATATTTGATGAGGTCCTGCACTTGGTGTTTAAGATGCATGTATCACTTGGTATCATGCCCAGGTGTTTAATGATATTGACAAAAGGCCTTTGGGTCAAAAGGAGGAGGTAAAGGTTTGATAGAATCTATGGGATGAATAGGAGGAAGTTGAATCAAGTTATGGTTAAGAAATTGTAGCATAATGGAATGAAGAGATTCAAAAAGTTTTGAGAATTGTTAGTTCTTTAGTTTAAATTGATAAGGGGTTACAACAAAAGGTGTTGCAGCTACAACCTGTGTTTGGATGTTATTGGAAGAAGGAGAATTTATCTTGATGAATTTTTTATTTTTTTTCTTAAATGATTGATAATTAAGAGTAGTGGTCTTGGATTGACCAACAAGAGAAGATGATGATAAGCCCTCATACTAGCTAACCATAATTAGTAATCATGAAGAGTTGTGCAAAGATGTATGAATGGAGGACATCACATCAATAGAATCTTATCATGAATGTGTGATTGTAGATTTTCAATGAAAATCCATTGCACGCCATCATCCAAAAGGGAATATGGGATTTGAGATAAGATGACTTGGTATCACCCCATAAATTCAATCACTTTCTTCTTATCTCCTTTCTTACAATGAACCAAATCATTAAATGTGACTTGAGGTCCAATATTAGCTTGGAAATGTTGAAGAAATTGATTGTCAAGGTGTCAAAAAGAGTGGATTGAATTATTTGGTGATGAAAAAAACCAACCCAAGGCTATGTCTTTTAATGACCGGGGAAAGATCTTGGCTAAAAGAGAATCCTCAAAGAGTAAATTAGTGCATAGTATAGTAAACATTGACACATGGTTATTAGGACCCCCCTTTCCATTGTACTTCTCAAAATGGGTATTTCAATGTTTTGTGGTATTAGAGTTTTTAGAATTGTGAATGACAATGGGCTACAAGTAAGGTATGATGGAGGATTAGATTGGAATTGGTTTTGATTTATATTTTATATTGTTTTTCATAAATAACTCACATTTCACAAGAGTTCGTTAATGATAGGATCAATAGATGAGATGTTTTGAGAATTCGTAGAATGTGAAGGACTAGTGGTAGCAATGGGAGGATTGGTATTTGGGTAAGTGAATTGTAGAACATGTTGGGAAATAGTTGGATTGACATTTTGGGAAGTAAATGGGAGAGTAGAGGGATGTGGAATAAAGCTATATTGGTTAATAGGATTCCCACTTGTAATCCAAAAACTAGTATTAATATTATTACCAGATTGTGTAGCAATGGATATAACATAAGAAGTGAATGTTGGAATAGGAAATGTCATTATATATATTGACACTTGTGTCCCCATTTATTTTTGAGGAGATTTATTGTTAAGAAATTTCATGCAACTAGTTGACATCATAATGTTTGAATCCACTATGTGAACCAGGCTACGTAGAACTTCCACACCTTGTGAATCATTAAGTAGAAATTTCCTAAGGTTTCCTATAAGAGGGATAGCCTCTCCAACCAAATATTATGTACTCAAGAATAGTTGGAGATTGGATAAGTCCTTTTCTATTTTTTGGAGTCAATCATCAAGAACATAGGCCACGAATTTATCAAACCCAAGAAAATCATGAAGAGGTTGTCACTCGGAGATCATTGGTAAGGTAGGAGTGAGATTCAAAAATTATTGTGTTGTAATAGTTACTTGATTGAAAGAGTTAAAAAATTCCATCTTAACATCAAAGCTATCCAAATCACATGAAGCCACAATTCAATAACTTCTTCTCATAGGAGTGTTGGATGTAGAACAACAAGTCGTGAAACTCATAAATCAAGTACAAGTTTTAGGAAACATAAATATTCCTAGGAAGTGGAAGATAGAAGAAAGTGATGACAAGATGGATATGTTGATGATATGTTAGAAGAATAGAAGGTGTTTTATGTTTGTGTTTTGCAACAAGAGAAAATAACAAAACTTTAAATGCTTTATTTTCTAAACTAACATACAATATTTACAAAATGTAAATAAGATATTCAAATAATATAATTCCTTAATCAAGCAGAATTATATATGATAATATACAATTAAATAAGAAGATTTTTAAATGTAAGATGTACATCAAGTTCACCAAAATGTTATATGGGTGTAAAGGGGATCTAGGCTAAATGTCCTAACCTAAATCAATCATTTTCACCTTAAACATTAGGGAAACAAAATCAACCAAGAGATGTTGTTTGGCTAATGTCCTCAAGGGAGTGCCAAATGGATTGATTAGGGTTTTGGTCCCTTTTATGTGGGTGTGTAATGATTGATATGATGATGTAATGAACTAGGTGAATTATGACTAAATTGACCAAATACAACATAATTCAAAAGTTACAGAACAAAAAATTCAAAAACTAAAAGTAGATATGGATAGGAGATACATAGAAGAACCTAGTGTCAAAATTTAGAGCAGAACTTTGAAGACACTGGTATTGGGCACCCATGTCCAAAAGTGGCAGTAATTAGGGTTTTAGAGCATGTACGAATTGAGCACTATCTAAATCCATGTGACTCTAGAAATCAAGTTCCAAAGTGTGACTTTTCTTGGATAACCAACAAAACCTAATTTTCCAAATATGAGCCCCTGAAGACATGAATTAAGGTTTAGGATTCTTCAAAAGAGTTGAAATGTCATATTTACTTCACACAACAACAACCTATAAACCTACAAAATAGATAGAGGGGAAAATGTTGTGTTGTATAGGGGCTTGCCTTGGTCAAACCCTGTATTGGTGTTTCCACCTCCACAATGGAAATGATGATTGATAAAGATTGCATGCTCTTAGTGGAGCTGAGTCAAAACAATAAATAATAATAATGCAATATAATGAAATATTAGCACTTAGATCTAAAACCCTTAATGAATAGCCAGGACATGAGCATTGAGCACTAGGGTCTAGGCATAATTTTCTCTACAAGGCCTAATAAATAAGGATTTAATAAAGTTTCCCAAAAAGGTGGAAAAATAGGTACATCACAAGAATAATTAAGCACATGCACCAAAGAGGGTGTCAAACCTAGCATGAAATTGTGAGTGACAACAATTTACAATGCTAGAAGGGATAGTACCAAAAATGAGACAGGTAATCAAAACAATGGGACCATTAATCAGGAGGAAAGCTTGTTTAAAAAAAATTGGGGGAATTTCATGGTTATGAAGTGAAGAAAAGATCATAGATCATCACCTAGGGTGGAGGAGGAAGAAAATAAAGAAAAAAAGAAGAGAAAACAATTTAATTGGAAAAAAAATCACTTGAAATCAAAGAAAGTGATAAGGAACTATCAAACCTACTTGATATAGGGTTCAAACTATTTAGAGGTGTCTCTACAAAGAAAAATAAAGATGCATTACCATGAGAAGTGTTAAGGTTTAATTAAAGAAAGATATAGATTAGGAGGAGGATTGTGAATTTGAGGAAGAAGAAGAGGATATTCTAGAAGAAAGAACCATAGAACAATACCAATCCAAGCTGAAGAAGTAAAAATTGGGAAAAAGGGGAAAAGGGGGAGGACAACAAATAAATTAGAAATTTCAGGGAATGCTAAGGGACATAAGAAACTAAGATTAAGTAAGGGAATAACCCTCCTGAATCACCATGAGGTCCATAATGTAGAATATTAGGGGCTTCAACAACCCTAACAAGAGGCACCTAATCAATTGAAAAATTAATAAAGTAAAATTGATTTTGATTCTCTTACAAGAAACTAAACTAGAACAAGAAGAGGCAAAAAAAACTAATGATGAAATAGAGAAAATGAAAAGGATTATTTGAGATGAGGATTCTCAAGGTAGATATGGAGGGTTAGGAATACTATAAAACACCAATTGGTTGTCAATATAAATATTCACAACTAACCAATCATGGCATCCAATCAAGGTGAAAAATCAATGGATATCAAAAGAAAGATTCATGATCAATGTGTATGGACCAATAAGAATTATGAAAAAAGGGGAGGTTTGGAACCAAATTGCAAGTATTTTACAATATTTGGAGAGGAGAAGAATCATGGTGGGAGGATATTTCAATGCAACCTTGAACAATACACAAAAGCAAGGTAGCTTATCATGATTAACCCATGCACAAATGGATTTCCAAAATTACTTGAGTAATAATAATATGAAATATGTTATCCTAAAGAATGACACTTATTCATGGACCAATAGAGGAAAGGGTTTCACTAGAATTACAAAAATACTTGACCTATTTATGCTTGTTGGAGATAAGGAGACTATTACAAAAACATACAAATCAACTATTCTACCTATCACAAGATTAGATCAATACACAGTGATTGATTAATTCTACCCAAATAAAACACTAGAGAGATTCCCCTTTTAATTTTGAAAATATGTAGCTCAAGGATCAAAAAATTAAAGATATAATGGTAGAATGGTGGTTAGGGGCTCCCAAAATAAATGGATCTAAGTTGTTCCAAATTTCTAAAAGACTCATCCATATCAAAACCCAATTAAAGGAATGGAACAAATTGCACTTCAAGAACATATTTGTAGAAATTAAATAAGGAATTGCTAAGATGAATGATAAATTTATCCAAAATGGAATGAATTCATATGACTTTGAAAGAGAGAAAGTGATAATGAAGGAGTAATCCAAAATTTTGACTAGAGAAGAGATATTTTGGAAAAAAAAATTGGCTAAGGGAAGAGATAAAATCATGAATTACTTCCACAATATGACAAAGGAAAAGAGATGTAGGAATATACTATTTTAAATAAATACCTCAAGGGGAGTCAAGCTATAATCACCAAAAGAGATTAGTGATGAAGAAGTGAAATAATTTAAAGAATTACTAAATGGAGAACCACCTACAGCCAACAGTTAAAGAGAAAAGATTTTGGATAATATCCCAAAACTAATCAGTACAACCTAAAATGAGACTCTTTCAACAAATCACAGGAGAGGAAGTTAAAAAGACAACATTCTAGATAGGCTCAGATAAGGCCCTAGGCATAGATGGATTCCCTGTTATCTTTTTCCAAGCCTTTTGGAACATAATTGAAAGCAACTTAACTAGGGTGATTGAAGAATCAAGAAATAAAATAACTATGCTTGATGATATAAACAATATCTTTTTAGTACTAATTCCAAAGAGAAGAAAATTAGAGTAATGGATGACCTCTAGCCAATTTTATTATGTAATAAAATATACAAAATTGTGACAAAGTTAATAGAAAATAGGATGAAGGAAGTATTAGTAGACATCATTTTAGAAGAACAATGTGAATTCACACCTGGGTGATCCATAGTGGAAGGTATAATATTAGCACATGAGGCCATCCATATAGTAATAAAATCCAAATTCGAGAGAATGATAATAAAATTAGACATTAAGAATGGCTATGACCAAGTGGATAGGCAATTCTTGCTCGACATATTGACATGTTTGGCTTATGCAGGGAATTGATACAATGGGTAAAAATTTGTATATTGGAGCCAAGGTTGTTAGTCTTGGTGTATGAAACATAGTATGGCTTCTTTTCATATTCATGAGGGACAAGACAAGTGGATCCACTATCCCCTTTCCTATTTATCATAATGGTTGAAGCTCTGGGTAGAAGCATAAATGGATTAAGAGAGAAAAGAGCATGGAAAGGAATCAAAATTTCCTCAAGGATAGATCCAATCATGTGCCAACAATTCGTAGATAACACAATTTTATTTGAGGTGGTAAGTAGAAGAGATGCAATAATAATTAAGAAGAAGATAGACAAGTAATGCATGGTATCTAGACAAAAGATCTAGAAGAAATAGGATGTATACTTTTTCAATACCAATATGAGGGAACAAAGAGATATTTCAAAAATCCTTGGACTCAAAATGGCTAAGCTCCCTAGGATATTTTTGGAACTACTACTTTTGGTAGGAGCTAATAAGATAAAGTTGTGGGATTCTCCGGTGAGCAATTATGGCTCCAAACTAGAGACCTAAAAAGGAAAATGGCCAATATCCACTAGGAGAATGTTAATTTTGAAAACATTAATTTCTATCATTCCAATTTATTCAATTTCATATATGAAAATTCCAAAGAAAGTGGGGGAAGTGATTAAACAAATGATGAGGAAATTATTCTAGAGTAGTAACTCTGAGAAAAATTATTAGTGTAAATAGGTGTTTTACCTAACTAGTCCATTAGTGGGTCCTATTTACATGTTAATTTTACTTAGTTCCCAAGAGGGAATCTTTCTAGAAGGTGCTAGTTGTCATTAGATCTTATCTTATATTTTGAATTTTAATAATTATGTTCTAAGTCATCTAATATTAGTTGTCTCATGGCATAAGATTAAGAAACTTGTCATGATCTTGTTTAATCCTATGTCTCACCTTGGCTATTTAACCAGGTGGTCTCATATGTAAATCAACATTGATATCAATCATATCATCATAATCTATCATGTGCATCCTCTAATAGAATAGCATTATTCTTTCATAGCTAATCTCTCTTGTGCTTTCATGTTCCTAAATCTTGGTTGGTTGTAATCTTCAACCAAATCTTGCATGGTGTAGAATATTATACTGACTCTTACTTTGTATCAGAGCTTGTGGTATTACTTCTTGATAGTCTTTATTGAGATATATAGGTTTCAAATTTTGGTGTATCTTGAAAATTTGAGTATACTCTTCTCTTGCATTGAATTATGACCTGGAGAATTAGAAAAAATCAAAAAGAAATACCAGATTTGAGGGTTTCTTGTTTGTGTCTTTGTATTGTAGGTTTAAATTAGAGCTCACTATTGAGTTTATAATGTTTGATAAAGTCATTTTTCCTTTTTTTTTCATCAAAATAGGACATATGAGGCTAAATCTATGAGGATTTGAAACTAAAAGTGGTTGTCAAATATGAGAAGTAGCTACAATTTTGGAGCACTTTGGGTCAAAATAGACCCTATCACTATGTCCAAGAGGCCCAAAAACCCCAAGATCAACTATCAAATTGTTAAAATATGAGAACTTGCCTTGGGCCCTAAGAGAAAAAATTATGTCACAATTATTTAGTACAACCATAGGAAAAACCAGTATAGGGTTGCAAAAAAATTATTTAAATTTTTTTTTTTTAAAAAAAAGCATTTTTTGTATATTTAAAACCTATAAAAACAAAAACAAAATATAGGTACCATAGACCTGTTGTACCCATAGTAAGGTATTGGACCTGCCAGAGGTTGCCATGTGGCAGCCCTCTACAGACCCACGCAGATCCATTGGATACCACACCCACCAAACACTACTAGTCATAGAATATTTTGTGTGAAAACAACATATATTGGCATCACCAAAAAAAACCAGTACCAAAGAAGAATATTCTCAAGATTCCCTCAAAGATTTCATCGATGAAGCATATTCTTGAGGAATATTTTGTCTAGAGCATATAAGGAAAAGGAGATAGTAGTCTGGTGATGGCCATTACATTGAAAAATTTAATCCCTTGGATTGTTGACATCAGCAGGTTGGCCTTCAGATCCCCCATCACAGTTGGAGTTTTTGTTTTAATAGTCCAACTTCAGAGGCTCATAAATCAATCATTTGACCTCCTTTTTTTAAGAAAATTATTTTTATTTGGGGTAGAATTTTTTGCTCTTCATAGTGGTACAATTAGTTTTTTATTTTAGTGCCTTTTTCCAAAAAATACATATTCTCACATGTGTTGTTGAGTTGCTCTCATTTTGGGAACTTTTGGGGCTTTGTTCTTGCTCCTATGGTAACTTTTTTGGGTGCATTTTTTTTTAATTGCATAATTTTTTGTGTAGTTTGTAGTGGTGTGATCATATTGATCTCATTATATGTAATTTTTTTACTTTTAGCTTGTGTCCAAATTTGACATCTATAAGCACTAAGATCAAGTCCATTATTTTTGGCAAGTAGAATTTGTAATTTCACTAAGCATAAAGTGCCAAATCATATATATATATATATATATATTGGGGGGGATTCTTGATTGATTAATTTTGGGGGTAATCTTATAGTATTTGATTACTTTCTTATGGTTTGTTGTGTGTTCTTGCAATGGGAAAATCTCAAGTTGAACTCCTAACTTCGTATAGGTATGTTGCATGGAGAAAATCAGTTTGGAATTATCTCATGGGAAAGGGTTGTCTAGGATATCTAAAGGAAACCATTCCTCAACCTACTAATGCTAAAGAATTGGAAAAATGGGAGTTTGATCATGAGAAAACACTTGGATGCATATGTTCATTAGTCTCGTATTATTTATAATTTCATGTTGAATCATGTAAACACCTAAAGATGCTTGGGAGAATTTTGAGAAATTGATAAATTGTATGGTAAAATTGATAAGATTGGGAGAAATCAGATTGTCAATGATTTGATGAATCTCGATCCTAAAAAAAATTACTACATCCTAGACTCCATCTCCAAGATCAAGCAACTAAGAACATAGCTGAAAGATTACAATATTGATAAAAAGTATTTACAATTGATTTTGAATGTGTTATCCAATTTTGGTCCTCAGTATTCAATGTTTGTTTCTAGCTTTCATACCCATCGACTTTTTATAGAAGCACCATATGTTGATCCTAAGTTTGACGACTTTACAAATTTCTTAATCTAGGAGGAAGCGAAGTTAATTCACATGGGTTTAATCAAGTCTTCTAAGTCACAATAATTATTAGCTAGTGAGCCTAAGGTATAGAAAGAATAAGGGAATCCAAATAAGAAAAAAATTAACAAGTTGCATACATAATTTGAATCCTCTATGTCTTCAAGGAAAACATCTAAGAAGGAGATGCCTACATGTGAATATTACAAGAAAAAAAGGCATGATAAATATCAATATTATTCTAAACAAATTGATGAGTTGAAGCATCTTCTTAAGAAACATCAAATCACTTTTCCTTCAACATCAAAGGTTTCATATTCTTCTTCCTCCTAAAAGTCTAATAGATATAAGGGGCAAGAACTTGTTGTAGTTGCAAATTCTAAGTCAAAGAGATAGATACTTGATTCAAGAGCCTCACATCGCATGGCTTCATCCAAGAGTATGTTCTCTTCATTTGAGTCTTGTTCATCACTGCACATCTTGATGGCTTACAACACATTTATGCATGTTTGTGGGAAGGTATCCATTGACATGGATGATGGAGCATTTAATGATGTTCTTTGTGTGCCTTCATTGTCAACCAATATTTTATCTATCATCACATATGGCGGAGCAAGAAAGAGTGTTGAGATCATATCAAAAAATTTCATAATCTAGGATTCACATAGCAAAGATATAGTTGTAGTTGGGGAGGTTGATCACCAATCTCATGTCTACACCTTCTCACATTTTTCTCCTATTATTCCTTCAATAAATGTTATTGTTCACATTCAAGCATCTAGTGTGGACACTTTTGAGGAGATTTAGTATGGTCATTTAAATCTTGGTATTGTTTCATCCATTTAGGATCTAGTGACATGTGCTCATATTTCATCTCCTTCATCTATTATTGTATATGATGATGCTTGTACTACCACAATTTTGTCTCCTTGTGATTTAGTGCAGTAGGACATTCATTATCTTCCAGAGATGGCTACTTGGGACAAGTACTTGATAGACATTGTAGGTTTTATTTGTAGAGTCCCACATTTCAAACTTGGGAGACACCATTGATTTTAGGATGAGTACTTGACAGACATTGTAGGTTTATTTTTAGAGTCCCACATTATATACTTGAGGGACACCATTGATTGCATACATCTTCTCTTTGATGGAGATGCTCCTTCTTCAGTTGTTGTGAGAGAACACTTTGACCCTCTTGTTCATTCTCTGCATGATCATTATTTGTAGTTTGAAATGAGTGTGGATTATTTTGAGTAACATTTAGAGGAGGATTGTTTTTTTTAGAGTATATATCCTTATCTTTGAATTATGTTCGACAATCATTTCTAGCAGATTTTGGATTATCATTTTCTACAGTGTGGCCTAGAACACATGTTTGGAGTGTTCAACTGCTTTCAACACCAACATGGTGACACTTGAGAATTCTTTAGAGACATCACCCATCATCTATCTTCCCTCATATTCCTTTTAGGAATGGGAAGACATTCTGCATATACCATCTTGGTTTTGTTTCTTCCTAAGGGGAGGAATGTTGCCCAACACTATTAGATCACCTTCAACATTCAATGTTGAGTATCTACCATAATTTCAAGAGAATCTACAATGAGTGGGGGTTGCATGGTCTCTCTTCTCTATTATGGGGGGTATTTTTCCTTGCATGGGGTTTTGTCCTTCTCATTCTTCAATGAGATTATTTCATTTTCATCTCTCTTTTGGAGAGGAGTTTTTCCTCATTGGGTTTTCTCCTTTTCTTTATTTTTGAGAGATTACATTTGTACATGGGTTCCTAGAATGGCCTTGTAGTTGGGACCCATCCTTGCATAATTTGCATAATAATCTACTCCCTAAGATACACTTAAGGGGGGGTGTTACAGTGTAAATAGATGTTTACCTAACTAGTTCATTAGTGGGTCTTATTTACATGTTAAGTTTACTTAGGTCCTAGGAGGGAATATTTCTAGAAGGTGTTAGTTGTAATTAGATCTTATTTTATGTTTTTACTTTTAATACTTGTGTGTCCTAAGTCATTTAATATTAGTTTTCTCATGACATAGGATTAATACACTTTTCATGATCCTATATAATCCTATGTCTCACCTTGGATTTATAACCAAGTGGTCTCATGTGTAAATCAGCATTGATATAAATCATATCATCATAATCTATCATTTGCATACTCAGATAGAACAACATTATTCTCTCATGGGTGACCTCTCTCGTGCTTTCATTAAGTTCCTAGATATTGGGTGGCTATAATATTCAACAAAATATTGCATGGTGTAGATTATTCTATACCAACTCTTACAAAAATAAAATATCACTCATCTCATGGGACAAGATTTTTGGTCCTAAGTATGCAAGTGGGGTTGTTCTATGACAATGGGTAATCATGAACATAGCTTTGAGAGAAAAACTTATTTGGGATATGTACAATAAAACCAACAAAAATGGGTAAGAGTTGTACAACACAAATGCCTAGACTCACCTAATCCAATAAGAATCCTTTCAACATGAAGTCCACTTGTTGGCTCCGCTATTTAGAATTTCATGTTGTCATGGAAGGGTATAATAACAAACTATTTAACATGGGATATTAAGAATGGAAATTGTGCATCCTTTTGGAAGGACTCCTACTATGGACATGAAGCAATGATAAATAATTAAAACTTAGATAAAATAAGAGCAATACTAACAAATATTTGGAAAAACAATGTGTATATGGAGAAAACTAGTGCAGATGGATTATTTGTGTGAAAATGGAAATTAGTACAATATATAATGCTCTAGAGGACTAAAAAAAGAGATATAAAGAATACTATTAGAGAGAAATGTTAATTACAATAGGTGAGGATGAAATTTTGTGGTTTGGATCTAATTCAAGAAACTATAACATAAAAATAAGATATAAATTAAAAGTAGTAATCAAAAAACAAGACTAGCCAAACCCCTTATGTGGAGAAACAAATGTCTTTAAAAAGTGGGGATTTTTTGCATGGGTTGTCTTGCAAAAAAGGATCTTTATTGGTGAAAAACTACAAAAGATAGGTATCCAAGGCCCACATAGATGTGTTCTATGCAAAAAGGAGATGAAACTACTTATTATACCTTCTCAGATATAAATTTGCAGAACATTGTTAGAAAACAATGATGAATAAACTAACCTAGCAAATTTTGATTCTCTTGGATGTCAATACTATGTTCAACATGTGGTTAATACTACATAAGAGAAATTTTTTCTAGCATCTATATTGTTTCACAATCTATTATCATATGGTAAAATATCGAAAGAAAGGAATATAAAGATATTTCAAGACAAGGAGATGCCTAAAAAAAACTTGATCTACAAAATAGAAAACCTTATATCAGAAGCAATCAATAACATGACTAGACATCAAAATTTTAAGAATAACATCTTCACAACATGGGATGATGAACTGGAGAAAAAATAGTTTGAGTTAACTATCCTCTTTATTTATGGGGTTAAGCAGGTTGATCTTGATTCTAACCCTAGGAACAATGCTTGGTGGATCCCTCTAGATCATAGATGGGTCAAGATCAACTTTGATGGTGCCACTCATAGAAATCCTAGAGTATCAGGAGCAAGATGTGTAATCAAAGCTGAGGGAAAAATTGTTTTAGTGGCTATGAAGAAACTAATGAAATGAACTAATAATATTTTCAAATTCCAAGTGATGCTACTTGGATTGACCATGGGAAAAAAATTAACCCTTAAAAGAATCCATTTGGAAGGGGGATCACAAATTATTGTTAATGCTATCTGCCAAAAAGACACACCAAATTGGAAATTAAAAAAATTGGCTACTGCTAATATGTGAGTTAATAGGGAAATTCAAATATTTTTGCATCTCTCATTTATATAGAGAAGGGAACGACATGAAGGATTGAGTGGAAAAGGGGGAATTTGACATTTAAAATGATAAACTACTCCTTGATTTGACAACTATTTGGCATGAACTACTCTACACAATGATAGAGGATGAGAGGCAAATAAAATGATCATAGGTGAGTGAAAGATCAAATGAAATAATGAAGAGTGAAGGAATGCAACAAAGATGACACTATCCATAAAGCATCATAATGACTATGGGGTTTTACATGTATGTGGTAGTGATGTGTTTCTCTCATTCCCAATCACATAGAATGGATATCACTATTTGTTTGAGAGAAAAGAAGAGGAAAATGGCCTTTCTTGGAGAGATTTTAGAGCATAGGCTAATGAATATTTTTAAAACCAAGGTTGAGGTTATCCTTCATACAATTCATTTGGTTTTAGGAGATACATATATTAATGAGACAAGGTGATATCTAGTGAACATATATGTTTCCTCCATGTTCATGGTAATGTTTTAGATGTGAGGGAGGAGAAATCCATTTTCAAAAACATGATGGTGGTCTAGCCCTATTGGCATTGGGTAATGAGAAAATTCTTAAGGAGAGCAATGCCAAGGATTGGTTTATAGCCTAAAGAGAGAGAGAGTGGCCATAGATTAAAGCAATGCTTAATTGGACCTTGGATACCATTTGTATTCTAGGGGAGCAAAATGAGAATCAAGCTCTAAAGCCCCTAGGCTAAGTGTGGTATTGGCTTCCTCAAAGTTGTTATATGGGTGGAGATGGTTAGTGAGTTCAATTGGTATTTCATGCTATTGGTATTTCATGCTATGGAAAACATAACTATTTTTTGTACGGAAATGGATGAACAAGAAAATGATGGTATGTATTAATCAAAACCATTCAAGTTTCACTAATATTTTATCAATGCCAATAACTAGTAAATTGTGTTATGCTAGAACCTATAATTGCTCTATAATCCAATGAACACCTAAAGTTTGAAATGGGGAATCGATTCATTTGTAATGTATGGTTGCAATTTTGAATGTAATAGGCATAACATACAAACTAGGGGAAAACCTTAGAACCCTGCATGGGTGATAATGATGTAAATTTGATAATATCAATATATGGGTGTGGCCCCAAATAGCCAACTTATACTGATAAAAAAACTATAATATAATAATATTATATTTTAATTCTTAATGATTTAGTATATTGGATTTTTATAGTTTAATATATTTTAAATATATTATATAATAAACTATAATATAATGATATTATATTTTTTAATAGTTTAATATATTTTAAATATATTATATAATAAACTTTAATACAATAATAATATTATATTTTTAAATGCTTTATTTTAATATGATTATTTACTTTTTATGAAATGGATCATAGTTGAAATTGAGCAAACAGTGACTAGTCTATCCTGAATGAGGATAAAAAACTTACCAATCAAAGAGGAGGAGATTTTTTTTCACAATAGGTAAGGAAGCACATGAAGATGGGAAATAGTAGAAGGATGTGTGATATTAAGGAGCATTTTGAAAAGATAAGGACAAAATCTTGGCCATCAAAGAATATGGATACCCAAGAGCATGAATGTGGCCATTGGAGAAAATTGAATCCCTATGCAAAAAACAAAAATTGATAATTTGCAAAACCCTAATTTTGAATTCAAATGAATTAATCTCTTTTACAATGCGGCTTAAAGAGAATGCCTTCTTTGTTTAGTGGGTTGTAGAATGGCCAACTAGGGTTAAAATCCAAAATGGTGGATAGACAACTGGGGGGCAAAGATAAACGTCAAATCATTTCCCAAGGTATTTTTTTGGGTAGAATGTCCATCGAGAGATAAAATAAGACATACTCAATTAGGAATATATTATGATGGATGGATTTGGTTTCTATGCAATTTATTGAGTTCTGAACTTTAATCCAATCAACCATGAAGTTGATAAAACATTAATGTGGGTAAGACTTTATAATTTTCCAAAAGGAATATTGGAATGAAGAAACCCTAAAGACAATTAGAGAAGCTCTAGGAACCTTCATCAAAATCAATGAACAAATATTTAATGAGAACTTTGGTATGTATGCAAGATTTTGTGTGGCAATCAAACCTAAATCTTACCTTCAGAAGGAGCTAGAACTCATATCAAAATAAGGTATAAGGAGGCAGAAAATGGAATTAGATAGCCCCTTTATCAAGAAAGGCCTAAATGTTGTACATTTAATGGAAGTTTGCAAGATAATTTCCTCTAAAAATGGGGTGAAGATCTAGAGTAGAAAAATTCAGACTTGCAACCTCCAATTCCCTTGAATCCATCAACCCCAATGGATAACAACCCTAGGGAGGAAAGAACATATCCAAGAGAGATGGAGATAATCTTGTTAAATGTTGATCCTGAGAATATATACAATCTAGAGATAACAAAAGATGTCAATACCTTTGATTTGGATTGTAAATTGTTTAGAATAAGCAATAGGAATAAAGCCATTGGAAACAATGAGATATTCAAAGAATAACCAGTTCCAAGTAAAATAATCTAAGAGATCTGTGATAATCACATCCTAGGTTTGGAGGAAGGAGAAATAATGTTAAAGGAAAATATAGTGACCCTCCACAACTTTGAGCTTGATGAGGATGAAGAGGAAGACTTAACATTAGAAAAGTTGTGGATTTGTCAAACATAAACCACTAAGGAGGTTCCAAATTATGGAAAATCAAAGAAGAAAGGAAGGAAACACAATAAGGAGAATCTTAGTCAAGATGAAGATGCAAAAGGGAAAATGAATATTAGTATGATGTTGAGATTTGGGAAGGGAAAACCCCTTCCTAGAAAACAATGAAGATCTCTTCATGGAATGTTAAGGGCTTGAATGACCCTAACAAGAAGTGCTTGGACAACTAGCATATGAAGCTCTCAAATGTAGACATATTCATGCTTTAGGAAACAAAATTGATCAATGAAGAAATAGCAATAATGAAAGAAAAATTAAAATTTTGGAATTTTGTATTCATTCAAGTAGAGGGTGCATCTTGAGGCTTAGCCACCTTTTGGATGCCTTGCTTAGTCTCATTGGTTAAGATAGTGGAAAACAAAAATTGGCTAGTCTGTGAGGTATGGAGTCTCACCACAAATTTTCATGTTTTTATTATTAGCATATATGGTCCATCAACTTGCACTAGAAATAATCGGGTATGGAAAGAACTAGATCAACTCCTCTCCTCCTTCCATAATGCATAATATATTTTTGGGGGACTTCAATGCAATTCTTCATAATCATGAAAAATTGGGAGGGTTGAAAAAGAAAAACCATTCACAAGCCAATTTTGAGGACTTTCTAGGGAGAAACATTCTAATTGAAATTCCTATGAGAAATTTAAACTTCATCTAGAAAAATAAAAGGATGGGGTTTAACATTTATGAAAAATTGGAAATATTTTTTTGGTATGGAGATCTTGGAGAAAGCTCTACAACCTATGAATGTTTTTCAGTTCCTTATTCTAGCTCAAATCATTATCCAACTCAACTTAGATTAATGGATGATAAGAATCCAGATAGATTCCCTTTCCAATTTGAAAACATTTCATCCTACCTTAGTCTAATTGAAAATGGTGGAATAAAGAGATTCTGATAGGATTTAATTTTTTTTATTTG
Organism: Sequoia sempervirens; assembly: GCA_007258455.2. Lineage (NCBI taxonomy): Eukaryota > Viridiplantae > Streptophyta > Pinopsida > Cupressales > Cupressaceae > Sequoia > Sequoia sempervirens. The sequence goes on from VDFB02281492.1 coordinate 124,735,711, forward strand.
GTTTCCATATTGAAGTATGTGAAAGGAAAATTGAACCAATGGAACAAGGAGCATTTCAAGAATATTTTTGCAGAAAAGAAGAGTATTGAAGAAGAAATGCAAGCTTTAAATGAAGAAGTCTTCAAATTAGGTATGGACCAAGAAAAGTACTTAAAGGAAAAGGGATGATGAGAAATTATTCCAAAGTGCTAGCTAGAGAGGAAATATATTGGAGGCTAAAATCAAGAGAAGTTTGTCTACAATATGGAGATAGGAATTCAAAATTATTTTATAATTCCAAAAAAGTGAGGAAGATGAAAAATAGGATCAGTAAAATAAGGCCCTCAAATCGATCAATAATTAAGGATTCAAAAAATATAAAGATTGAAACAGTCAATTTTTTCCAGGACCTTGTGAACAAATGGGAGGGCTCAAGTTTTAAACAATAGAAACATATTCTTGAATCCATCCCAAAGCTAATCATAGAGGGGTAAAACATTTTTTAGGGATACTTTTATAGAGAAGGAGGTAAAGGAGGCTCTGATGCAATTACATCTAGATAAAGCCCTAGGTCCAAATTACTTCACTGCAAGGTTTTTCATAAGTGTTGGAATATTGTATTGATGGATATAGTGGAATCAATTGAAGAATCTAGAAAAAAGGTAACTTTATTAAGGATATGAATAACACCTTTATAGCACTCGTTCCCAAAAAAGAGCACACCCTTTCCATTTATTATTATTGAAGAGGGTGAGAAAATTTTGAAGGAAAATAAAGGAAGATAAAATCAATACAAAGCACAATACCTTCACCTAGAATATTTTCTTCTCTCCTTGATGATAGTAAATGGAGTGCACCCTCATTCTATTTGATTTACTCTTTGATTGTTGATATATGGATTGCTCAATTTTCTATAATAACCTTGATATGATTTGATAATGATAATGATAAGATTGATAGACTTGATGTGATCAAAATGATAGCATGTAGGTGTTATCTCTCAAAAATGCAAGCGAAAAACCTCAAGAGGCTGCCAATCTCTTGGTACGTTTTAGGGTAACAGACAAGGTCAAATGAATTAAACCTTCTATAGTGCTATGTATGATGATGTGGCACATACTACTGACAATAAGGTGGTTGTGGTGAGTATGTATTCTATTGTGCATGATATGCATTGCCTCCATTGTGAAAATTTTCAATCGTACTATCAGGCATCTGAGGAGTCCAATGCCTGCCTGCATTTGTGTATTCATTCTTGTCCAATTGCAGCCTTTCCTTTTCAATTCTTCAATTCCTCTTGTCAACTGCTGCTTCTCAAAATATTCTTTCGTTCCACACACAAATTCCATTTTTCATCAAAAAAATTCAGAGTCGCCACCTACTTTTCCAAAAGTAGGAAAATAATTATTTCTAATCTTCTCCCAGCAGAATCACCCTTTCTGAAACTTCTCAAATTACAAATATTTTCCTTCACTGACTCTATATGATGGTCTTTAACCAAATTTTTTGATGTTTGTCCCCAGCAGAGTCACCAATTTGTTAGCTCTCAAAAACGTAGGCAAAAAACCTCAAGAGGCTGCCAATCTCTTGGTACGTTTTAGGGTAACAGACAAGGTCAAATGAATTAAACCTTCTACTCTTTAGGTGCTACTAAACCTAGGCGGGTGTACCTATCTGAATGAAGCAGACTTGACTTATGATTATCCATCTTGCAATGATTTGTCTACAATGGCAGATGGGAGTGAACAAATGAATTCAAGTGCAATAGCAATCTTCTGATCTAAATCCTAAAATGCTCAATTAACAGATATAAAGAGAATAAATGAATCTTAATGATGAAACTGCAAAGACCAGTGCCTTATTGGGTATGTAGAGTCAAATGAAACAGAAGTGGGCAACTTATTTTGGCAGAAACTCAAATTGTCAGCATGTGATCTGTTTATAACTTGTATAAACATGCAAGATTATGACTACTAAGCTCTACTTTAATAATCTAGATGAACCTCCCTGATTACTATGATCAACCAAAAGGATTTAATCTCTCCTTGAAAGAACCAGTCAATTAATCACATAGATACAGCAAATGTGCACTGATAAACTGAAAATAAACTTGTTATATCAATTTAAACAACCATAAAAAATCAACTTAGAGATAGCTTAGCAATAATTTTCAATAAACTCAACATACAATTGACACCAGAAATAACTTGCCACACCAACTGATTTTCATTGAAATCACCATTTGAAAACATGCATCATAGTCTCTGATATGAGAACTTTACTCTACTGTGTCCATTCCTAATCTACTGTATCTATTCTAAGATCTCATCTTTCAATTACAATTGGGAGTGCATATTTATACTCCAGCATCAGGAAACATATCGCTTCAAATTCATGTCGGCCAACTGTAGTATTCGGGTAAATTTCATGTCAGCCTGCAACGGTACTTTAGAAATTCACATGTCAGCCAGAGTGTTTGAATTTATGTTAATCGCCAATGGAACAGTCATTGAGACAGCCCCGTAAGTATGTCGAAGGCAATTATATCACTGTCAGTCGCCCCATGTTCTCTATGCTTCGCCATGACCCTGTGATGTCGAGAAGACCTCTTGTAGACAAGACTTTGTTTTTCCAAGAGCCCCCCATGATCAAACTTGTCACTGTAACTTATCGCTCTTGGAAAGACATCACATAGATAATACTTCGTTATACCGAAAGTCACCCATCATCTTGTGTGTCACTGAGACAATTCAGATCCTATGTCAACAAGGTCCCCCTTGTGTTCCATCGGCGAGACCAGAGGTCACTCGCCGAGACCTCGCGTCGATATCACTTACTCTTACCGAGATGTATACCCTTATGTCCTCGATCGGCAAGACAAAAAGACTTCGCCAGGACCTCACCTAGATGTATTAACTCTTGTTGATGTATCTCCACATGTGCCAGTTTTATGTTGGTTGGTGAGACCCCTTTGAATTCGCTATGACCCTTCACCGAAGCCATTAATTCTTATCGATGAGAATCCTTCCACTGCCGGTGGGTGTGACATTGTAAACTCGCCAAGACCCTTCATCGAAGGAAAAAATCTCACCAATGCCTCAATACGTTGCCGGTCAGGGAGACATAATGAGTTCGCTAAGACATCATTCTAATGGTACAACTCATGCCGATATGATTCTTTTTTGTTGCCGAAATAATGTGAATATCTCGTCGATAGGTGCCTAGAGACGGATCTTGATCGTTGTGATAGCAGAAATGTCTTGTCGATAGGCAACACAGATGTTTATCAGTAGAAAACACAAAATGGATCAGGGAGACCCTGGTTTCTTCATGCCGATATGAACCCAGATGTGGATTATACAAGACTCGATGGAAACAATGGGACCACATGGGAAAAATATGGGTGAAATATGCACACAGTAGGACCAATCTGGAATTTTATGAGTAAAATCAACAAGTAAAAACATCAAATTTTTACAGTTCTAACAGTAGGTATGATAATAGTTTCTAGATATGAAAATGAAGGATGAGAATCTATAGATATAAAGTCTAAAAGAGGCAAAATCAATGGCTAGAAATAATTGATGATGGATGGCTAAGATTGAAGGAGGATTAAGGTTTAGATCAAGGATATAGTCATGTGACAAGTGTCATATGATGGATAGGATTTAGGTTTGGGATATGGATAAGGATAAAAATCCTTATGGAAATGGCTAGGATTAAGAGGTTAAATGAGATTAATGGATAAGATGAAAATATATTTGGACTTTTGGATAGGTGTCTAGGTTTAATGAATCTAGACAATGAGTTAGTTAGACATGTGAAGGGGACATTTATTACATGAGGAAAAATTTAGATTATGATCCATGTGAACAAGATGAAGGGATAGGATTTAGATGCATAAGGATAGAGGATAAAGATAAATTAATTAAATAAATAAAATATTTATTTAATTAATGGGATCATGATGAAGGGATAATAATTAAATAAATCTAGTAAATATGTATTTAATCAAAGGACAAAGATAAAGATGGGAATAATTAAATAAATATTAGATATTTATTTAATTAATATCTTAGTAAGGCTAAAGTTAGGTATGGTTGGGTAAGGTCATATTTTAGGTGTCTACATTTTTCCCCTCTTTGATATGACCTCACGAAGTGTTGTACCAAAGAAATTTGAAAGATAGTGAATGAGATGGGATATGGAACATGTTGGAAGAATGAGTAGGTTATCTATATGTTGTCATTGATCTCACCATGTTGATAGCTTGGTCCGGTACTCTAAAACCGGTGTGTATAACTGACTTATCTTCTCTGGTGGTTGATCTGGTATTTTTGGTGCCTCTTCGGTATTCTAGTCCGTATTTCTCCATAGTTGACAATTTCTAATTGTGGTTTTGGGAAATTACTTATGGATGTTAAAGGCATGCATGATTAGGTTATTTCATGTTCTGGTGCTCATACGATGAAGTGACATTATTTTGGCTACATTGAAGACTATTCCTAGCTGACTTGTTAAGTTAATTTTGATATGATATGAAAACTTATGTGTGATCTATTTCTTGGTTTGAGCTGACATAATGTAACATGCTAGTGGTTAAATTGCTTTTTGAAAATATTTTGTGATCTATTGGATCCAATAGTTGATATCTTTTATAAATGAATTGCATCTAATTAGGCTGACCTAATTGATGTCTGCGATGGATATTGGATATATATATATAGCAAACAATTTTTGGGAGAGTGAATGTGTGAATGGTAGAAAACAGAGAAGAGATAGAAGAAATAGTGAGCGAGTAATGAATGTGAAGGTGTGATAAAAAAAGGTAGCAGTTGATGTGAAAATGAGCGAAGAATGATGGGTGTAGAGTCTGAATACTGAGCATCTCTAGAACTGTATTAGCACATGATAGGTGCATCTTTCTAGCTCATTTTGGGTTGTAAAGTCGTATTCTATTTTGTATAATCTTGTGTAGGAAGTGAGCCACCTTATTGGACAGTGAGTCCCTTTTGTTGGTAGTGAGCCTTTGTACTTGGATAGTGAGTCCTTTTGGAAATGAGCCTCTTTTGAAAATACTATATAGTGTGAGTTAACCCTCACCATGGTTTTTACCTTATTGGGTTTTCCACGTAAAAATCTGGTGATCATTGTGTTGATTTACTTTTTGTTATCTATGTTTCATGCTCACATTTAAATAACATAATAGTGTGGTTGAAGAATTGATAAGTGATAAATTTTTTAAGTTTGAACTTGTGTGACAACTGATTCACCCCCCTCTTAGTTGTCTCGCACCTGTTTAACAATTGGTATCAGATTTTTTGGTTCCTTGGTGAAGAGCTTAACAGCTTGAGGAGGATCCTAAAGGCTGGTTGAATGGATGATAAAGGAGAGCTCCAGACTACTCTTGAAGATCTTGATAAAGTGGAAAGAGAAAATAGAGATCTGAAAGAGAATCTTGATGAAGCAAATGAATGTGTTTGAAAACTAAAGGAATAGTTGAAGAAATTTAAGGAAAGACACAAAGAGGTAAGTGAATAGCTGAAACAAGAAATAATTGGACTGGAAGTGATAGTAGAAGAGAAGAAAAGGATTGAAGAATGTTTGAATACAATGGTGCAAAACAAGTATGATGAATGCTTTAGACTCGAGCAGGAGATAGTAAACTTAAGAGTGGAACTAGAGAAGGCTAAACTCTATGAAAATAATTTCAGATCTAGCTTTGATAAACTTGAAGAACTACTTGCAGGATAGAAACCATGTAAAGAAAAAGGTGTCTTGGGAGTTGATATTGGTGAAAGTTGTAAAGATGTGAAGAAGAATCAAGGAAAGAGTAAGCAGAGAAGGAATTTTGCAAGAAGACCTCCTATGAGACAGCCTAATGCACAGAGGTACCCCTCTTTTGATGGTGTTTTTTTTTTTAATGTGGGAAGATTGGACATAAGGCTACAAAATACAGATCTCAAGTAAGAATGATCAGTTGGGTAATGAAGAATGGGTTTAATGAAGGAAGAATGAATCAATTCTTTAATGCCTACTGCTATACCTGCAATAAATTTGGACACAGAGCAAATCAATGTAGATCGAGGAATAATGGAGGACAGATTAATTAGAAAAGTGTGATTTGTTATAACTGCAACAAACCTGGACATGTATCTAAAGTTTGTAAGAGTAAGAAAGGAAAGAAGTCTGCTCCAGAAGAGAAGAGTGAACTAGAAAAGAAGATTAACAAAGAAGAGATGAAGCAAGAGATGGATAAGGTATGGAAGAAGAAAGAAGAAGAAAAATCTGAGACTCCTGATGTGTATGTGCCCTCATCTAGTACAGAATTTAGAATTTAGATATAGCATGGTCTTAGGGGGAGTATTATCAGAAGATTATAAAAACCCCTAGAAGAATGGTGTGTCAGAGGTTGGCACGTGGTTGGAGTGTGAAGAATGATTATTTAGAGGATTTGGAAAAGGAACTAGGGGAAAATATGTTGGTATGAGGATTTGCAGACCAAATAAGGGCTTTCTATGATAAGAAGATTGTTTTCAACAACTTTTTGGTTTCTACCACATTTAATGTGTGTTTAGGGTAAGTTCGATGTTGTATAAGATGAATTTTTCAAGTCTCTTTTGGTTAAATCGTGCTTTTGAAGAGTTTGAATAGAAGCCTAAAATGATTTTGGAGCGAACCTGAAGCATTGTTCAAAGGAATTTGAAGAGTTTATATCAAGTAATCTAGAAATCTTTTCTTTGATTGCAAAAGGAAAGAAGAAAATCAAAGAAGTTTCATTGAATTTAAAGAAAGTACAGTAATGGATAGTGGATCATGTGGTGTCACCCCTCTAAAGTTGAAAAGGATTTAATTAGAAGAATATGATCATAGGAAAATGAAAGAAATTGAAGTAGGGTTGAGTGAAGTCGAATTATAGAACATAAAAACCCTAGGGATGGATTTATGGAGTGAATTTCCATGGATTACAGATAAAGAGGTTTTTTTTTCTTGTTGAATCATCTCAAGGATGGAAGCATTGTTTTGGAAAAACCCTATTTGATCTTGAAGGAAGCAATCAAAGTGATCACTAGATAATGCAACGTTTGAGAACTCCCTAGAAAGAAAATTGTGAAGTATGAAGATGTGGAGGAGCTGACTGGCATCAGTAGAGATCTTAGAGCATTTTTTATTGATTCAATTGTTAGGTATGTTGTGTATGGTATTTCATACAAAATTTATTTCAGAAACTATGAAAGTACAACTTCGGCTATTGTTGTACATATTGCCCATATGATGGTTAAGGAAAATAGACAATTTGATTTATGTAGCTTGTTACTTGAGAATTTTCTTGAAAATGTTTGAATTTCATTGGTTGAGAATTATCCCTTTCACTTCAGATCCTTGTTGGTGTGTCTGGTGTTTTACTTTTTGAATTCTCTACTGGGAAAAGATAATGTGATGTGAGAATCTGGTATCCCTATTGGAAAGAAAATTTATAGATATCTAAAGTCTTTGGAAGACAATGTAAATATGTGCAGATTGTATTTCTCATCTTTGAGAGTATACCCTTGCTCTAGTATATCTACATCAAGTCGATTTGAAGTGGGCTCTTCCTCTGGAAAAAGAGAATTGGAGGGTGTTATCAGTGATTCCCCTCTGGAATCGAAAAGGAGAAAAGAGATAACTAAAGACATAATTGACATTTTGGATGAGAAGGAGAAAGAATATTTCACTAGAACTGAATCCCCTAACCCTAATGACATCCAATCTATGATAGTTGAAGGAAAAATGAAGATTGGTGAACTATGGAATGCTACCTTGCCTATTGAAAAACTGAAAATTGATGATGCTCTGGTAGAATATCTACTTCAAAAAGGTATTCAAGTATCTATTGTTTATGATTTCTTACCAAAAAATATGATTGAGATTGTTGAAGAAAGGATGTTGCTTAAAGGTCTCAAAGGACATAAGATGGGAATCTTGGTTGAAAGGAGATGTGAAAAGGCTAAGTAGAGATTGTCTGGATTGATTGTGGAAACAAAGAAGTGTATTAAAGAAATTTTAGATGTTTACAAGTATTATCTTCGGTGGTCTGCAACTGTAGATAATTTTAGAAGCTGAATTGAAGTTGAAGTGAACATGGGAAAGAATTTTGATATATTTGAAGATAAAGAAGGGAAAAAATGAATAAGATTTGGTGAACTATAGGTTGAACTAATCATTACACAAAGATAGAGAGATGATGTGACAAAGACCTTCTGGATTCTTAAAGAAATTATTGAAGTCCAGTTAGTGCATCTTTCTAAAATTCTTATTGATGCAGAAGATGTTGAGAATCGATGTTTTGTTATAGTTTGGTCACCCTCTTTTACTTTGTTGGGATTATTGGAAAGTACATGCACAAGATTGGAGTTTGTTATATTCAATTGGAAGAAGTTGTATCTAGTTCTCAAGGAAAGGTATAAGAAGGTATTCCAAGTGAAGAATGTCATCTTCACTTAATTTTTGTTTGCTTAAAAGTTCTGGATTGTTAGAATTTTTTTAAAGTTTTTGGAAATCTTTTGAAATTTTGATGTCACCATGTTTACACTCATTTGTGGTGCCCTTTTCCATTGATGTCAAAGGGGGAGAGTGTTGGACATAGTGGATAAATTTAAAAGTTTTTGAGGAAAGAAGGAGAATTTTGTTTCAATGTTGCCATCAATGACAAAGGGGGAGATTGTTGGAAGAATGAGTAGGTTATCTATATGTTGTCATTGATGTCACCATGTTGATAGCTTGGTCTGGTACTCTAAAACTGGTGCGTATAACTGAATTATCTTCTCTAGTGGTTGATCCAGTATTTTTGGTGCCTCTATGGTATTCTAGTCTGTATTTCTCCGCAGTTAACAATTTCTGATTATAGTTTTGGGAAATTACTTATGGATGTTAAAGGCATGCATGATGAGGTTATTTCATGTTCTGGTGCTTGTACAACGAAGTGACATTATTTTGGTTGCATTAAAGACTATTCCTGGCTAACTTGTTAAGTTAATTTTTATATGATATGAAAACTTATGTGTGATCTATTTCTTTGTCTAAGCTGACATAATGTAATGTGCTAATGGTTAAATTGCTTTTTGAAAGTATTTTATGATCTGTTGGAGCCGACAGTTGGTATCTTTTATAAATGAATTGCATCTAATTAGGTCAACCTAATTGATGCCTGCGATGGAGATTGGAGATATATATATATAGCGAACAATTTTTGGGAGAGTGAATGTGTGAATGGTAGTCAGTAGAGAAGAGATAGAAGAAATAGTGAATGAGTAATCAATGTGAAGGTCTAATCAGAAAGGCAGCAGTTGATGTGAAAATGAGCGAAGAATGATGGGTGTAAAGTCTGAATACTAAGCATCTCTAGAACTATATCAGCACATGATAGGTGCATCTTTCTAGTTCATTTTTGGTTGTAAATCCTTATTTTGTTTTGTATAATCTTGTGTCGGTAGTGAGCCTCCTTGTTGGATAGTGAGTCCCTTTTGTAGGCAGTGAGCCTTTGTACTTGGATAGTGAGTCCTTCTTTTGGTAGTGAGCCTCTTTTGAAAATACTATATAGTGTGAGTTAACCCTCACCGTGGTTTTTCCCTTATTGGGTTTTCCACATAAAAATCTGGTGTTCATTGTGTTGATTTACTTTCTGCTATTTGTGTTTCATGCTCACATTTAAATAACATAATAGTGTGGTTGAAGAATTGATAAGTGATAAAGTTCTTAAGTTTGAACTTGTGTGACAACTGATTCACCCCCCTCACAGTTGTCTTGCGCCTGTTTAACATAACAAATATGGTTCCCCAATCAATGGGAGGATAGAAAAGGAAGAATAAGGAAAGCTTAGGATGAAGAAAGATTAATGATTAGGTGATGGGATGCCCTCTCAAGAGGATATGCAAGTTAGGAGAACACAAGTGTGCTCTCAAAATGGAAGGGTGTGATGGGGGATAAGGCTCAAGAAGCAGATGAATTGGAAGATGAAAGAGGATGAAGAGGATGAAAAGAAGGAGAATTTAGATGGAAGAGGATGGAAAGGAAGGAGAATTGGAGGATGATTGATAGGTTATATCATTATATATTAAGCAATCCTAAGATTTAATATTGCAAAGGAAATTATACACCAAGGTATGAAGAACTAGGGCACAACAAGGTAATATTTGCATGGACTTGACACTCAAGCAATGAAAAGCATGATATACAAGATAAGACAATGCCCCATTATACACAAGTTGGGTCCCATCAAGATATAGATATATCAAGGTGGTCGTATTTAGGTGTAGTCATGGGTGATAAGAGAATGATCAAAAGATAAATCAAAACAAAAAACTCACTGCTGAAATGTCATGCATCAAACATATCTCTTGCCAAAGATATGATGATGATGATGATGATGATGATGATGATGATGATGATTGACTGATTAGTTTGCATTAGGCTTGGATAATCACCTAGGCAAGGATTCAATTTGCCTACTCAAGCTTGGATAATCACTTAAGCAAGGATGATTTGTTGACATTAGGCTTGGATAATCACCTAAGAAAAGCTTTGATTTGCTTACTTAAGCTTGGATAATCACTTAAGCAATGCTTTGATAAGGATGATGATGATTGATCGATTGAAAAAAGGAGAAGATGACTAGTTAATGTTTGAAAACCAAGCTTAGGATATGATTTCAATGAGGATTGAATGTCTTGGATGCAATGTTTGGATTGATTGATTGTCAAGTTTGAGGAGCTCAAGATTTTGATTTTGGGTTGGATTTGGGATGATGATTTTTTTATTATTGTTGAAAAGAGATGTGAGGATGATGATTTCTTTATTATGTTTGAGATGGGATGAGTATGGGATAATGGGTTGATGGGTTTGATGTTTGACTTATTATGGATAAGGATGAAGGATGGATTCCAAATACATGAGACTTGAAGGCCAATGTGTTGGAAACTAAGGATATACAAGATCAAATCCTCAACTTAATGTAGATGTGACTTCTACATCTAACACATGGGAAACCATGTGGAAGGGTGGGTAATTATGGATGATGGGATGATAAGATGAATTTAATCAAGGATCAAAGACAAGTCATGATAGGTTTATTATGGATGGATGGATGGAGATTGTAGTTTATTATGATATGGATATATCAAAATGATAATGGATGGGATGAAATCTTAAGAGATGGTGGATAAGAGACTACTACACATGGTTCTTGTTTCTAAGATTTCACCATGGTACTTATCCAAGGCGCCATTGAAGTGGTTTTCACCATTGGATGAATTATTTATCTCTACTATTTTGTTTTATATTTTTTATTATTTTAATTTTTTATATTTTTGAATATTTTTGAATTTTTATATTTCTTGACACTTGATGATGTTTTGATCATTGTGTATGATATTTAATAGATGGATGATAAAGCATGATAAATGGATATGGATGGTATGAGATGGATGATGGAGGATGCTTTATTCTGCAAATAGAGGGAGCTAAGGTAGGATCCCTAATGTGTGCACTACAAGAGTCATTATGCTTCACACATAAAGGAGTTTTGGCAACTGTTGTCAATAGATTTGCACCCTGCTGAATGCAATATTCAGCAACCTACTGAAACATGGAAACCTCCTTCAAATGTGGGTGATCTAAACGAAGGAATCTCCAGAGTGAGCTGGTTCTTCGAATGATAAATTTTACTCTAAGATGTTCTGAGGGAAAAGGGATAAAAGGATGGACTGATAAAACTTAAACCAACTGATGATTAACTTATTACTTCTAACAGAAATTAGATCTTGCCACTCACAACAATTCCTTGATTTACAATAGTTCCTACAATCTCACCAATGCATGATTTCATCAATAATTCATATGAAGATTCAGAGACATCGAATACATCATATAACCTGAAAACATGAAACTCTGTGTAGAAAACTCATAAAAGCAGGACATTAAGGCTTCAAAATGAAAACACAAATCATCAACTTTTGTTACCAATCTTGAGACAAGAAAATGGAAAGGAGAACTTTGTTGTATTACTGAAACTAAAAGAGTGTCAATCTGCCAAAACTGAGTACAAAGGGTTCACAAGCTCAAAAATGCATAAGAGTAGGAACTCCAATCTAAACTGCTAAGAAGGAGAGCTAAAAAGACTAAGTCTTTTGAAAGGCATAACTCTCAAGAAACCCTAATCCAAGCTCAGAAAAAAAATCTCAAGGAAAAGGCTTCAAACTGTCTCAAAAACTGCATAAAAGCATAAAAAAGCATAATGCTTTTATGATCACACTATCAAGCCTCTAAAAATAGGTTGAATATACTTTAAAAGCTAGAAAAACACCTTATCTCTCCAAGATAAGTCACAAATCCGACCAAGAGGAAAAGTCAACAAAAATCTGCTAAAAATAGCAAGAAATCATAAAACAATTTATAGAAGATTGCTTTATGATTCTGCTTTACAGGACTGTAGATTTGCACAATTTATCTATTTTTTGCAATTAAAGATTAAAAATCTTTTACAAAAAAGAACACATCCTTATATCTCCATTACAACATCTGATTTTCTCACAAAATCATAAAAATATTACATAATTATCTTCTCATCTTCTTATCAAAAATTTGTCATTGATTTCTTTAAAATCAACCCAAAAACACAAAGAACCCTAAATGGATAATCATCAAAACCTAACCCTAAATCATAAGGTATTCACTATTACATTTACATTGATAATCCATATTCAAGCCTTCATATTTCACTAAGGCAAAGAAAAAGTCCTAAGACTTAACCATTGTCCTAGGCACATAAAATAAGTCTTAAAAGGCTTAACATATCGACCTAACATAGGAATTTCGGCCCCCCTCAAATATCAAAAGTCAAACTTGGATTAAACCGTAGTGCAAGGATTATCCCATGTGCTATTGACTGAATATTCTAGATCATCATAAGGTTGAATTAGGGTTTCAATCTAAACGAAGTCAAACCCTACTAATCACTTCATTTCGCACTCTCTAGTTTGAAGGAAAAGAGCTCTGCTAGTTATCATGCCACCTCCATGATTGAGTTGAACTCGAGCTTGTGTGCCTTGGGACTTCGGTTCTACCTTCTGACAGTTGAAATCTCATCTGGGTAAGCTTGCTTTTAGAGTATTGAAGTTTCCTTATTCTATTCAAGAAATAAGAAAGGCCATTAAGGCCGCAGACTGTCATACTTATTCTTGACTTCTCCTTTCTTGGTCTTCCTCCTATGAGCTCGAGCTCCATTTGAAAGCTCTATGAGAGAGCTCGTTGGTTATTGCTTTTGCTTCCTATTCACAAGGTAAACTTCTTGTCATAGTTTCGTGGCTTCTCATTCTTGTTCATTATGACCTTAAGGTCATGGCTAACACAACCCCTTAATGTATTTTCTGTATATTTATGTGCTTATTTGGAAGACTTCAAACCTCGGGTTTGAGCTCAATGGTATTTTCCTCTATGTTCTTCGCCTTCACCAGCCGTCCATGCGAGCTCGAGCTGGATTCTTGCTTGGAGTTTCGAGACTTTAATATGAATCTTGTTGCGACCTTGATGATGTTCTCTCAGTCTTGAACTGGTAATTTTTCCCTCAAGCTCGAATCTCTTCATTACTCTTCTGAAACCAGAGGAATCCGTCTTTGTTTTATGAATTTCGGGCCATGTTCAAGCCGCTCCAGATGTGTATTATAAAGAGCACTATTAGAAGTTTTGAGCTCGACCCAAAACCAGAAATTCTCCTCCTTGTATATTTGATAATGAATCCCTTCATGGGTATTGTGAAAATTGAATGAGAGCTGCATTTCTTCCATTTTGAAACTTGAACCACCATAGAAAATTTTGCATTTTATGTCATTTTCTATTTTATACAAGACTTTACATGGGTTATTACTGTAGTTGCTTCTTCTGTATTTTGAAGCTCAACCCAAACAATGGGTACCCTGTAAATTCATTTTTAAAAGCTATGAGCTCAACTCAAGAAAATAACTCCTTCTCTATACCTGTTACCTCACAAAAATTCTCAACTAGGCAGATAGAACAAACTGTTTTGATGTTGATAGGAAAAACCCACATGGATGGCCAAAAATAGAGAAAATATGTGTGTTTACTAGAAACCCCAACGTGGGTACTTCCTGTTTGTCTTTATTTGCTTTCAGAAATGAAAACTCAAGGAGGGAATAACAAAAAATTGTGTGTTTATCTATATTTAGTTATGGGCTTGACCCAAATGACCATGCTTTAGTTGGTGTTTCTGTGTCTTTTTAATTTCCTCCATATAAGTGCTCGACACCTAGAAGAGAAAACAACATTGTTTGAAAACTCCCATATGGAAAAATATACTACTAGTTGTTCTAAAAAAACACACTCATATGGGTAAATTGGAAATGCTGAAAGGTCTGCACACTTCTTTAGCTTTCTTCATGGAAATATTGTAGGCACTATGTTAAACTGAATTTATAATACTTATGAATGCACACATTCCTTTTGAATTACATTGAAAACCTGATTACTCCTTTGGTTTCTTGTTTACATTTATCCTCCAGGTCATTGACACTGAACTCTCTTGCACATAGAAATCCTTTTTAAACTTGATTCTATAGATTACTAGCTCACTGTATAATATGTTCATTATGAAAATGACTCTTATGTGTTCAAATTCTTGTCAAAACTATGCACACTTATCAATCTGATACCTATACTCCCTTGCAGATGTATTTTGAATGAACATTGCACATTTTGATTGTTGTCTTTCACCAAACACTAATACATAACTCTATCTGAACATCCTCTCAGCTAAAGTGAACTATTTGTGCCATGTAGCTTTTCATTAGCTAGTACTTCATATTTAGATACTATATTATTGATGTTTGACATTCAAACAGAAATAGAAACCCCTGCCACATGTCTCTTTATGAAGAAAAGAACCATGGGTTCATGAATGCTGGAATTATATATGCTATTTGTATTGCTTAAATATTGACTTCATGCTACTTTCTCTTCCACTCAAAATTGTTCCCCCTTTGGATTCCTTGACCTTACCATACAACAACATTTTCCTTTTGTTCTTGGACTTTATGTAGAGATTCTAAAGTGAAACATGGTAATATTATTGTGGACTACACTTTACCTGATCTCTTCCATACATGATTAATACCTCTGAGACACCTTTGCTATGCTCGCTCCTTCCTCATTATTCTAGAATGATCATTTCTTATTGCACCCCCAAATGCTGTAATGAATTGCCAGTCAAGCTAGAACTGATAGTTCATTTATCACTTGAGTGCATTGTCCGTCTTTTGTATTCTTAAGCAACATGGTACTCTTCATGCATTTTTATGTTTCACTTATCAAACTATCCTTTAAATCTACTCTCTTTCACGATGAAAATCAAAACAAAACTCTTGATTAAGGCATAATGTATGCCTATTCACTATCCTTGACTATGAAAAGAACACTGATAACTGTAACTTGTACGACATTTATGATTATGATGAACATAGAACATGAACTATGTAGCAATGTTTGATATAAATGGTACTCAGCTGAATTAATTGAGTGAACTAAACTCACTGTTCACTTGTAGCCTTCAGAAAAATAAACCTGATCGTTATGAATGCATAGTTAGTTTAGTAGCTCAATAGATAACTTTGTTTCCTCTTTCAGTTGTATTTTATTTCACTTAACGAATATGACGATGTAATCATTAAATCAGCCCATTTAATGAACAGGGTAGCATGCCGAGCTCTACCCTTGTGGGAGCCCATTTAATGAACAGGGCAGCATGCCAAGCTCTACCCTTGTGGGAGCCCATTTTTCTCCACATGCTTGGTCTTCAAATAATGTTCAGCTTCCTGACTTTACCTATACCTGCACAAGGAAACAAACAATGTTAGCATAAAAAATAGAACATGATGGTCATGATATTGTTATTTCTCCTTCAGCTCATTTCTTTCGTACTGCACTTGATTGATTGTTTCAATGCATAATTAATAGTAGGTTACACTATTGTGGGTGCCTCATGTAGGTTACTTCATAATCGGAGCCACTGACACCCCCTCTTTTCTCTTACAGGTCGACGGAGCACGAGAAGACAAAGGTACACCATTCATCGTCAACCATCAACCAAAATAGGCAATGATGATTATGTTGCTTTCTTATGTGCTTTCTTTTCTGCATCTTCAGTAGTGCAATGTGCTATTAGTGATATGTTGCAACAGTCACATTCCCGGCTTGTGTGGATCTCTGATTTCATCCTTTATGCTTTTCATTTGAAAAGAAAGTGCATTTAAATGAAAATGTTGTAATATCATTCTGATTCTTGAAATCAAATGAAGCCTTGTAAAATATGAGTCTTTTCATGAAATAAATGAAATCATTTAAAATGTATTTTGCTCATTTGCTCAATTCTGTATTTCTATCATTTTTGGAATATTTGAATAGCACTCTGAAACTCCATCTCCTTCTAAAATGCATAGCAGTCACTTGATAAATAATGATAACAATGTGAAACAACATTTGAACTTAAACTGCAATTCCACCTCATGATATAATAACATTTAGCTAGCTCTACCAATTGAGTTGAGGCAAAAGATTGGTAACAACAACCTTTAGATTAAAACACTTCAAGGGGTTGTCATCAAAGGTCCATTGAAATACATTTCCAAGTGGGATGAAATGATAGGATGGATGTATGGATATGGGTAGATTAGGTAAAGTGTACAGGTTGCATGAAGATGATGAGGATGAAGACTTAGGATCAACAAGCTCATTTCTTAATATTTTATTTTGATAGATGCCCCCAGATATTTTGGATGAAGGGGCATGATAGGAGATCAACTTTTTCTCTCTTTTTTTATTTCACTTTTTAATTTTATTTTTTCATTATTCAATAGCATTTGGTTTTTATTTTGACTAGAGGATTGTTCTCAACTTTTCTTTATTTATTTCTTGTCCTTATTCTTTTTGGATGACATTTATTGATCCAAGTCTAGGGAGTGGATGGAGGTGGATGATTTGGATGGAATGGTAAGGATGTGTAATTAATGGAAGATATTGGTGATGTCTTCAATGGACTCTTTAGGACTATCCTTTTCAACATTGTCAATGTCAAAGGAAGCTTGCACATCTTTAGCGAGTTGGAAAGAAGGCTTAGCAAAGGAAACATACCCTAACCAAAGATGCTCAAGATGGGATCATTGTAGCTCGTAGGTGGATTGGAAACGAGAGGAGCATGAGATGGAAGGGGATGATCTTGGATTTACTCCATAAAATCATGATAAAAAAGTGGATTATCATAGGTATCATGATCAAACATATGATTAACATGGACATCAAAAGATTAGTATGAAGTGGATAGTGATGGAGGAGATTGGTATGCATGGGAATCTATGTGGAAGGCCCCTAGTTCATATTCTCCAATTCCAAGGTTTTTGATCTTAACCTTGATCTCTGGGAAAGTGTGAGAGGCAGGTAACGATGAAGGATCAATGTATGAAGATGAATATGGTGATGTGGTGTTGGTAGGTAAATGTTGAGAATGGGCATGACTACATTGTAAGAATTTGCAATATTAGAATGGACTTAGATTAGCATAGATAGTCACTTCAGTTTCATTGTGGGGAACTTTATGCATTGATTGAATGTAGATGGAATGACTTGCATGGCATGGATCTATGGGTGGCCAAGGAGGATGTTATGGGGGATATCAAGGTCTAAGATTTGGAAAGTGATTTCAATTGTAGCTAGTCTGACCTAGATGGGTAGTTTTATAGAGCCTTTAGAGTCACACTTAGCATCATCATATTATTTGATGGTAATTTTAGTTTGGGGTTCAACAACATCATCAGAATATCCCAACTATTTTATTAGAATCAAGCTACAAAGATTAAGTCCTAATCCACCATCTACTAGGACGTGTTTGACTATAGTTTTATGGATATGGGCTTGAAGGTATAATGGATTTTTATGAGATGGATTAATGTAAGGCATGTATTTAGTAAAAAAGGTGAGGGATTTTGGAGATGATAAGTTTCCTATCATGGCTTGAAATTGAACAAGATCAATGTTATTATGGACACACGATTCATGGAGGGATTTCTGAAGGAGGTCCTTGTGGATGGGGGATGTTTTAAGTAGCTCAAGGATAGATAGTTGTGCTAGTTTTTTTTTCAAGTGGTCAAGGATTCTATATTGATGTGTAGGTTGAGAGGAGGGTGAAGCTCCTTAGATAATGATTCAACCATGTCAAGGAGGTGATGGCACAATTAGGTGCTTCGATAGTTATAGTGGCTACTTGGGAAGGAATTTGTTTGATATGACCAATGATAGAGTCAAAGGAGATATTATTGTTGTAGTTATAAGGAATTGCATTGTATGTGAAATTTTTTGTTGAACACCCAAAATACTAAGATGGGGGTGAATTAGTATTCCATTAAACCATTTTAACACTAGCCATCCAATTACCAAAATGTATTTAACTGCAATGATGAGTGAAAGCATGAAATAGCCACAAAATCAGATGACACAAGAACACTAGGACTTTTACATGGAAAACCAAAAATGGTAAAAACCATGGTGAGGGTTAGCTCACAATATATTATATCTGGATATAGTATATTACAAAAATGCTCACTGTAGGTGGACTCATTGTCCACAAAAAATAAGATAGAAGAAGAAAGGGGTGTCTCACAACCTTTTGAAATGTTACAAATGCATCTAAAATATGTTGGGATACAATTCCAATGAAGTGCAAAAATAATATTTTCATTGATTTGGATCAATGCTCTACCCTGCTTTGCATTTGCACACTTTGTAATACAATTTGCTCAACTCTGATCAAATTTGCATCATGTATGTCACTTTTTTCACATTACTTGTACCATGCTCACTCTCTTCTCTAGAACACCAAAATCAATCCATTATTTATATGCACATCAAGTGTAACTTCAATTAGGTTGGCCTAATTAGAAGTAACACATAATTGAACTTGTCATTCTTAAAATATTTCATCTACATATCGTGCCTTAATCCAAAATTGAATTCACCTTAAGATAGGTTGGGATGGAGCTATAAAAGATCTTACATAGGACAACACTTATTTTATTATCAACACATGTTAGGTCAGCCTCAAATAAGACCTAAACACAAGACTTCCATATGTTTTACACAATTTATCAAACATGTGACACAACACTCAATCTTACTTTGAATTCCCACTCAATCAAAATCAAAAATATTATCTTCAACATCACAAAAAAAAAAAATTATCCATGAAGGAATGCAAAATCTCCCACATCGACACTTTGTACAGAAAATAACTATAATATACAAAACTAAGCTCTGTCAACCATATCTTCCTAAATACTTCACCAAACCACATGAACTCTTGGATTTAGATGTATCTAATGATCATCAAGACACTGTTAGAATTGTAGAGTGACATCTCAATTTACTTTGGAGTGAGGACCAAAAAACTGACTCACTGAACCATTGTATTGGAAGATTTGACACTTAGACATTCCCTTTTGTAATTTTATTTATCAAACAAACTTATCCAATACAAAAGTCTTCAAAGATGCTTCCAAGTCATACTGGAATTATCCAAAAAAATGTTGACATCAATGAAAACATTGGACCATACAAAATGTACATACCATGATCATGTTGCCAGATAGCATCATCAATGATAGACTTTTAATAGTTTTACCATAATTATGTTGAGGAAAATATTGTTTGTATATACCCAAGTTTTCATTAGGGGATGTATGGCCTTTGATAGAGATTTTTCCTCTATTAGTAATATCTTGGATGGAGTTCCTAAATTTCATGCATGAGGAGGTTTTATGTCCATGGACCCTATAGTAGTCACAAAATTCATGTTCTTTGTACCAAGAGGGTTTAGGCATATTAGGAGGAAGGGGTTTGACGGGTGGTAATTGGATCATGTTGTCTTGAATGAGCTTCTCAAGGATGGGTTTGATTGGTTCACCTAAGGGGGTATATTCACATCTAGTATGTCATTTAGGTTAACCTTTAGGGATAACCACATGTTTTTGGGGAGCTAAATTGTTGTGAGATGATAATGGTGGAGGTATTTGGATATTTTGAACATTTTTTGAATTAGTAGCAACATCATTGACCATATTTTTGTTTTTATTTCAAAAATAGGATTTGTCACTAGATTGGGGATTGTTGTCTTTACCTTCTTTGTATATCTTGACTAGGCCTTTACTAATAAAGGAATATTATATGGTTTCTCCTTTTTTTATGATCCCATCAAAGGAGTGAGCACATTGCATATAGATATGGAATCCCAATTCAATGTTGAGGTTCTCAATAAAGATAATGATGAGTTGTTTCTTAGGTATGGGACATGCAAAGTGACAAGCAAGAGGTCTCCATCCTTGCAAGAATGAGGCAAAAGATTCATTATTATTTTGTTTGGTATTGAAAAGATCCATCATGGTGATATTATGTTCCATGTTATATTAAAAGTGAGTGACAAATTTATTTTTGTGTGATTGTCCCATAGGGGAGGTGAGTGAACCAATCAAGGGCTTGTCCACCCAATCTTCTAGGAAAGAGCCTCAAGAGGTAGGAGTTAAGATAGGAGACCTATTGGCATGCAATGTAGAAATTTTTTAGATGTTACCTGAGGTCTCCCTTTACCTTGTACTTGTCAAATTTATACATTTAAAATTTTTGGGGAAATGGGATCATGGTAATGGACTTGTCAAAAGGATAAGGACATAATCCTTGGAAGGTGTAAGATTTCTTGTGATGTCCTAGTTGAAGTTTCTTATGAATAACTTTAACAATAGAAGATATAATATGAAATATGCTACAAATATTTGATAATAATATGTCACTTTGAGGGGGAAAACTCCTAATCCACTTCAAGGGGGATACCTCCAATATTATTCAATAATAAATCAATACTCTACAAAATCTCCCCCTATATGCCATGAGTTTTTTTAGGATTCCTATGAAATTTGAAGAGAAAATGGAGCAGATAATGAGAAGATTTTTGTGGTCAGGGAATGAAGCTAAAGCTATAATTCCCCTTGTTTCGTGGGATCTTGTATGTAGGCCAAAGAAGTGGGGTGGTCTAGGCATTAGAAATATAAGATCTTTCAATAGGGCCTTACTGTCAAAGAACATTTGGAGACTCAATGGGGAGGTGGGTTAGTCCTCTTTGGTCAAAAATAAATATTTGTCTTGAGTGGGGAGACCTTGGGACCTTCTAGTATTTGATGTTATTCCCTTGGGATCTTGTTTTTGGAAAAATATTATCCCCTCTAGGAACCTTATTTCTAAAGGTGGGAAGTGGTTGTTGGGTGATGGTTCCAAGATTCTATTTTGGGAAGATGCATGGTGTGATAACGAGACTTTGATCAACTACTTCCAAGATTCTATTTTGGGAAGATGTATGGTGTGATAATGAGACTTTGATCAACCACCCGTGGGCCCCTCCTATTGTTTCTATTTGTAAACACCTATTTGGTAATATAGTGGCTAGCTATATCCATAATGGTTCGTGGAAGGAGTTTCAGTTATGTGATCCTTCATTGTTTTTTCTTCAGGAGTTTCTTACTGGCACTAGGGTTCCCCAATTTTTGAGACCTGATCATGTGATTTAGGCCCCTTGTGCTAATGGTAATTTCGTTGTGGCCTCAATCTTTGTCAATTCCTTGGAGAAACATAACCCTTGTCCCTTTTGGGGGAAATTGTTGAATAAGTTGTTGATCCCTAAGGTGAATGTCTTCTTTTGGCTTCTAATGCAAAGAAAAGTGTTCACTCAGGATAATATTTGTAGAAGGGGATTTGTTATTCCTAATAGATGTGTGCTTTGTGAATCCAATGTGGAGAGTTCCTTTCATCTCTTCCTTGGTTTTAATTTTTCTTCTCTCATCTGGAGTAAGTTTCTTGCTCTTTGGAATTTGGATTGGGTTTTCTTGGGATCTCTTAGTAGCTTTGTTGATTAGTGGAAGTACCCTTCTTCTTCCCCCATTATTTATAGGCTTTGGGAGCTCATGGCCCTGTATATTGCTTGGGGCATTTGGAAAGAAAGAAACAATAAAATATTTTAGGATTCTAAACTCAAGGTGGCAAGCATTTTTATCAAAATTTGTAGGGCTATTTTGGAATTTCTTTCTCTTCATGGCTCTAACTCTCCATGGTGTGCTACATCCTCTTGCATGGTTGGCTATGATTTATTGGTAACCACTAATTGGAGGATTTCTTTTTTACCGTTTGAGGTTGTTAAGTTTAGCATTAGTGCTAGATTGAGTACTAAGTGGAAGGCCCCACCTCTAGGGTGGGTTAAGATTAATTTTGATGGGATAGCCAAGGGTAACCCTAGGTCTGCAGGTTGTGGGGGGTGTTGAGGAATGAAGTTGGAAGGTTCTTGGGTGCAGTGGCACTCCCTTTGGGAAATCAATGGACCAATCACCTTGCAGAAGTCGAGGTTGTGTTCATCAGTATTAAGTTTGCATTGGACAAGGGCTACTCCAAGCTTTGGGTTGAGGGGGATTCAATTAACATTATTAAATGCCTACATGGAATTTAGAATCCAAGTTGGACAACTGATCATTTGATCGAGGATGCTATAATGATGCTTAGATCTTGTGAGGAAACTCGTGTCACTCATATCTATAGAGAAGGCAACTCATTGGAGGATTTATTTACTAATGAGGTTGTCAGGATTAATGATTTTAAGGAATGGGAGGGGTACTCCCTCCTTCCCAAGGATTCTAAGCTTTTATTATGAAATGATGGCTACAAGTCTTGCCACAATAGTGTGTCTCACTTTTGGGACATGCTGATTTTTGCCTAAAATCACTTTTTTTAGAAAAAATAATTATTTAAGCCTTGAGAGGTTCCATCTAAACATTTTTAATTGAAGAGGGATAGGTAAGACCCCCTTAGATATAACCGCCTTGGATAGAACCCTTCTAGTATTAAATCATACCCACAATGGAGTCTCCTTCGCACCTATCAAAATGTTGGAAAAAAAACACTTTCTTTACCTTTTAAGGGATTAAATAATGTCATTTAGAAATTATATTTTACAAGATTGTAGCCCTTGAAATGAGATTTCCAACAAATATAGTTTTTTATATTTTTTCATTTTATCATGTATTTAATTTTTAATTTCCACTAAACATAGGTTTTTCTTCAAACATCAAGCTCTTTGTTCGCAGAGGTGGAAAAATAGTAAACCATTGTAAAAAAACTCAAAAAATACCCTTTCCCTAGGTATTGATGTACTTGTTCACCAAAAAAGGAAAAAAGGTATTTCAATATATACACAACAAGTTATGTTGTATGACACACATGTATGTCCAAATTATAGTTACCCTGACTTCAAAAATTAATTATAAAATATATATGTAAAAAAAAATTATGGAAAAATATCCTTTCCCTATATATTGATGTTGAGAATCTATATTTCAAAAATTAGAATTTTATCCTTTATATAAAAAATGTTATGTTGTATGACAAACGTTACTTTCTGAAAATGTTGTTTTCTGTTTAAAACTAGTTATCAAAGGAGATGTTGAAAGATTCATGATTTATTTTGGAAATTTGTAAAATATATATATTTAGAATCTACACACAAATTTCCACAAATCACTAGTTTTCATCATCTTCAAATTCTTAACAATTTAGTTGCTATAGGTCTCACAAGATGAAGATTCAGTTAAAAATATTGATGTGAATGTCCATCTTGGGAAAAAAGTGAGACACAGTATTATGATTTTCCCCTACGATTGAGCTCATTTTATGGATTATTAATATCATTATTGTCTACATTATCGTTGCACGCTTTGTGGGTGTTGCTTTTCTTGTTTTCTTTCAAATGGTCATATCTTTCCTGGGGTTTCAATTTATGGTGAATGTGATCATGGAGGGTGACCATAGCAGGATCAAGCCCCACTCATGTGCAATATGGAGGAAGGATCATAAAATTTGGAGGATTTTAGAGCATGGTAATTTTAGGCCTTTCCTAGAAAGGCTACATGACCATAATCCTAAGGCTTTTACGGATTTTGTCAACTGTTGGCATAATCATAGGTTATAGGTAAGGGGAATGGATTTTTTGATTAATGAGGAGTTTATCACTTCCATTATCGGATTGTTGTTGGTGGGTCATAAATTCTTCAAGGAGAGGAAGATTAATGAGGATGCCAAGACCAGTTCTTCAAAGATGATGAATGGAAGAAGCTAATTAAGATGCCTTCTTGGGGCTATGAATGGATGTCTCTGAAGAAAATTTGGGTTAATGTAACAGAGGCCATCATGCGGTATGTTACCTTAGATGGCCGGTTTACTGTAATTTCAAGTCACCATTGCACCTTGTTTAATCATTTCAGACATGGGTTATATATCTGGTTCCCTTTCTTTCTTTTGTCTTCATTGGAAGTGTCAGTTTATGCTCATCTGAAAAATAGGAGGGATCTTGTTCTTCATGAGGACCTCATACTGCTCATAATGGAGCATGTGAGAGCCCTCATCCTCGCCAAGAAGATTAAAGGAAAGTAGAAGGCTATCAGTGAAGATTCCCTCTCGACTGGTTCAGATACCAGTGTTGTTGGTGAGGAGGAATGGAATGAAGAGGACGAGGGTGGGTCTTCGTCCCCTATAGAGGCCCCTTCTAAAAAGAGAAAGAAGGGGAACATCAAGGGCGAATGTGCTACTAAGAAGATTTTTTTTATAGGAGTCGAAGTCCCATTCTGTTGGTAATGGCATTGATGTAGTTTATGGGGGTTCTCAATTTGAGGGAAATATTGTGTTTAATGCACAGGATTTTTTTGTGGACAATCATAAGGAGGAAGGCATGCCTGATAATGTTGGGGATAAGAAAGCTAAGGAAATGTCATGAAGGACTTCCAAGCATATTGCTAAGTTGAAAAAACAAGTTGGGAATAATGATTTGAAGGGTACCGAGGACCAAAGTAAGGAGAAGGGTGTTGAGAATACTGCTATTGAAATCAATGACTCTCCTATTCAAAAGATGCCCAATGTGGAGCTTTTGGTGGGAAGCCTATGCATGAGGAAGAGGGTATTAATTTGAATCCTAGTAAGCTAGAGCCATTAGAAAGGTGAATCCTCTCTCTGAGGATTTCTCATACCTAAACGATGACAATACTTCAATGTTTGAGCTTTCGAACATGGCTCATGCAGGGGCTACTGGCACTTTCAAGCTAGCCAAGTGAACATTGCAAGAATTTAATAGGTTGAATATCAAGATCATGGGTTTGAAAGAGAATATGTAAAATATGTTGAAGGGTAATTCCTTGAATATTTTGATTGAAATACTAGTGGACTTAGAGTGTTCCTTTATGGATTTCAAGTCCCTGTGTGAGCAGTGCCTCTCTGAAATGGACGCTAAGATTAATGATACTAATGTGGACATCAAGAAGCTTTTGCAAGTTAGCCATAGTTCAATCAAGAACAGTGTTGAATCCTTGGAGGTCCTGTTTCACAAGATAACTCAACTAAGGGAATATCAACTTTACTTTGCAAAGTTGATGGAGAAGGACTAGACTTCAAAGGGGAAGGGGAAGAAGGTCAAAAAGGCTGAGGCAAAATGCCCTTGTACAAGAGGTAAGGGTAACCTGAGGAAAACCTTTGAGGAAGAGAAAAAAGAACTGATGGACATGGTTGAACTACATTGTAACCAAGAACTTGACACGGCTAACACCTTAAAGAACATGAAATAGTGTCCCTTTCTGCATTTTTTTTGTTTCTATCTTTTGCTGATGTTTCTCTATTTTTTGGTTGTTTTTTTGTTGTTGGTTGTTGTTGTTGGTTCAATGTCTCTATCTATGAGCAACTTTTCGTCTATTTTTTGTGAAGGTTTTTGGGTCCCTTAAAAAAAAATTTCCCTTATAATCAAAACATAATGATAATAACCTACATGTACCTCCTATATATACCATACTTATGCCTAAGATATCACTTGGACCAACCTAGATAACCCTATATAAGCCTTAGGCTGACCTAAATAACTAAATAGCAATATAATAATGATATATGACTTAATTAAGAGTTAAGGTAGCCACAAGTTGACTACTCATAACACTATACACACTATAAGGGTAGGGGCATAACAAATTCCCTTAAGGGTATCCTTGATTTGTTGCACATCTTGGGCTAAAGTACTTGTGAAATTGAAGGGTGGTGATTAATAGTTGGAAATGGGAGGTTGAGAGGATAATATGTGTTGGAATTTATAAGAGGAGGAAATTGGATTGGAAGATTGGAGGTGTTGATGGGTAGATGAGATGGGATTATAAATTTGGAGATGATATGATGTGTTAAATGGTATGGATGTTGAGATGTGAAGAGAAGGGATGGAATGTTGAGGTTGAGGGATATGTGATGAAATTTTTTGGGTGTGAGAGGGGATTTTTATATGTAATTTGGATGTAAGATTAATGGATTGAGATGATATGGGGAGATTAGAAGAAGGTCTAAGTTATGAAGGGTCATGAGGATTAGAAGAAGAAGGAAGATAGGTGGGATTATGATGAATAGAAGGTTGGAGTGTAGAAGGAATTTTTTGGATGATATAAGATGTTTCAAAATCATGGGGGTAATTTGACACCATTTTTCTAGAATAAGGATATATTGGTTGAGATGCTTCATGATATATCTATGCATCAAGTTCATGGCTTGGGTATCTTGGGGAAATTCCACTAATGATGTTGGTGAGTCTTAGTCACTTGAATCATGATCATGTATGATGTAGGATGGAGATGGAAATGGGTTCTCCATGGGAATTTTATGGACTACCACCTCAAAGAATGTATCATGAGATAACAAGGGGAACTCTTGGGAGGCCATAATTTGCTTTCTAGCTTGGGAAATTGTGATAGGCATCCAAGAGAGAGAGACCTAGGAATGATGAGATTGGACAAAAATGATGGGATAGACCTTGGATTTGAGATGATGGAGATGATAATGATGAAATGAATGGAAAGGGGATAATGATGAAAAGGGGATAATGATGAAAAGGGAATAATGATGAAAAGGCGATACAAGACTAATAGTATCTCAAACTAAACTAGATCCTTGGATTGATAATGATGGGATTTTTGCTTACACTAGACTTTGATAATTGTCTAGGAAAGGCTTGGATTTTCTCACTTATTATTGAATAATCACTTGATTAAGGCTTGGATAAAGGATCCTTTTTCTTTCCTAAGCTTGGATAATCACTTAGGAACTAGGCTTAGATAATCACCTAAGTAAGGCTTTCATGGGGATTTTGATAAACTCTTGACAAGATTGATATTGATAGGATATAATATGGATTATGATTGGATGATAGGTCAAAGATGATAAGGATTTGATTGGATGATAAGATTGGTCAATGATTAAAGATAATGTATATGAAAGATAAGATAGATTGATTATGATAGGTTATGGATTAGATATGATAGGATATGATGGAGATTGGATATGGAGATAAGAAGGATCAATTATGAAAGAAATGATGATAGGATGATAAAGATAGGATCAATGGTCGATAGACCAATGTATAAGGATGATGGTTGTGATGACTAGGGTATGATAATGGATGATATTGATAAGATAAAGGAAATATGATAGATTTTGGATGGAAATAATGCAAATGGTTGATGTTTCAAGAGAAATGATGGTTTAGGATAGGTTTCCCAGGTTTGATCTAAGGATGCAAAGGTCAGGCTTACAAACTGAGGTCTCAAGATGGTCAAATGGTAATGAAATGACAAAGGAACAACTTCAGATGATAGAGGTGCCTCAAGATGATGCACAAGTATTGAGGGATGATACAAAAGCATGGTTTGATAGTCTAAGATTTATTTTGATGATTTTTGGTAAGAGACAATCAAACAAGAAGACACAATGACTGTCTTGAATTTCAATGAGATAAGGATTTAAGTGGATTTACTGGTTTTACACATGAAAACATGTCAAGCACAATAGCACAACCCTACATTTATTCAAGTAGGTGTGTTAAATTAATATGGTCCCATAAACTAAAGGCTAATACCTTCAAATGAATAGGTAAACAAGGTATTCAAAGGTTATGTACCACCTTTACACCCCTTACCTTAGAAGGAAAAGGTCCTGCCAAGGGATAACTGTCACCTCGACAAGAGAATGTATATGGTGAATAACTTTGGGAATGATACTATACCCTAACCACTAAGCAATGGTTGAAAGGTCTTAAAGGTTTATATAAACAAGGTTTTTAGTGGATCTATAAATGATGATCTCATCTAATAGTGCCTAAGATTAGGAGGCTCTCTCCTTCTCTCATCACCAAACAAGTCTTAGTGGGAAGGGTCTTGTGGCTTGGCTTGAACGATGCTAGCTACAATTTGAGGTAAAAATTTCACTCTCCCCCATTTATATACCCCACAAAAAAAATTGTTTGAGTTCATTGTTGAGTTGATCAAATCCCCAAGCAGAATTCCTAATGGGAAATACTATACTAGGTGTTTTTGGTCATCTAAGATCGCACGAAGCGCAAGGGGAGAATATACACACATGCTAGCAAGCCTTGGTATAACAATAAAAGCATAAAAGAAATGAATAAATGTGATATTTTTGATCTCCAAGATCACACTAAGTGCAAGGAGAGAGCATACATCTACACACTTCCAACATGGAAAACAATGTTTATTAATCAATTGAGCTACTTTAAATGCCTAGATTAGTGAAAAATAAAACCTTGGGCCAATGAATCTACATCAAAATATTAGTAATCTCAATGATAATTATCTTTGACAATTTTTAGATAGTTTCACCACTTGTTAGTTACTAAAAAATTAAGGTTAGATGAGAAAAATGACTCAAAAACACTAGAAATTGCAATTTGAAACAAAAGCACAACTTTACTTTATAGAGTTACCACTTCATGCAATAAAAAAATAGCTTGGTGATAAAAAGGCACAACTTGGTGATACAGAGGCACAAATATGTGAAACAAATGCACAATTTCACAAATAGAGCCCCAAAATGATCTTTGAGAGCCAAAAAATAAAGTTTTTGCCAACCTAGTTGAGAAATCTACAAGATAAATAAATAGGATACTTGAAAAAAAAATGATATAGCAAAATAATGTTAGGTTATATGCCTAAAATATCTCAATATGAATCACACCCTATATCTCCTAGAAAACTTGCAAGAAACCCTAGTTTGATGAAAGGATAGAAACCCTAATTTTTACAAGGAAAGAATGAATCAACTTGTAAAAAAGAGTGTTAGAATAATTAATTCTTTCAAAATAAGGTCTTAGAGGTTAGGAAAACTCTATATCTATCAAATTGATCAAATGTAATCCTTAGAACAAAAGCATAGTTTTGGGGGATAGAGGTGCCACTTCGTAGAACATAGGCACCACTTTATGTAAAAAGGTGCATCTATATGAGACAAAGGCACCTTTTGTGAAACAAAGGTGTAGGTGTCACTTTACAATATGGGACCAAAAAATGACCTCTGCATCATAAAATCTTGCAAAAAATTCACCAAAAAAGGGTTAAAAGGGACATGGGTCCCACCTAACTTGCTAAAATGAAGAGGATGAGAAAATATTGAAGGAAAATAAAAGAAGACAACATAAATAAAAAACACAATACCTTCACCTAGAATATTTTCTTCTCTCCTTGATGAGTAGAAATGGAGTGCACCCTTATTCTATTTGATTCGCTCTTTAATTGTTGATATGTGGATTGCTCAATGTTGTAGCATAACCTTGATATGATTTGATAATGACAATGATAAGCTTGATAGACTTGATGTGATAAAAATGATAGAATGTAGGTTGGATGATGGATTCTAGATATGAAAATGAAGGATGAGAGCCTCTAGATATAGTCTTGAAGAGGCAAAATCAATGGCTAGAAATGATTGATGATGGATGGCTAAAATTGAAGGAGGATTAGGGTTTGGATCAAGGATGCAATCATATGAAAAGTGTTATATGATGGATATGATTTAGGTTTAGGATAGGGATAAGGAAAAAAATACTTATGGAAATGGCTAGGATTAAGAGGTTAAATGAGATGAATGGATAAGATGAAAATATTTGGTTAGGTGTCTAGTTTAAATGAATCTAGACAAGGAGTTAGATATGTGAAGGGGACATTTATCATATGAGGATAAATTTAGATTATGATCCATGTGAACAAGATTAAGGGCTAGGATTTAGGTGGAAAAGGATAGAGGATAAATGGGAATTGATTAAATAAGTGAAGTATTTAGTTAATTAATGGGATCATGATGAAGGGATAATAATTAAATAAATCAAATAAATTTATTTAATTAAAGGACCATGATAAAGTTGGGAAGAAAGAAGTAATAGATATTTATTTAATTAATGGCTTAGGATAGGCTAAATCAAGTGTGGTTGGGTAAGGTCAGATTTTAGGTGTCTAAAATCATCATCCAATATCCTTGTGCAACATTATCTATGAAATACTCTCCAAGGTTGTGGGAAAAAGATTAAATAAGACCCTCTTGGATATCATCATTGAAGAATAAAGAAGTTTTGTGCTTGGAAGATACATTTTGAATGGAGTCATCATTCCTCAAGAGGCCATCCACTTATCTCAATCATTAGAGAAAATTATATTCTTGTGAAATTAGACATCAAAAAAGCCTATGATTAAGTGAACTGGAGGTTCTTGTTCAAAGTTCTTAAAGCCTTCAAGTTTGAGAAATTTTGGTTGGATTGGATTTTCAATTTTATTTCCAATCCCAAATATTCATTTCTCATTTATAGCTCTCCACAAGGCTTCTTTGAAGTTTCTAGAGGCTTGCACCATGGAGACCCACTATCTCCATTTCATTTCATCATGATGGCTAATGCATTGGGGAGATCATTCAATATCTTGGTTAGGAAACTATAAGGTATCCCAATCACTAGTAATCTCCCTCCCATTTCCCACCAATAGTTCATAGATGATACCATGATGTTGAGTCTTACAACAAGCAAAAAGATGTCAAATAGGAACCACTATAGCATGGGTAGTTCAAGCTAACTTTGACAGGGTCTCTAGGGGAAATATAGGTATATTAAGTGCATGTTGCATAATACAAGAATAGGAAGGAAATATGATCAGTAGCATGTCAAAAATACTACCAAATGGCACTAATAATTAGGCCAAGTTGCAAGCACTCATACTAGAATTGCAATTATGCATAAAATTAAAATTAAACAAAATTGAAATTGAAGGATTCCTTGATCATTGTCAATGTGATAAGAAAAAAAACTATACAAGTATGGAAACTTAGAGCTTTAATGGAAACACAAATTGGTGTAGCAGTAAAGTTGGACAATTATACAACAAAAACATTTACTGTGAGGCCGACTTAGTGGTTAATGACCTCACCAACTTGGTGGTTGATGAGATCGATCGATTGGAGATTATGTCAAATCATTAGATGTGGAGTAATATCCTAGTGATAGGTGATTAGATATACCACTTTTGGTAATTATTCATTGAATTCCTAATATAAAGTTTCAATATGGCCAAGGATAGGATCATGAAGGCATTCGTTTTCATTAATACCCATGTAGTTGAGATTGAGGAACATTATTATAAATTGAAATGCATGTTTTATTTTGTTTCATAAAGAAACAAGTGTGATCTCAAGAACAAAAGGTATGGACACTCCAATCCATCTCACTAGCTCTCAATGATAGATGGATTTTCTCAGGGAAGTCACAGATACAAGGCTTAAATGTGTATTCAAGACCCACCATGGGTTGATCTTGCATATTATTAAAGGGGTTTTGGGGGATGATTTTTATGGGCCCTATAATTGGCTAGTTTCCTTTTATTGTTTAATACTTTTCATCATCTCTTTCTACTAAGTTTCAAGACATTACTAAAAAAATTTGATACCTTTTATATACTTTTAAGCAGTTTTAGTATATGGAAATGGGAACATGTTATGTTGATATGCGTAAATATGAATTCATGAATGTCTATGGAATTTATCAGGTTTTTATGTTTAACTTATGATTGTTGATAATGACGATGGCTTAGGAATAGAACTAACATTTGCAGCAAGAAGAACTATCAACTCGTAGCAACAGGTTTCTCAGCTTGCAACATAAGGACTGTAGATTGTTGCAGAGGAGTCAACCAACTGGGGCATGATAGATTTAGAAGGAAATAAAGGTGATCATTTATTGATCAACCCATGAGTCACTAAATATTACTCTTACTCACCAACTAAGATAGCTAGGAGGAGTCTAATTACAGCAGGACTGATTTATGACAAGACTATTTTGCGAACACATTTTTGTTATGACGATTAAGATGTTAGACATAGAGTTTGTATTTAGTTTTTCTACTCCTATTTCAAATATTTATTATTTTTTGTTTCAAACTTGATCCTCTTCCTCTCTTTAAGGGAGAGTTAATAGTTGTTTAATAAGTTTGTTTTCAGTCAATGAATATTGAAAATCCTTGCATACCCTATATAGAAGGATCTTCTGTCAAGGAGGATATCTTGTTAGATAGTTACCTAGTTATCTAACTTCCATTATTACTCAATAGTTATAATAGTATTATAAATATAATGTGTGTTATTGAATAAATATTTTCAACAAATTTCCTATGGGATTTTGTGTAATAGTTCTATGTTAAGATGTACAATAAAGAGAATTGATTTGACATTATGATTTGTTGAGTAAGTGTTTGATAAATCCTATGGAAACAACAACTCAAGAAAGGGCCACTTGAGGTACTACTAAACCACTTTAGTTTTTGTTGTTAGATTAGATAATGCATTGTTGAATTCAATTGGTAGTTTTCAATTATATATTTATGAATGCATGTGTTGTAATTCATGAATTGGATTCTATAACTTAACATTTGGTTTCATACTTCAGAGGATTAGCTAGGTTAGGACATTGCAGTTTAATAGTTAATAGTTACAGTCTTAAGCATTAGGTACCCATAGCAAAAGGTCGTTGTTTATATTATTTTTCCCCTATTTTATGAATTAGAAGTTTTATTCCAATTTCCAACTTTTATTGTATTTGCACATGTTTATTCACCTATACTCCACTGATGTAGGATGTCCAAAATCTGTGAATGCATATATTTTTCCAACACTATCTAAATTTTTATGATTCCCTAGTTGATAATTTAATGCAACCCTCTTGTGAAAGATGAAATGTGCAGTTAGGGATTCTTAGGTCCTTTGAGATGTGTGTATACCCAGTAGCACTAAGTTAATTAGGCATTACAGTGGCTCCATATTTTTGGAGATGCTTTCAGGGATGGTGCTAAGTTCAAGATTCTTTTGTGTTTTTCAATTCCTTTCAAGCTTTCATAGTATAGTAATTTTGTTTTAGCATTAGGGTAAATAGGTATTTTAAACATCAACAGAAACACGAGTTACTAACAATGTGAAATAATCACTGCTCTAAAGATTTAAAACCATTGCATGTGGAGGAAAAGAGACACTCTAGGAATATTTCTCCCCTCAATACATGAAGCAATTGAAGAAACTGGTGGACAAAGCGAAGAGATTGAGGGGATCAATGAGGAAGAATCACCCCTTACACTGGTAGCTCCACCAATCATAGAGGATACTTCCCAAATACATTGAGGCATCATAGGTGATGTGATAGCGAAAGATCCACTAGAGCATGTAACATTTGAATTCCTAATATCCAACCAAGAGAGGGTTGTTGTCCTAAAGAACATACCTCCTTCAACACTCCCTAACTTCTATGGACTGGTTACTAGGGATCTAAACACCTTTATTTTTTAGTTTGATGTGTTATGTTGAAGCTATGACTACACCATAGATGCTCACTGACTCAAATTTTTTCCAGCTACACTGAAAGATGCTACTCTACATTGGTTCACGGGGTTGAGAAGATATTTTGTTCCCAACTAGAATACAATGAAGACAAAATTCCTTGAGAAGTACCAGGATTATTATAGAGGCACAAACAAAAATATGGATGACATATTTAGGATGTCACAAATAAAATATGATCCATTAGAAGATTATGTTGAGAGGTTTCATTTTTGTCTCAAGAAATCTCATCAAAACAAGCTTTTTGATGAATCCTTAAAATTGGTGTTTTTAAGGGGAGTTCATGAAGACTATATGGATTCCATCAATCTCATTTAAGTAGGGGAAATCTCACAATTACCCTTTGATGATATTTGTAAAGTGTACAAAAATTACTCTAAGTCATTCATTAAGAAGACCAGGGGTGACAAGACCCCTTCTCTCAACAAATCATCTAGTGGAGTTTCAAGGGTAGAGCTTAGCAATCTTCTAACATGAAGGAGGAAAAAATTAGCCACTTAGCTACCCAACTGGATTCCCTCCATATCGAGAATAAGTAGGAAGAAGCAAAGGAAACCCTCACATAATTCTATCCACACTACTGCTAGAAGATAAATTGCAAGTGCAAAAATTTGGCCAACATAGTTGAAAACAAGTAAGGGAAGCCAAAGTTTCATGCCTTGGAAGATGAAGAATGTCAAGTGTTTTACATCGCTCAATGCAAGGCATGAAAACCAATACAAGGTATGCCACAAGATCCCTTGACCTATAATATGCCATTTCAAGGTAGTAATTCAAACTTCCCATATTGGAACCCTCAACCCTAGACTAATATATAAAATCCACAATGGCCAATACCTCAAGCCTCTAATTGGACTAAAAAAAAACAAGGCATATGGTCACCACATAATTATTAAGGACCTAATTATAGTTCCCAATGGCCACCACAATGGAAAATAGGTCCACAATGGAAAAATAAAAACCCAAATTACCAGTAGCCATAACAACCCTTGTATCCACAATAGCCAACCATAATGAAAAATACAACCATGGCTACACCAACACCACCATAAGCACCTCAAATTCCAACACAACTTGTATCTAACCCCAATAATAAGCCTATCCAACAGGCTTATTCTAATGAAAGCATCCAATACCCTACTTATGGGGTTGAGGTGAGTGATGTCCACCTTAGATTAGGGAAAATGCTAGTTGGGCTCTCATCTCCTCATATCACAGAGTTGATTGGTGAGGAAATCCAAACAAAAACTATGGACAAACAACCTAGGGAAGTTGAATAAAATTAGGATAAACCACCAACCATAAGTCCATAACCTCCATTCCCTAGGAGACTAATAATACAAAAACCATCATTCAGAAGCTGAATATGATCTACTAGGACAACTCATAGATGTTTGCATAAAGATATCCTCATATAGGAAATTAAGGAAGTGTCAATTTATACCAAGAAAATGAGAGAGTTATGCCTCAAGAAGCTAGGAAAAAAGCACAAGGATCCTTAGACTGTGCATGTTTTAGGAAAACTTGCAGACATTATGTTAGGAAACATAGTTGTCCCTAAACATGCAAAACTCAGGAGCCCTATTGTGGATGTCAAAATCAATGGAACTCTCATCAAGAATACCTTAATTGACCTAGGAGTAACCATCAATGTGATGAAAAAAGAAACCATGAAGTAATTACAACTAATGGAACTTTGACCTACACCTACTATGTTACAATTAGAAGATAGGTCTACAGTAAAACCAGAGGGAATCATAGAAGACTTAGTTATAACATTAGACTCATGGGAATACCTTGCAAACTTTATGGTGTTACAACCTAAGAAAATCTTGTTGGGTACCCCCTCATCCTAGGGTGACCATGGTTGACTACTACATATGCGTTTATAGGTTGTAGGTATGGTAACATGATCATTTCCAATGGAAATGTAACTAAAAATCTTGTCCTTTATCCACCTTCCCAACCACATACAAATTTGGAGCAAACTGTATGGCCTTCCCTAGATGAGGATGATCAATACTCATTACAAATGTTAATGACTGTTGAACATAGCCATATGTTAGAAATCCAAGATGAGGATAAACTGCTTGCAAACATCATGCAAACTAACTATGGTAGGGACCCACAACAATATGATTGTTTAATATGTTTATAAGACCCTCTAAAGAATATAATCCCAACCAATACATCTGAGTCCATCTCTCAAATCTTCCATACCTTATTAAACCATAATTACACACCAAATATAGTAGGCCTAGATATTGCTTCCATCAAAACATCAACCCTGATAGTTGATATTACACCAAGTAAGACAATAAATTTAAATAGTTAATTGATTGTTGCACAATAGTCTTATGTAAATAGTTAATTGATTGTTGCACAACAGTATTCACTGTTGAGAGTGCTTCAAGCACACACAACTGTATTTGCATGGAATTACCATGATATGAAATGAATAGACCCAAACCTATGCATGCATAGAATTTACATCAATGATGGCTACAAACCAATGAGGCAACCTCAAAGAATAATGGACCCAGTTGTATGTGACATAGTTAAGGAAAAATTACAAAATTTACTTGATGTAGGGTTCATTTATCTAATCTTTGATAGTTAGTGGGTATATACATTAGTAATTGTACCTAAGAAGGGAGGAAAATGAAGAGTGCATGTAGATTAACATGAGTTAAACGCAACAACTAGAAGAGACGACTTCCCCTCATCCTTCATTGATTAAATGCTAGATTCATTGGTAGGGAAACAATACTTTCCCTTCTTAGATGGGTTAAGTGGATATAATTAGATTAAGATAGCTCTAGAGGACCAAGACAAGAGTACATTTACCTACCCTTGGGGTACATATTCTCACTCTATCTTGCCATTTGGACTATGCAATGCACCTGCTACATTCCAAAGGTAAGTATTGAGTATTTTCTCAAACTTTGCTCATGATTCCATGGAAGTTTACATGGATGGATTTACAACCTATGAGACTATGAGGAAGCACTTTATAACTTGGAGAAGGTACTGTAGAGATGTCAAGATCACCATCTATCCCTATGTCATGAGAAATATTTCATGATGATGATTAAAGGGGTAGTATTAGGACACTTTGTGTCCAATAAGGGAATCCAAGTAGACCTAAATAAGATTGAGGTAATATCTACATTGCTTGTACCTAAAAAATAAAAAGGATGTCCTGGAAGCTTTCTTGGTCATGCTAGGTACTATAGGAGATTTATATAAGACTTCAGTAAAATTGCAACACCACTGTTTTTCCTATTATATAAAGATGTGGAGTTTGGTTAGACACCTGTTGTCAATATTCCTTTGAAGCCCTTAAAGTAGAACTTAAAAATACCCCAGTGTTGAGAGGACCAAACTAGACATTGCCTTTTCATATCCACATAAATGCTTTTGATTTTGCAATTGGAGCTATGTTAGGATAGAAAGAAGAAAATCTAGAGTATTTCATCTATTACATCAGGAAGAACCTTCATGGGGTAGAGCTCAATTACACAATAATTAAAAAGGAGATGTTAACAGTGATTTATGCAATCAATAAATTCAGGCAATACATCACAATGTATTCATTATTCATTCATGTGAAGCATACAAAAATTAGGTACTTGATGAAAAAACCAGTAGTGGGAGGTAGAATTGCGAGATGGTTATTACTAATTCAAGAGTTTGATATTACTAGTGTAGAAAAATCAAGGAAGGCTAATGTAGTGGTAAAATTTCTCTCTGGACTACCAAGAAAATTAGAAGAGAATGTTATGGATGATTCATTTCCAGATGAGCACTTATTTTCCCTTTCTCTGCATACACCTTGGTATGTAGACATAACTAATTATCTAGTTGTAGGGAAAACACCACCACATCTCTCACCAAGGGAGAAGAGACAACTAGTTCGATTTTTTTTCCTTATTCATGGGTAGCTGGATATCTATTTTACACAAGGCCAAATAATATAATGAGAAGGTGCATTAGAGAAGATGAAGTCTATGACATTCTCAAAGCATGCCATGGTGAACCTTGTGGATGACATTTTGCAACAAAGAGGACAACCCTTAAAATTTTGAATATCAACTATTACTAGCCAACACTTCATAAAGATGCAGTCAAATACATAAGGAGCTATGATAGGTGTCAAAGGATGGGATGACCTACAAAAATAGATGAAATACCATTGTAGCCACAACTAGTAATCAGACCATTTGGTAAATGGAGGCTAGATTTTATTGGTCCTATATCTCCAACATCCAACAATAAGGAATATATTGGTATGCACTAGTTACCTTACAAAATAGGTGGGGGTCAAAACCTTGCAATTTGCAAGGGATGGAAATGTTGCTAAGTTTCTCTATGAAGACATTTTTACAAGATATGGTGTTCCTAGACAAATAGTGACAGACCAAGGGCCATAATTTACCTCAGAATTGATCACCAAGTTAGTGCAAGAATATGAGATCAGATATAGAAAATATACACCTTATCACCCTCAAACTAATGGTCAAGTGGAGGTCACTATCAGAGAATTAAGAAACATTCTTACAAAAATAATGCAACTCTATAAGAAAGATTAGGTAGCTAGGTTACCTGAAGCAGTTTGGGCTTACAAGACAACCTAGAGAACAACACCAAGGTTTCACACCATATGAATTGGTGTATGGAAAAAAGGAAATCCTTTCAATAGAATTTGAATACAAAACTTTGATAACAACAAAAAAATTGGGCATGGAATTATCTAAAGCATAAAAGGAGAGATTGCACAATCTCAATACTTTAGATGAGATACGCATGGAAGCCATTCACCACATTGAGATTGTGCAAAAATAGAGAATAAGGTGGCATGATCAATTCATCTAAACCAAGCAGTTTAATGTAGGTGATTGGGCACTACTCTATGATTCAAGGTATAAGGATTACAAAGGAAAATTATAAACTAAATGGCTTGGGACATATGAAAAACAAAATGTTTTTCCCAATGGAGCAGTTCAACTACAAACAATTGATATTGTAAGGTTTTTACTATTAGTTAATGGTCATAGGTTGAAGTTGTACAAAAGGATACTATAGAAGGATGAATTCATATGAACACTACAACATCAATTGGAACCAAATATACATAATTCATCAATAGTTACCAACACTTCATTAGAGGTATCAACAGACAAGCTACCCATCTCGCCTATTGCTATTTCATGGGTATAATTTTAAAACATGTATCACAAGCACATACATGCACATGTGACACTCAAAAGCCTTCATTTTCTAACAGGAAACATAGCTCACAGGACCTGCAACATCATGCCCCAAGGCACAATATTCAAAAGGGACTTGTTTCATTCATCAACCCATAGCACTTGCACAACCATCATTTCATCCATGCTCATAACAACCATCATTTATTTCCATTTCATACAATTCTTCATACCACCACACATAGCAATTAATATTCACTTTTCACATCATCCATATCATACAATAATTCCACCATTCACTATCATCACATGTACTTTATGCAATATTTTTCTAACCACTTTTACTTTCTTGCCATGTGTTATGCTCAAATTGAAGTTATTTTTCCCACGACCACCCGTAGTCCTTAGCAATCACCTCAAATAATTTCAAATCTTTTCGCATGTTGTATGATGATATTCAACAAATTTCACACATGCCACCCTCCATATCACATGTCAATAGGTAATTTCTTGCATTAACTCTCATAATTAATATTCAATCTTACTAATTTTGTATATATTTATCATTTATGTAATTATTTAAAAATTAATGTTTCAAATTCCACTACTTAATACTTATTGCCAATACCCTTTCCGTACTTGCTAATTGAGGATAATTAGTAACCATAGTTGGGGGAAGGGGTATCCAAAAGGTCTTAGTTATTTTCAAATTTGTTCCTTGTAATTTTTTTCCATTATCAAGAAAATGAGAGTTCAAAGCAGTGAAGAAGTATCCAAAGCAGAATTGGGTGATCAAGCATAGAGAATAGCAAGGAAATAGTATAATTGGGTGAATACATAAAATAAAGTAGAAATAGAATTGGTGACATTATAATGGGAGGTGATATAGTAAGGAGAAAGCCTTCAACTCATAATTTTCTACTAGAGGATAGGCAATGTGTGCCTATCTTCCAGTAGATAGGTTGGCTAGATTATTTCCTTCGGCTCATAATACAATGAGATTATGATCCAACAATTTTTTGGTACCTTGTAGAATTATGAGGCAATTATGAGGGAATTAAGGGTAGATGCATCGGAGACAACCATATCAGAGGTGTTAGGTTTTTCAAGGGTTGGGGAAGAATTTCCAATCCGAGTAGACACAATCACAACAAGAAGTGAATTCTCCTTGCTTGGAGAGAACTTGGATTCCTCCTCAAAAGGTACAAAATGTTTATCTTTACCTTGGATTTGGGCCTCTGTAGTTGCACATGTTAGGTATTTAACTTGTGATGGAAGACAATCATTATTATACATAGTGCATTTTAAGCTACTTAGTCATTTACACCATCAAAGGCTAGTAAATGTTCCAATTTTTTGTATAATTTGTTAAAAAGGATGTCATTAGAATATAAGAGGAAAAGGAATCAATCGACTTTGTCTCATTTATGTTTGGTCACTCTACTTGTCAAGAGAAGTCTCAGGGTTCAGTTTCCCAATATATCTTGGGAAGATTTTCTAACCAACAACAATATAAATAACATTATTCTAGTTCAAAATGTAGAAGAAAGGGGTTAGGAACAAGAAGTAGAAAAACCGTGTACGACTGCAACATAGGGAGAAATACCCTCTAGTTCCCCTACTACAACACCTACCTACGGTAGGGAGGAACCTAAAGAGTAGAAACTGCAATGAACT
The DNA here is from genome assembly GCA_007258455.2 of Sequoia sempervirens. NCBI lineage: Eukaryota > Viridiplantae > Streptophyta > Pinopsida > Cupressales > Cupressaceae > Sequoia > Sequoia sempervirens. Next base: position 124,776,426 of record VDFB02281492.1, read on the forward strand.
CAACCTACAACTATTGTTGAGCAACCCACAACCAAAGAAGATTTAGAAACCCCAACTTCTACCAAGAGCCCACCAAAGCCAAAGAAACAAAAAAATGTGGCCTTTACCTATGCACGTGTGAAAGAATCAGGAAATCCTGATAAGAAGAAAAATAAGAAAAAGAAAAAATTGCATACAGAATTTGAATCCTCTCCATCTTCAAGGGAAACATCTAAGAAGGAGAAGCCTACATGTGCATATTGTAAGAAAAAAAGGCATGATAAATATCAATATTATTCTAAACAAATTGATGAGTTGAAGCATCTTCTTAAGAAGCATCAAATCACTTTGCATTCAACATCAAAGGGTTCATCTTCTTCTTCTTCCTAAAAGTCCAATAACTTGTAGTTGCAAATTCTAAGTTAGATAGATAATTGATTCAAGAGCCTCACATCACATGGCTTCATCCAAGAGTATGTTCTCTTCATTTGAGTCTTGTTCATCACCACACATCTTGATGGCTAACAACACATATATGCTTGTTTGTGGGAAGGGATCCATTGACATGGATGATAGAGCATTGAATAATGTTCTTTGCATGCCTTCATTTTCAACCAATATTCTTTCTATGTATCAAATCACACATGGCGGAGTAGGAAAAAGTGTTGAGTTCACACTAGATTTTTTCATAATCTAGGATTTTCTTAGGATGAAGAGAGGTTAGTTTTTTTCATTAAGAAGGAGAAGAAAGAGATGAAGGGGGAAAATGGCATTTTTGCAAGATTAGGTGAATTTGGACGGGAAAATAAACAAATAGAGGTTGTGGAGCTTGTTTGAGAGCTATTAGTCATTTTCTTTACGAGTATATGATTATGTTTTATTTGCAATGTTGTATGATTAAAATGCTCAAGGTTTTACCAAGAAATGTTATTCATGACTGGGTATTTCACATTTAAGACTATATAACAACATTGTTTACATGACTACAAATGTATTCAATACAATTGAGATTTTTAAATATTTATGGGGTCAATTTTATGTATATGTGAGATAATTTTATAGTTATAATCATATCTTTTTAACAACAAATATAATTCTTTTCTAATTCATTCTAGAACAAAGGTTGCCTCATTGTTTATGCTTAGGTCATTTGGACATGTTAACATGCACTTCACATGCAACCTTTGTTGTATGTATATGTATACACATACACATATACATATGCATATACATATACATATACATATACATATACATATACATATACATATACATATACATATACATATGCACACATATATTTGTATAAGCTAAGTTATATAAATATAAATATATTTTTAATCCATTTTAGCTAATTTATATGGTTGTTCATAGAGGTTTGTTTCAACTATGCATAAAGATTTTAAAAATTATTTTAGCCAATTTATATGGTTGTTTGTAGTGATTTGTTTCAATTGTGCATAAATATACATAGAATCATTTTAGCCAATTGTATATGAATGTTAATAGAGGTTTGTTTCATTTGTGCATACAAATATTTAGAATCATTTTGACCAATTTTATATATGGTTGTTTGTAGCTTCTTTTGTTTTCAGTTGTGCATAGATATTTTTAGAATCATCTTTGCCAATTTTACATGGTTGTTTGTAGAGGATTATTTTAATTTTTCATAGATATTTTTAGAATCATCTTAGCCAATTTTATATGACAAATTAATGGAAGCTTTTATATTTCTATTTTATCTAATTTTAATATGGTTGTACATAGAGATATTATATCAATTTTAGTTAGTTTTATTATGGCTATGCATAGGGATTTTATATCCATTTTAGCCAAATTTATATGGTTGTGCGCATATATAATATCCATTTTTAATTGAATGTATCATGGTTGAGTACACATGTTTAAATCCGTTTAAGCCAATTGTATATATGATCGTGCATAAAAGTTTATTTGTATTTCAACCAACTATATGAATGTGCATAAAAATCTAAATCCATTTAAGCCAAATGCCTATGGTAAAATATTTGAAATTATTTAAGCGAATGTATACTTAGTAATACTTGTAAAACAAAGTATGAACAACACTACACTTTATTTTATACTTAATATACTTGGAAAACTATGTGTGAAAAACATTATACATAGTTGTATATTTTGTATAATTGGGAAAACACTATAGATACAATGTTGTATATAAATTTTGTACCTTCTATGTCTTATGCCAACTTTATATGAGATTGTCCATATGTTAGGTGTATGGAATGTTTCATGGGAAACCTTTTACAAGTATGTAAAAGATTTATTTTGGTGATATATATAAACATATATGCATGAAACATCTTTAATGATTTTTAAATGGTGTATTATTGTTTTCTCACTTACAAGTAGGGTACACTAAACTATGAAAAATGTTTATAGTATTTTGGAATCTCATATTCCAAGCTATATCTTATGCTCTAAATTTGCCTTATAATTAAGTAAAGAGTCAAGAAAGAGACACTATAGTTGTGAACATGTGACATATATTTGTACATATTTAGAGTACAATTATAATTAAATGCTTTGACCAAAGTGATGCTATAGCTATAAGCATTAACAATTACTATACTTTTATGGTTGCATGATAGTGAGTAGCTAGGGGGTATCTTGAGTCTACACGACTCTCTACATATTTTGAGTATGATTATAATTAAATGCTTTGGCCAAAGTGATGCTATAGCTATCTGCATTAAAAATTCACTATACTTTTATGGTTGTGTGATAGTTAAAAGTCATGAGTAGCTAGGAGGTATCTCGAGTCTATACTTATTATGCACTTGGTTCTTAGATTAGTTATGTTATTTCTACAAATGTTACTTTCTGCCACCCTTGTTGAAGGGTTGGGCCACTCCTCAAATAGAGATGAATGGGGGATCACCTAGTTTATGGTTGGAGGTAAAGAACTTGGTTGATGCTCTCCCTCCTTACAATTGACACTTAGGCTATATTATTGTACTTGAAATCATGATTAAGACTGTTACTCTTAAAATGTTCTATAATTTACAAATTAAACTATAACATGAATAATTCTCTTATATACACCATGTGTGGACAATAGTCCTATTGTAGAATTTTACTATGATTTATTTTTTGGAACATGAAATATGTTGATAAATATAAATTACTAAATGAAAAGCATATTTATAATTAAATTGAGATTCTAAATGACTTAGTTGTTGTAAGAAAATAAAAATAAATAATATGTCAATTTAAAGAGAATTAGATTTTATTGATTTATTTCTTATTTTCTTAATTAAATAAAAGTGTTTCTTTATTTTAATGAGGGATCTCATTACAAAATAATCTTTCATAGATTGATCCTTTATGTGCATACTCCCTAACGAGTTTTAAAAGAGTGGTAAAACTCTTTTACATCTTTTACTTAATGTTTTTTAGGAAATAATTAAATACTTATTTTCAAAATTGTTAATTGAGATTTGGTCTACACTCTGTCTATTAAATTCTTAGAAAATTTCAAATTAACAAACTAATCAATTGTATTGTTGCCTTCCCAAAAATATGGCACAATGCAAATATATTTAAAAGTGTTTCTTTAAAAGTATTGCTTTCACTCTATAACCATTTAATCTATAGTCTCCAATTATAACCTCCTCCTCTCTTCATACCTTCATTAATAATTTTTGAGTCTCCTTCAACCTCCAAATATTGAATTTCAACTTCAATGACTAGTTGAAAACCAAAGACCAACCCTTCACATTTAGTCAAGTATAAAATAGTAACGTTTGATGAAATTTAATAAAGTAATCATGGAATCTATACCACAATGTTGGTAAGACTAGAAATGATAGAAAATTTGAATTTGTTACCAATGACTTTCTCCTAAGCTTGTTTCATATAAGACATTAAACTATTAGTGAAATATCAATTCCCATGTTACAATTTGGAACCAAAAACTTTCATAAAATATTTAGATGGCCATTGAAGAGACCTGAAAGCATAAATTATTTAGTGTCTCTTATATTATAGTTTATAAGCATGAGATATGATTATTCATATTAACCGTCTAAATAATTGATGCTTATTTTATAAGTAAGCAAATTATTTCAAGATTACGCTTAAGTTTTGTTTAAGAGTTCAAGATGTTTGGACTTTGATTTATTCTTTCTTCAAACCCTTCTAGCTCTTCGTAGAAGATTACACTTCCAAAATAATTTTTCATGATACTTACAAATTATACACATCTTAGGATTTTTTTTCGCTAAGATTCTATTTTATCTTTGAGAAGACCATGCAAAGATAAATAATATTATTTTCAATTATATTGCTATAATATTAGATTTGAAGTCTTTAACAAGACCTCATTAGATTATCTAATATTATATTACATATTTGAGTGAAGGTGAAGTTTATTTAAGAGGTGGACCACCTCCACACCCTTGTCGATGGTGCCCCATGTATAGTTGCATACCTCTTGTAGATACGCAAAATTGGCATCATGCATTTAATTAGGTCATATTCATCCATCCACCAAATAAATCAAGTTTATTTGATCAATATCTAAAGTCCCCCATTTAAATTAAATAAATTCATCTTTAACACTAACATCACCCCCTTTAGTTAAATAAATTAAAATATTTATTTAACTAAGTCTAAATCATTTTCCATCTCCTTTTGATTTATTTTAATCCATAAATCTAAGTCAAAAAGTCAAATCACCTAATCTTCACTTAAGTTAATCAAATCATGATTAATGTTAATCTAATGCATGTCACATCCTCTAGCTTTTCCCACTTGCACAAATAAATCATTTAATTGATTTATTAAATCTTCTAATTTCCATCAACAAAGCATAAAAGTGGAATATTCCTCCATTTCAAATCTCCCTCTCAAATGACTTGTCCCTTCCAACATAGCATTAACTCCCCTCTTACATGTCACCCACTTGGCATTTAAGACCCCTTCTTCTCCCTCCAACAAGCCAAATTTCAAATTCGAAAAGGCCACCTAATGCCATTTATTGGCACGTTCATCAAAACATGCACATCCTTGGTCCATTCACATGGTGACAAGTGGTTTCTTCCTATTGGTTGAAAGTTAGCCCCACATTCACCCATTTTGCATGTCTCTCCATCATTCTCTCTTATAAATAGAGAGCTCATCCTTTTCATTTGATCATCCACAATTTGAGTATTTTCACTATAGTCAAGAATCACACATCTCCATCATCAAGAGCTTATCAAGGGATTGGGAAAGGGCTTCTTTCCACATCAAAGAAGCACCAATCTCCCTATAGAATGCTGGTTTGGTTATTAGAATAATATTTCATTGTGTTTTGCTTGCTTTTTGCTTCTTTTCCATTATTCTTGTGTTCAGATGAATTTTATAAGGAATCTTGGGTTTGCTTATTTGAAATTGACTAACTAGGCTAATTGTGGTCATTGATTGAAGTAATGCAGATTTGGGGTTCACACCTCTTGATTTATGTTGTGTGATTCCTAAGTTAGGGACTTCCATATTATAGGGCTCAATGTATTATTCCAAAGGTTGGTTAGGTTTCTTCCTACCACCCTAAAAGCCATCTTTCCCACATATTAGTAGTGCTCCCTTTACCATGTAATCTTGTATGTTGATTCATATTTTGATAATACACTCTCAAAACTAATAGTAGCACAAATAAGAGAAAATGAAAGATGAACAAATTACATGGAGTCCACATAATATTATTGACAAAAATAAATTAGAAGACAATTTGAAAGACCCTCAACCTCTATTTGCTATTAACCTTATAACCCCCATAAATTTCATATTTATACTCTTGTCTTAATTATACTTTTCTAATTTTTTAAAATTTAAACTTTAATTATTTAATAATTAATATGATTTTTAATTTTAAGAACATCATAATTTTCTTAAACAATCTTAAAAATTTGTACCAATTTATGATAGACTATAAAATCTTTTTATTCACTTTTCTACCAATTAACTCTACTATATCTCATTTTAAAATAAATTATTCAATTTAAAAACTAAAATACCTAATTTAAAAAAAAATTGAATTATTTACCTTTGTCACCTTCTACATCAAAAAAAATGAGATATAGATTAGGAGTGGATATCAATCATGTTTGCTGTAAAAATGGAAACAAGAAAACATCGACGCCAAGGGAGGCTTTATCATTCTTGAAAGGGCGTTCCATCCTTTTAGAGAAATAGACAGCAAACGCACTCCTCCTACCCCACAAACACAACCCAATATAACTATAAATCTTATCTACAAAAGAAAGTTTGCCACGATTGTGTCCCACACAACTGGCGTTGTAGAATGTTTCCCAACTCAAAACTTATTTTACATTTTAAAAAGAAACAAAGTCTTTTAAGGAAGATTTCATCATCCCATTTTCCTTACCTATTCGATTGGCAGAGGGGAAGAAAAGTTGCAGGGGATTCCACTTGTTTTCGGAGACGGTATTGCGACAACAGGTGGGCCTTCTGAAACCATTATTTTCATTTGTCTTTTGCATTTGCTATGTATGTGGTAGACTATACTTAGCTTACACAGATTACCGTGGTAATAATAGACTGGTTTGATGGACTATTGAATCTATCTTTACAGTCTTTGCAAAGCGGCCGTGAATCTGATTTACTGTAATTGATTACATGCACTAAAAGGGACAAAGATCACAAAGTTTGAATGAAAGCATGTTTTTTTTGATATAAATTAGTGCCAATGCTTTATTGCAATGCATTGCTTTGTTTTTTCTTTAAACTTATTTTTGGGAAAACTGGGAGCTAGGCCTAATTGGGTTTTTATATTTTGCTTCGGAGAGGCCAGTAGTTCGATCCCCATTAAGTTATATCAATAATATAAGAGAAGACATATGAGAGAAGACGATTTCTACAAGTGTTAGTTCTCAGAGAAACTCCGTAAGCACTGCTTGATTGCCATGATCAAAGAATTTTTTGTACCTGGGTATGATTGCAAATTTCTGTGTAATTGTGCCTTGTATGATTATATAGTGGGCAGATTAAGAGAAATGCGTTAGACTAATTGAGCAAGAACTCTTTATTAGTTAGCCCAAGTGGTTCTTGATCTGGATCATGAAAGTGCTGATATTTTTTGCCTTGCCCGGTTGTGAAGCATAGCTGCACAGATGGTTGTCTTCAGGATGGGATTCCACTTCAAGATTTTCTGTTGTGAAAGTAGGTTGTCATAGACAGAGTGTTTTATTATTGATTCTCAGATTACGACCTGAAAAGTCGGGTTATTGGAAGGGCACAAGTATTGAAGAGAATGAGGAACCTCTATAGCAATAGACTGGAAACAGGGTATAGGGTAATTCTCTCAACCAAGTATTTTGTGAGAGTGTATCAATCAGCGGATATGTTGTGTTCTCTGTGGGGAATTTGGGAATGTGTGGTTCGAAAGACAAGGTATTTTTATAAGCCCGAGTGGTTGTAGGTAGGTCTGTATTACAAACTGTTTACTGCTAAAGTTAGATTTAGGGGCAGGTTCTCTGTTTATTTGTTGGTCTTCAGAGCTTTGGCCTCAGGAAGGTGCTTAAGGGATAAATGAAGGCCATAAGCAAAGTAGTGCCACAGATTTATTTTGTCTGCCTATTTGATATTCTGGTATCTGATTTTAAGTGAAATCAAATTGACTGATTAAAAATGGGGTTTGTGGAGAAAAGGAAATAACAAAAACAAGGCAATTTCTTGATAAAGAAGGGCAAGGTTAAAGTAACAGCTTTTTGTGCCAGAGAAGAAAAATGGATCACCATGGAGCTGTTCATAGCTCTTTACTATCAATTTCAGGAACTAGGAAGGAGAAGAAAAAGCAGGTAAAAGATGAATTGGATCGGCACCGCCAAGCAGAGAAGAAAAGGAGGCGTCTAGAAAAGGCTCTAGCAACATCTGCTGCTATCTGTTCTGAAATACGAAAGAAGAAGCAGAAAGAGAAAGAGGAGCAACAACGGCTTGATGAAGAGGTAGCTGCAATTGCAGAGGCTGTAGCACTTCACGTTCTTGCAGATGATGATCCCGAGGAGGCATCAGAAGTTGTTTTACATACAGATGAAAAGATTGACCTTTGGCAGAATCCTTATTTAGGACTTTTTCCGGAGACTATGATGGCAGCTGATGGTAATATCGAGTTCTATTTGGGAAGGCAGAAAAACGACTTGCTTTACCAGAATACTCTAAAATTTTGTGGAGACAAAAGTTGTAGAGGTTTTGAGAGCAGGGAGGAAATTTTGGGTTCAAGGGCAACACAATGGCAACTTAGTGATTGGAAGGTACCTCATTATAGATCAGTTGATATAGGAAACAGGAACACTGAATGGAATGGAAGAGAATTTATCGTTGCAAATGGATGGAGTCAATTGGAAAATATTTGCTTGGTCAATCAGAAAAGAATAGCATGTGACGAGAAAGAAAGAACTGCAGAAGTATCAGCAGATTTGGCTGCTGCTCAAGCTATTGCAGCCCTTCGTATTGCTGAGGAGGCACGTGCTGAAGCTAAGGTTACGAAAATGGCAGCAGAAGCAGCTATCTCCAGAATTCTGGATAAAAATTACGTAGTGCATAAATCTGATATACCTGACAAGGTTTGTTACCTTTGCTTGTATATTCTCCTTCTGTTAATTTACATATGAAATTCTTTGTTTATCATGCGTGTCATGTATTTTGTGATGTCCCTGGTTATTTTCCTTACTAATCTTCATGCTGTATTTAGGCAATGTGTTTCGACTGGAAGTAATAGATAGGTATACAGCTATGTGTTTATAGGCAGAACTACAGGCTCACACAAACTGAAATGTGTTGTTAGCAGATTTCAAAAAATTCTCATTTTTAAATATCTGTATTCAGGTTTAAACAGCAGATATAGCAGAAATATCATTCAATTACAGACTGGCATAACATTCCAGGCAACTCGTTTACAACAATTGACTATCTGGGCTGTACATATGCTGACTCAGATCATAGATCTATAACAGAGTTGTCCACAACTGTCAATGAAAGTATAATGTCTCATGATCCCTGGTTTCTGAAACAAATAATATCTTTATTCAACTTACAATACAACTCAGATTACTGCCCTGCAAAGATGTGTATTCTCGAACCAAACTCTTGGTCAGCGCTTTAGAAAAAATAGACAGCGATCACTACCTACAGCAATCTGGGAATTCCTTCTGATTTTGCCTTGACTTGATTGACTGGTGTGAATATCAGTTGACTCTCTGCTGGTTCTAATGCCATGGATCCTCTTGATTATGTGCTGATTCCTCTAAGGCGGATGGGTTCAACAACTTTCTTGTCCTAGCTCACAAACAAGTTTGGATTTGCTCTGCAAATGACTATGGGTGATATGAAAATTAACTCTTGGTTAAGTGATCTAACAACCTAGCTCCCTCTTGAATAAATGGTGCTCCTCCAATATTTGCTTGCAAATCTTGAGCACCCAAACCTGAAATTTGATCAATATCATCAATTAGTGCAACTGCAACCCTTGTGTAGGATTGCCAAATTGAGGTGAGGGTTTTTCTCCTAACCTCAGATCTTGCAGTTAAGGGGTTTTGTCCTCAATTGCATGCACACTAGATTCAAATCAATATGCGAATACGAAATCAGGATAATCAAAATGAACAATTGAGGCTTGTAATTATACCTTCCTTGGTTAGGACTCATGGGCCCAATTTTTGTGTCAAGTTTGAAATTACTTTTATTTTATTTTTATATTTATTTATTTTTATATTTTAACTAGTGTTATGAAATACTTTTTATTTTAATAATTATAATAATATTGATTGCTGTTGGAAAAAGGGGACATGACATATTTTGAAATTTTATTACTCAAGGGAAAACCTTGGGAGTGGAATTTTATTGTATGTTTTCCTGGTCTAGACTAAAAATATATTGGAGGTACCTAATTTGGACTTTAAATGTTGAAAATTTCTTTTTTAGAATAATTTTACTTGATTAATGTTTTTCAACTGTTTTTTCTATAATATATTTTAGATGAATGCCTTTACTTCTCTCTGTTTTGTTTGTTTGTATTTTTAAAGATTAATTAGGTATTTCTATTATATCTTCAATTTCCAAGTTAATTTTCCTATTTGTGAGTTAAAAAATCTCCAGACATCAAGCAATGAAGTGCTATTCCTCTTGTTTTACGTGTTATATGTTAACACCCCATACTAGCCGTTTGAGGTGACATCAGATGTCTTGTTCATATTGGTAATGTGTTCTTAGGTATTGGGCAATGTTATTGCATTTGCAGGAGACATATCCAATCACTAACTGTACACAGCCATAGAGATAGAGTGTAAAGCTGAATGTTGGAGTGCATGATGACCATGCATAGAAGGAATAAAATGTTAATATCTGTGCATCGTTGTCAATTATTATCATGTTAAACTTATTTTATAAAGAATAAATTCCATGGAACTGATGAATGCGATCATTATCGCTTGAACTAAGCTTGCTATTAAGGCTCATTTGGTCACTGTTAAAAGTAGATTTTGCATGTTCCATTTAGCACAAAGGTGGACAATAATATGTGAAGACATTTTCTTATGCTTGTTAGCAAACTTTTCTCATTACAAACACTTCATGCAAGCACGCAATCTTGGATCTAGATTGTGGAACAATTTTAAGATTGAGCAACAGAAGAAATTAGAAAACTTGAAGAAAGAACAATTTGAAGAAAATTAAGGAACTGTTTCCTCGTGCATTGTATCCCATTGGACTATTAAACTTATGGATCGAGTGATCCTTAAATAATCATTTTACAAGGCTAAGTATCTATCATTTAAGAATGATGTAAAATTTATGTGCCATTTATACATCAATTTTTGTCAAACTACATGAAAATAACTTCAGAAATAGAACAAGGAAGCATTGTCAAATCATTCATCAAAAAGTCATTTAGGCAATGTGAATTATGCATGTCATTATTTCAGTCAATAAGATAGCAATAAGGTGGACCTCTTTCCAAGCTAGTTTAAGGACATTCAGTATGTGAGGCTTGGTGTTTTGGAGCTCAACTCTCCTTGTGATGATTTTGTGAGCAGAATGGATAATACTTATTAGTTCTTATTTCAGAAGTTCTTCTTGTGTTTTTTTAATTTAATATTCAATTTGACTGGGGCAGAGAAGAGAAGGTACTTGATTTTTGTAGTTTAGTGTCCAGCTATACTATTTGTTAGAATAAGAAAAAAATGTCTTTTGATGTATTGTTTAGAGTCCTTTATATCATGGATTGAAGATAGATTTTTTTGCAGTCACTATGAGAATCATTTGGTCAACAATATCAAGTTTAACTCACAAAGATTTTATTGCAGTAACCATGATAATCATTTAGTTGATAACATCAAATTTTCCTCAAGTATTTAGTTATAGATCCATCTTTTTGTGAACTCCACTCTGCCTGTGCACATCAACTGATTTCCCATTGTGGTTATAGAGGGAATTTTGCTGCACAGTTCTCATTGGCTATCATGTTGAATTAGTTTCCATCTAAAATGGTAGGAAGGATCACATATTTAGTGGGACTTATTTCCATACAATGTGGTTTGCCCTATTTACTAATTTTTGTGTTACCTGTTTGAGTGCATACTCTTTTGATAGTTTGTGGGTTTTTATTTGTTTGAGAAAATTTTCATTTGCTCATAATAAGGCCCAGGGACAAAGTTAGATCAGAAGCTCTCAATGCCATAGAAGCAATAATCAGCAAAAAATCCTGATTAATCCCGAGTTTTAAAATATCTGCAGGCTGGATGATTTTTTCCCCAATTTTTTGGGAAAAATTGTTGACCTTTTGGTCAATGATTTTTTCCCATTTCAAACTGCAAAATTGCCAAAAAAATGTGAATAAAATCACGCTGATTTTTGTGCAAAAAAAAACCATGAGACCATAGCTTGTTGCTTACTACTATGCTTTGATAGATTTTTTCCAAGCATCCATAGCTTATTCGAAAGCACTTGTTTTAGGCTTTTAGCCATAGCAGCAAAAATAAAATGCTTTGATAAAATGCTTTGGTAGACATGTATGAAAAATGTGGTAGCATAGACAAGGCAGTGAACTGTTTGAAAAAATGCCTCAAAGAAATGTGGTCTCATGGTGATGGAATGCCATGACAAGCAAAACTTTCAGCCATAGCAGCAAGGCAGTGAAATGTTTGATAAAATGCTTTGGTAGACATGTATGAAAAATGTGGTAGTATAGACAAGGCAATGAACTGTTTGAAAAAATGCCTCAAAGAAATGTGGTCTCATGGAATGCTATGACCAGCAAATGCAATTGGCAGCTGCTCCTAGTTATTAGTTATGCAATGTGAAGTAATTGCATAACTGCTTAGGTTGACTTTGTAAAAATTATATTGTAATTGAAATTTTGTCATCTATCAGAATCTAGTTATTATTTATGCAATGTGAAGTAATGCTTTGAGTTTGAAAGATGTGCAATGCAATGTAATCATCGATATGAATATAAACTACAAAATTCTATTTTTTACAATTCATTAGTTAAACTCTTTATTTTATTTTCTCTCTATATCTTTATGCTATGGAAATGCCTTTCAATTTCAAAAAAAATAGTTTTTATCTCTTCTACACTTTTTTATATTTTTTTTTAAATCCGATTTTTAAAAAAAATCTTATACTTTTGGTTTGCCAATTTTTTCCTGAAAAGATTTTTGCTGCTATGCTCAATACAACTTACATAGACATCATAGTCAAAGACTTGAAAGCACTCAGGAAATCACTTTAATAACCTCAACTTAACATAATTGCACATGGAATAAGAGCTTCCTTGAATGCATGAATATTTTGAATGAGAGTTTCATGTTTCTCTTGATGTGCAACAATTGATATATACATCAGCTAGATCATCTTACACGTAACTCAACTAAGATTTAGAAATTGACAGTTTTCTGCTTCGTCCCTAATTTAGTCGGTGAATTTAGGCGGTGATATGTAGATGGGTCCTTAATTTTTTAAGATAGAGATATAAATATATTAATGCCCACTCAGGGACAAAATGAATTAAGTATATCTCATTAACTCCTACTTAAGAAGTGATTGTCCCCAACTTATATAAAAGAAGTTGAATATAGACTGGAGGTCTATTTGTTTTGAGAAGGATGATCATGTTTGTACCGACCGAATTTGTTGTTGTCTGCTTCTTTCTACCAAACATAATATCCTCTGAGAATGCAGGCTTAATATCTGGAAAAGCATCCAGGCAAAGCACCTGGAAAACAATCTTTGAGTGTGGTGGCACATAATTTTTATTTTTTGAAAGTTGTAAAAAATCAGATTTAAGTAAAAACCAAGACATCTTGATGTCAAGGTAGCTGCCGTTCAAACAAAAGATAGTGTTAGTCATTCAATCTGCAGTTAAGCCGTGCTAAACAAGCAAGAAACTGTAGAATGTCTAATAAACAAGTTGCTTATTAAGTTGATATTTAACTTCATTTAGAGGATTCATCTTATTGCTGTTCAAATATCATCAAGGATTGGCAATAGAATTTCATACAGTTGAATAAATTCTGCCATGTTAAATGGTTGTCAATTATTGGAGTTTTGCCTCTCCTATTGCTGAATCAACTTGCATTATTTCCATCCAATCTGTCATTCTGATGAAATCATTTGCCAGTATTGTGTATAAAGATATTTCAAATTATTCAACAGAACTTTCACTCCAATTGCTAAACTTCAATCTTTCATGACTTAATCTTACATAACTTGTTCAATGACAACCCTTGGATTTCGCATCACAGTCATTGACACTAATATAAAATTTAAGTTCCAAGATTAACCCTATATTCTGTTATATTTTTTGAGTTAACTGCAAGGCCAATGTTAAACGAAAACCTCTCCTATAGGGCCCTCACCTGGATGATATCAAAAAATTGTTAACCAAAATTAAATAAAGGACATTACAGACAAAAAAAGCAGTAAACCTAAGACTCTGGAAAGAGCAATACAAAAGCTTGCACTAGCAGGAACCAGCCGAACAACAAAGCTGAAAACTTACAAAACATGTAACAGCCAAATGTTGATGTTATATTCAGCTTCAGTCGTATTCTTCCAGCAGAGTAATTGTTCTTGATTGAATAAATTAAATTATAGCTTGAGAGCTATTTAATTTATAGAACTCATATTCTAAATTGGCACGAGTTTTTATATGTGCCGACTTTCTTCTCATTGGTGGCGTCCAAATGAAAAGGGATTATCTTGGCCGACTTGATAAGTAAATTATTTAATTGTAATTATTCTCCTTGTGGCCGACCTTGTTATTGAAGAGGTGCTACCTCTCCCAAGCAATGTATAAATACAAGTGCAATTGTTCTCATTTGGATCATCAAGCAAGTTCGACATTCATTCTACATTCAAGTGCGAATTATATCTTGGGCAGATTGCGATTTTATCTAAGTGCGATTTTCTTCAAGAACAGGTCGAAGTACTATCAAGTGCAGATTTTGATATATATGTTGTGCAGATTGTAATCTGTATTTTGCATCTAGAATTGGTGCTATTTCTTGGCCTTAAGTTCGGCCCTATTGTACAAGAAGAGTTGATTCTTGAATAATATATAAGAGATTATTGTTGCTGGGTTTTTCTCCCTCAAGAGGAGGGTTTTCCCAGGGTATCTGCTGTGTTATTGTGTCTGATTTTGAATTAATTTTCTGTGCATTAAATCTGATCATAAAACTAACATGGTATCAGAGCGGGTTTGAGATGATCGTGATCAGATTTGGTTCTAAACAGCGATACTCTATTCTCTTCTTTGTTTATTTTCTCATTAGTCAAGATGGTGAATGGTTTGAAGATTGAGGATAGACTCGAGGGAGCATTAAACTTCACATCATGGAGATTTAGAATCATGCTTACCTTGCGTGAAAGTGACTTGGGTGAGTTTGTGGAGTCTAGTGTTCCTGAACCTGAGGAGGAAGAAGAGAAGTTGCAGTGGGTGAAGAAAGATATTAAGGCAATGAAGATATTGGTTGATTCCGTTAAGGATCACATTGTTCCTATCGTCTCTAAGTTGAAGACAGCAAGAGATATGTTCAAAACATTGGAAGAAATGTACGAAATCAACAATACCAGCCGGGCACTTGCACTGAAGCAACAACTACACCATGTGAAGATGGCGAAAGGTGAATTAGTGATTGCATACTTCATGAGGATTTCAGATTTGAGAGATCAGCTCTCGACAATAGGGCATATGGTTGATGACAAAGATTTGACTATGCTCGCTCTCAATGGTCTACCTTTGTCTTGGGAATCTTACATTCAGGGAATCAGTGCAAGATCAAAATTGCCTAAGTTTGATCGCCTAAGATTAGATTGCATTCAAGAAGAATCAAGGCTGTTGGCAAGAGGCGTTGGTCAAAGTTCAAAGAATGAAGACATTCATGTTCTCACCTCCCATGCTTCAAATAAGAAAGGAAAAGATGGAAGGAAAGGATTCTTCAAGAGGAATTGAGATAAGGGAAATGATGATGCACCTCCCTTCAAGAAGAAGAGAGACATGTCCAAGATTCAATGCTTTAGGTGTGACAAGTTTGGGCACTTTGCTAAGCATTGTCCAACTAGACCTAAGCAACAAGCCACAGTTGCAGATGTTGATGATGCCTCTCCGCAGAAGGATTCATGTGAATACTTGTTCTATTCAGCTCTATCAAGCAATGTACCTACGGATACCAGTACTTGGCTGATCGACAGTGGTGCTTCTTGTCACATCACTGGATTCAAGGTGCACTTATCAAGTTTGGTGGAGAAAGAGTTTTCCGAGCAAGTTATTATTGGAGATGATGCTGGCTATTCCGTGAAAGGAATTGGAACCTCCTCTCTTCATTTGGATTTCGGCATTACACTTCAGTTGAGAGATGTTCTGTATGTCCCAGGAATGAAGCGCAATCTTATTTCTATTTCAGCCCTAAAAGATGAAGGATATCAAGTTGCCTTCTCCAAAGGAAAAGTTCTTGTGTGGATGGAAAATTCCAGTTTCAAGGAAGCTCAAGTGATTGGTGTTAGACATGAAAGCCTCTATAGGCTATGTACGCGTCCTCTACAAGCTCTTGTTCATGATTCCTCAAGCCTATGTGACCTATGGCATCGAAGATTGGCGCACCTCCACTTCCGTGCCTTGCCTATCATGGAGAAGATGGTCACGGGACTTCCCAAGTTCAATCAGGAGCATGAAGGAACCTGCAAAGGATGCACTATGGGTAAGAATTCAAAAGCCCCTTTCCATAGTAGAGAAAATAGATCTAAGTGTGTTTTAGACCTTATTCATTTTGGTTTGTGTGGACCTATGTCTATTCCGTCTTCGAGTGGATTCTTGTATTATGTTTTGTTTATTAATGACCACTCTAGGAAGACTTGGATTTATTTTTTGAAATCTAAAGAATCTGAGGAAGTGTTAGGCAGGTTTAAAGAGTTCAAAGCTTTGGTAGAGAATCTTTCTGGTAAAAGAATTAAGGTCCTCAGATCCGACAATGGAGGAGAATACACCTCTAGTTGCTTTCGAGATTTTTGTATTGATGCAAGGATTAAGAGGGAGTTCTGCGTTCCCTATAATCCTCAACAAAATGGTGTTGCAGAAAGGAAGAACAGGACAATCGTGGAAGCAGCGAAGGCCATGATCCATGATCAAGAATTGCAAACCTTCTTATGGGCAGAAGCTTCTAGGACGGCTGTGTATGTTCAGAACAGAAGTCCCCACAAGGTCTTGGAGAATATGACTCCGGAAGAAGCCTTCATAGGGAAGAAGCTTGAAGTCAGTCATTTGAGGATCTTTGGATGTCCTGTCTATGTTCATGTTCCAAAGGAAAAGAGAACTAAGTTGGAGCTTTCTAGCAAGAAGGGGATATTTGTGGGCTATAGTGAGACATCAAAAGCCTACAGGATATACATTCCAGGACAGAAGTTGATCGAGATCAATAGGGATGTCACATTCGAGGAAGATGTTGCATTCAGGAGATCCAAGGGCATTCATATGGAGATCGATAATGAAGAGTCTCCTTAGGATATGGAAGTTGACCATACTCCTGAGATTCAGAGGGAGACTTCCGAACCAAAGGAAGATGTTGATCAAGTTGAGCCCTTGGAACCTACTGATGGGCCTACCGATATTGTGCTTAGACGAAAGAGACCTCTTTGGGCTAGACAAACTATGCAAGAGGCTGAGAGATTTACAACTCCTAGAGGAACATTCAGAGAAAGTAAAAGGCCACATAAGTTCTCCAGTTATGTTGCCTTGATGAGTCAGATTATTGAGTCTAAGCCTTCTAGTATGGAGGAAGCTTCTAGTCAACAAGTTTGGAAAGATGCTATTACAGAGGAGTACCAATCAATTCTCAAGAATGATGTTTGGGACATTGTTCCTAGACCCGAAGGCAAATTTGTGGTATCTTCGAAATGGCTCTTCAAGATTAAGCATGCAACTGATGGGAGCATAGAGAAGTACAAGGAAAGATTTGTGGCTCGTGGTTTTTCATAGAAAGAGGGAACTGATTATGAAGAAAATTTTGCTCCTGTTGCTCGCTACACTTCTGTCAGAACCATCATTGCCATTGCCGCATCTAGAGGATGGAAGATTCATCAAATGGATGTGAAGACAACTTTTCTAAATGGTGTGATAGAGGAAGAAGTTCACATCGAGCAACCTAATGGGTTCGAGGTACATGGAAAGGAGTCTCATGTTTGCAAGCTGAAGAAGGCCTTGTATGGTCTTAAGCAGGCTCCTCGTGCATGGTACGAAAGGATTGATCATTACCTATCAAGTTTGGGCTTCTTGAAGAATGATGCTAACTCCAATCTATACTTTAAGGTAATTGATGGTGATGCATTGATTTTGGTTTTGTATGTTGATGATTTGATCCTTACTGGAGAAGATCACCTGATTCTCAAGTGTAAGAAGGAATTGGCTTCTGAATTTGAGATGGACCTTGGGCTCATGCATTACTTCTTTGGCTTAGAAGTCTAGCAGAAACCAGATGAGATGATTCTGAGTCAAGGGAAGTATACCATTGATGTACTTAAGAGGTTTGGTATGATGGATTGCAAATCCATGTCTACACCCATGGAGACCAACCTACATAAATTGAAGGAGGTTGCAGCTAGTTCAAACTTTGTGGATCCTACATTGTGTAGACAATTGATTGGGTCCTTGATGTATCTAGTTAACACTAGACCTGATATTTTTTATGCAGTGAGTGCACTTAGCCAGTTCATGTGTGAACTGAGACAAATACATCTTGTTGCAGCTAAACATATCCTGAGATACTTGTGTGGCACAATTGGATATGGGTTGAGATATACTTCAGATGCTGACTTGGAGTTACATGGTTATACTGATTCTAATTGGGCAGGATGTGTTTCAAATTGGAAGAGTACTTCTGGTTGTTGCTTTAGTTTGGGTTCTGCTATGATATCTTGGTGCAGCAAGAAGCAATCATTTGTGGAATTGAGTACAGCAGAGGCAGAATACATTGCAACTTGTATGGCAGCTCGGGAAGTAGTGTGGCTTCGTAAGCTCCTTGCAGGATTGTTTGGACAATCAATGGAGCCTACTATCATTCATTGTGATAATCAGAGTTGCGTGAAGCTTTCTGTCAATCTTGTGTTCCATGACAGAACTAAGCATGTTTAGATGAAGTACCACTATATTAGAGATATGGTACTACGGAAGGCTATACAATTGAGGTATATTAGCACTGATGAGCAGACGAAAAACATTCTCACCAAGCCTCTCTCTAGGATAAAGTTTGTGTACTTTCGAGATAAGCTTGGTATGGTGGAGAATCCAACCTTGACTGAGAAAGAGTCTCAGTATCAGTGAGCCTTGTTTAATGAGTTCTTCTTTGTGAGAAAAGTTCGAGGTGAAATCCCTTGTTAATGCATTTTCCTCTGAGACAGAGGAATTTGAGGTGCAAGCCCTTGTTAATGCATTTCTCTTTGAGATTTGAGGTGAAAGCCCTTGTTTCCACCCTCTGAGCTGAGTCATGGTGGATGTCATGTGTGTGACTCCATGACACATCTTGTACTTGTGAATGTCATGTTGAGGTGACAACATCACGTAAGTGATGAACACTTGTACACACCATAGTATGGTTGTAGCCATTATGGTTGATATCGTGTTGAGGCAATATCTGATATCCGATATCACGATGAGGTGATATTCTTCTTGTTCACTCATGGTTGTAGCCATAGTGATAGGGATCACGTTGAGGTGATTTGCTTTGTGGAGCTGGAAGTGTTCTCCCTAGCTGAGAGGGAGTGTTGATGTTATATTCAACTTCAGTCGTATTCTTCCAGCAGAGTAATTGTTCTTGATTGAATAAATTAAATTATAGCTTGAGAGCAATTTAATTTATAGAACTCATATTCTAAATTGGCATGAGTTTTTATATGTGCCAACTTTCTTCTCATTGGTGGCGTCCAAATGAAAAGGGATTATCTTGGCCGACTTGATAAGTAAATTATTTAATTGTAATTATTCGCCTTGTGGCCGACCTTGTTATTGAAGAGGTGTGACCTCTCCCAAGCAATGTATAAATACAAGTGCAATTGTTCTCATTTGGATCATCAAGCAAGTTTGACATTCATTCTACATTCAAGTGCGAATTATATCTTGGGCAGATTGCGATTTTAGCTAAGTGCGATTTTCTTCAAGAACAGGTTGAAGTACTATCAAGTGCAGATTTTGATATATGTTGTGCAGATTGTAATCTGTATTTTGCATCTAGAATCGGTGCTATTTCTTGGCCTTAAGTTCGGCCCTATTGTACAAGAAGAGTTGATTCTTGAATAATATATAAGAGATTATTGTTGCTGGGTTTTTCTCCCTCTAGAGGAGGGTTTTCCCAGGGTATCTGCTGTGTTATTGTGTCTGATTTTGAGTTAATTTTCTGTGCATTAAATCTGATCATAAAACTAACAGCTTGTACTAGCAGGAACCAGCCGAACAACAAAGCTGAAAACTTACAAAACATGTAACAGCCAAAATCCATGGAAAGGCAAAGGTAGCAAGAAAAGGAAGCCAGAAAACAAAACAATGAACATAGTCTAGAGAATGAGCCAACCTAAACCAGATCAAGAAGTCACAGATGTGTCACTCTATGCCACCAATCCCACTAACACCATCATGAGAAGACTACATCACTCTCGACATGACATTCCAACGTTGAGCTGTTATGATAACCTTTTTAGGGGCTGAGCTGCCAATACAACCATTTTTTGCCAAAAACTCAAAGTAAACCCCATGAATTCCCTTGTGATTTCGGACCATGAATTAAACCATTGACTGCCATTGGGGGGAGTGTAAAGGCACTTGCAACCTACAGTGTACCAGTCTTGTGGGATACCAACAAAGTTTTAATCACCATACTGAGGTCATTGCAAAAGGTAGACAACTGCTGGAAATCCTCCCTTCAAGCATGAATTTCACCCTGCAAAACACTAGAATCCTGCTCCTGCTGGGGAACTGACAGACCCTGGAAAGAGCTGCTCGTAGCTGCAAAGTCTCCTTGGGTTTTCTTCTCCCCAACATGGCTCATCCCCCAGAAAGATGGAACCTGATGTTACCACAAAATCCAAATCTCTCAGGTGCAGCACCGACCCTGCCATCCAGATCCTTAAATTCTCAGAAGAGATTGCTGCATGAAGTAATTCCTCAAAATCTGCCAAAATGGAAGCCCTGAATGAAGCTTACCATTGTCAGCCAGGCCATCCAGACCCAAAACCAATTTTATCATGTACAACAGAGGCTGGGAGGGTTCCTAGAAAGTAAAACAGAGCAAAGCCTGTGATTGGACACTTTACCACGGAGCAGAGGGTCCCTCGCAACAATTGCATAATGCTTTGGAGCCATAAGGGAGAAAAGGATGAAAGCAAACATGACACCTAGCTGAAGCCAAAACACTGATAGTAGGTAGCATGCAGAAATGCCAACCAAACACATCATCTTGGAACCCACATTTGGCATGATAAAGAGGAGCAACATGTGTGAGCATAACCCAGGGTGACTTAAAAGACCTTCATTACAACAGAAGCCACTGGTACATTTGAATCCAAGGATAACACATACCATCACATCAACACAATCAAAACTTAAACATCTGCCACCATCACTGAGGAAGGCTACCACATAAGATAATTTTCAAGGAGGCATGCCATCTAAAGGAATCTGTGAGATAAAATTGAAGGAGGCATGTCATCCAAAAGGATTCTAACAAGCATTGGCCAATAAGCCACATCATAACTAAAGATAAAACAGCACTGAAAAGAGGTCTTGGAAAATGCCAGCATTTGCTAACATATCAGCCACTTTATTTCCTTCATGAAAATAATGAATATAGGAAATGTTAGGGAAGTGATTACCATATTCTAAAGCTTCATCAAGCAACCTTCAAAGCTTCCATTTGGGCATATGCTGGTTTTGAGCCTGAGATGACAATTTGCAAATTGCCTTCAACATAATTTGATTGCAACCTTTTTCTTTTGCCATTTTTAACCCAACCACAACTGCAAGCCATTCTGCTTCATTGTTAGATTTATACCCAAAGCAATGGGGTCCTGCATAAACTAAGCTTCTGAAAGATTCTCTAATTAAAATGCCTCTGCCAGCCAAACCCAGGGCTACCTTTAGATGTGCCATCAAAGTCTAGCTTAAACAGCCTCATAGGGGGTGGCCTACAAATAGTGTTCTTTAACATCTCCTTTCTTTATTTATCCTTGAACCACCTCTACTGTCATTATGGTTCCGGATTAAGTAGTTGTTCTGGGTTGAACGACAGGTAGCTATCCTCTACTGCAGGAATTTAGCAGTTATTCTGATTTTCAGAATAGCTTCCTATTAAGGATATTTGATTTGCGATTGAGCAGAATTAGTTTGTTTGATCCCACTCTTTGTTTTTCTTACTACCTTCTTGAGATTAAATGTTTTATTTTTATAAATTTTCCCATTTCTAATTAGCCATATTCTCCATGAGGTGAAGCAGTGTTTAGCTTGAGTTGATCAATGACTGTGCTGTTGTTTGTTTCTGGTTTTTATCTCCTGAGCCCAGCCATTCTCATTGACCTGGCTGGTGCATAGAAGATGGTTGGAGGTTTCCCCCTTAGCATTTCAGGATAGAATCTACTAAGGGCTTCCCTAAAATTTAAAGTTTTGTTGAATTATGGTATTGGCATAACAGTTTTCCATGGAATGGTAGATTTTCATGTCAATTATTAGCATTCCAGATTTCACAGCCATTGATATTCTTCATCTTCCGCTTGGCTACAATGGTTTCTCCCTTAATTTTATAACCTAGGTGAACTTTATAAGGAGCTGATGACCACTATTAAGTATAAACACATTTTCCATGTGGTAAACAAACATTTCTTACTGCTGCAAAGGTTAAAGGATAAACTGTCTTGGGGGGGATTTGCTTCCCATAGGTTTCATGCCAGCAGCTAAGTCTGCAACTCTCCTTGGAATTGTATGGAAAAAGTTGGATTCAAGTTCTTATGACTTTATTCTTTTTGAATTGAGAGTTACCATTGCAGGAATTTGGCCAAATATCTTGTGATTTGCTATTGTTTATCTGGCAACTCAAAATCTTACACATCAAAGGTTTATTGGATGGAACGTTCTTCTGTATGTTTGTGCCTTAGCTTTGAATTTGAGTCCTCAAAAACTGTCTTCCAGAGAAATTGTTACAATACTTACCAAAGATACATTTCTAATGCAAGAGCTCTCATAAACAATCTCCAAGATTATTCCGCTCCAAGAACAATCTAAAAAGAATGAAATGATCTGAAATCCATGGTATGAGTTTCCTTGGTTTGCATGTTTTCTTAAGGCCTAAAGCTGTATTTTTAATCTTTTCCTTGATTCCTAGACCTACCTAAGGGAGTTATCATATGTATTTCTCCGAGATATTTAAATCTCCACATGGTGCTGCTATAATGGAATAAATGCATTGTGGATATTCCTGAAGCGTTTCATCAATTAATTGTTGCCTATCTGCCATGAACTCTACTGATTGTTTCGGGTATTCTCTCTGCCATAAAAACTAAAGCTGAGACTAAGGGTGCAGCACTTTCTTAATCCCCTTATGTGCCCAAAGAAGGTAGAATATTCTGTTTTATCCAGAATTGAATAAGGAACTGAGCTCATGCAATCCTTTTTTCATTTAATCCTATCTGCAGTAAAATTGAGCTATGTTGCAGGATACACTGTACCCAATACCTGTACCTTGCCCAAATGGGTCCAAGTCTAGCTTTGGGTTTTATAAACCTGCATAAACAATAATAGAAATACTCTAAGATAATATCCAATATTTTTAGAAATGAAATAAATCCTTGAGGGTGGGCAACACCTTATAATGCTCCTTATTAGTTCTTGCCAGAGGCAGGAATACCAATTTATCCATTAGGTTTTATTAGTTGGTAGCAAATGAACCAATGAGATGTTAGAATTAAAATAGTTTGACCAATTTTTTTTTATTTATTTTTTATCAGTTCAGCTGTGGGGTCAGGGCCCACTCCCAATATATGAACAAATTAAATAACAAAGACCACTTCAGACTCATGAGTGGGGAGCAAAAAATAACGAAAAGACTAGAGAATCCTAAATTAAGCTGAGAAGACCAGAAGAGAGCACAAGGCATGAATAAGAGAACTTGAAGAATGAACAGAAACAAGCAACAAAATTCCCAACAAGACCAACCACAAATTGGGAGCAGCTCATTTAGCCTTGTTTGCTAACCTCTTCCTCATGCTCCTAGTGAGGAGGGCATCCATGATCCACTGGGTTCCATCGTCAACCACTTCACGACCTTCAATATGAAGCTTTTATGCTTCAGATTTGCGCCCTTTTGTTTTCCCCTTTTTTGGAATGTTTGGTTTAGAGATAGCGCTAGCCGCATGGGAAATGGTGCATTTTTTAATTGGAACAACCATATCATCTATGAAATTTGCAAAATCCTTGTCCAGATCCTCCATGAATGGGTAAGAGTCCTCAGGATTAGAATAGCCACCGGCCTCCTCACCAAACTGAGCATTACCCAAGAGATCCTCTTTGGGCGGAGAGGAAGAAGGAACTAGAGTAGAAGAGGGGACACCCATAAGCGAGGGAGATGCCGTAGGAGAAGATACAATAGCTGGAGCCACAAGAGCATGACTAGACTCCTGATGAGGGGCAAAGAATTTGACCTGATTACGCCATATGAATCCTCATAAGGGGAGCCCGACTTCCTAACCCATTTTTTCAAATTGAACTTCCTTGAAGCAGGTAGCCTGGAAGTTGAGCACCCTGCAATCTTGTGACCAATCATGTTGCAGCGAAAGCATATGAAGGGAAGACCTTCATAGTTTAAAAATTGTGTCCAAATGCCATGGGAAGAGTGAATCAAAACAGAGTGGTGCATTAGTTTGGAAATGTCAATGATAGCACAGACCCTGGTGTATTTGCGATGAGATGCCCCTTGAACAACATCTAGCTTTACAAAGGTCCCAATCTGATCAATCATATTGCCTATGAGACTGGGATCACGCAAGACTAGAGGGAGGTTATACAATCTGATCCAAATGGGAATGAGAGTGATTTTAGCCGCTGTTGGATTAAAGAAAGGAGATCACGATGAAATAAAAAGGCTCGACTGGCCAAAAAACTAGGGACCATTTCACATCACATAATTGCAATCTTCCACAGAAGCAAATTGAAGAAGAAAGAAACCAAAATCCTGAATGTCAATTTCTGGGGTGGAAACAAAGCTCTAGGAAGACTCCACCTAGGCAACGAATTGATTGATCAGCGGTTGCTTGCACATGCATTTGACAATGAGGGATCGATTCCCAACCACCGCAGAGACTTCCTCAATGCATTAATTCGGGATATGGAAATCAACAAGTTCATCTGCCAACTGAACCTTAGAGTCCCCTAGAATGCAAGATTGCAGGCCCAACGAAATCAAGGTAGCACCAAGTTCCTGCATAGGGGGAGAGTCAGAGCCCACCATGGATGGGCGATGAGTCGGAGAGGGACTAGCCATGACAATCTGGGATTTACAGAACTCGCTGCACTAATGGTAGGGGTTACTACGATTTTTGCAGCCCTTAACAACAAAAGGAGCCGTAGTAGCAGGAGCCAACAGAGGAGTAGAATGAGGGGGGAGGGGGATGGTAGAAGACACTTGCCGAATCCCTAAGCAGATCAAACCCCAAATCAAACGCTTGAGCAAAGGATTGAGGAGAGGAGCCCACCAATGCCGCAACCCAACAGAGCCCACCATTTGATCGTGCCTTGGCCAAACCCTTGCACGCCTACTTCGCATCCAAACTGTGTCCTCTCGACCTCATGCGACCCTCGCTCACCTTCTCTCCTCCATCGCACTGCTCAAATTTGCACATCATGCCTATTGTGCATTATTTAATAATTATTTTATTTTGAAGAGTTATTTTTATTTAGTTTGACCAATTTTTTTAATGTATAGATTTTCTCAAATTTGTTTTAATATATCAAAATTAATTTGTCTATCATTCTATTGGATGATAGTTGTGAATAGTATTATTATTGTAACGTAAGCTATGGAATCTCTTAACTTTTTTCATTTGACTATAAAATAGTTAATACTTATTTTCACCTCACTTTTTAATTTTATTTATTGTCCTATATGATAAATGATATTATTTTTTATTTAAAAGATTGTGTGCCAATGGATACAATTTTTGTTTTATCATATTTAAGTCAATCTTAATTTATCAAAAAGGTGAAATAGAGAAAATATGAGAGATTGTGATTAAAATAATTAATAATAAAATAAATAAAATTTACATCTACTAGTTTAAAATATTTTAAAAATTAACAATAAAAAAAACAATATATAATAAAAGATAATGAATAGTTATATTTTTTAAATCTATTTTATATCAATTTGCTTCATAGGTTACTCAAGATATGTTATATATGTAAATTCTAACATTTTTGATCAATTTAAAGTTAAATGCATTCATGTTCAAATGTAATCATTAAATTGCACCATATTTAGAGCTTTAATTCTCATTTGGCATTGTATTTCTTTGATTAACATTTTCAACATAGTTTTAACTATTTTTGAATTAGGTTCTTTTATTTTAACTTTTAAACATCATTTATAGGAAAGACTTTGAAAGTAGTGTTGCAATGGCTTTGCCGTTGTGCCAAAAGATCAACCTCGCTCTGATACCAATTGTTGCAATGGCTTTGCCGTTGCACCAAAAGATGGACCTGTTAACGCCCGATACAAATGCCAAATTTTTACAAGATCCACGGGAGGCAGTTAAGCCATGTCACGAATCTACAACGGGTTGGATAGGCACCAACCTATCCAAGGGGACGAAGGCACCAACCTTCAGAAAGTAGTTCAATTTCATCTCTAATATGTCAAGTGATTTAATAAAATCTTATTATATTAGTAGTATTGGCAAATTAATTATTCTAACAACAATACTTTAAACCAACATATTACACATCTTATTGGTAGTAATTAGTTGCAATGTGTCACTTGTTGGAAGAAGCCACTCAACTCTATATTTCCATATTGAGATCCCAACATATACAATATGCTTCACTTCTCTTGTGCCTAAGCCCCACAATGTATAACTACCCACAATTACCACTTCATCACACATGTGGGATAAATACTCGAATTCTAATTAGCTAGTGGGATGAC
The DNA here is from genome assembly GCA_007258455.2 of Sequoia sempervirens. Classification (NCBI taxonomy): domain Eukaryota; kingdom Viridiplantae; phylum Streptophyta; class Pinopsida; order Cupressales; family Cupressaceae; genus Sequoia; species Sequoia sempervirens. Next base: position 124,803,110 of record VDFB02281492.1, read on the forward strand.
ATACAAAACGTATGCACCCAATATAATAGCTTATGGGATGTGTGCCACATGTCAACATCTCCATCAACCAACATACATAATAATATTATACCTCTAGGTACCTAACATTCCATCCCTCTTGACATGCTTTGTCTTCAAAACATGAGAAAAAACTAAATAGTAAAATTGTTGCAATTCATTACAAACATGATGCAATGCCCTAATTTTACAACAAAAAAATTGTTAAAAATCGGAATAGCAGGTTCAAATTTACATCATCATATCTCCCTCAATATTACTCCAAATCTTTGTTATGATCACTTTTTTTGAAAAGTTCACAAAATTCTTTTTCCAATTAATCCGAGATTGCTTTAATTTGAGACTTGTGTGAGGTGCATGACCTTTTGCAATACAGGTGGCTTGTTTGGAAAAAATCAGTAGAAAATTTTCACCTACTTTTCCCAAATTGAAGCTTTGATGCCAAATGTTGTGAACCTGAATAAATAGTAATATAAATACTTCAAATAATGTCCAATATATTTAGAAATAAAACAAACCCTTGAGGTAGGGCAATACCATGCAATGCTCCTTGTTGGAAGATGCAACTCCACACTATCTCCATAACAAGATTCCAACATATTCAATACTTTTCAACTCTTCTCCCTTGCCTAAGCCCCACAATTATAACACTCAACTACCTCTAACTAAATCAATAAAACAATAGATCAATTAAGAGACCAACCAGCAAAAGCAAATAAACAATCCCCCCAAAACTCTCAATCAAGAGATCTCCCCTAGCAAAATATGATGATGGGACTTTATACCTAGTTCATGTACAATTGCCACTTGCCAAATGTGCAATAGTGGACTTGATCTTAGTGAAATACAATTGCCAAAGAAGTCTAAATATTGAAATTACAATTTTGGAGTAGAATAGGAGCAAATCAATGTCACCACTGTGGGGTATGCAAAAAATTACGTGCTATAATAAAAGGAGGTTGTGTAAGCCCAAATAGAGCCTTGAAAGTTACCAAAATGAGAATGAGCCAACAACACCTTTGAGAAATTGCAATTTCTAGAAAACTAGTCATCAAAATCACAACTGAATTGCACCACAGTGAAACTCTTGAAAAACTAGCTTAGATCGAAAAGATTCTACGAAATTCCCTTGTAAAGTTTTCTTTCCAAAATCAAAATACAAATGGAGAGGGGGTCAAGTTGGAGGGAAGGAGTACTGACATTAGCACAACACTAGCACATTGAAAACTTTGACAACTCATGAAAACACCTTGCTTGAAAATCGCTTTCAACAAAGAATGTGAAATATTCTCAGAATCTCAAGAACTTTGTGTAGATCGCAAAACCGCCCTTCACTAGTCTTAAACTACCTTTTTTGGAGGACAAAACTGCTAATTGTAAATCTAAAAATTGTTGATGGAGGTTGGAGCTCACTTATGTAGGTGGAGGGTAGTTTGGCAAACTAGAAACTGAATATTCTCACCATAGTCAAAGATGTCATTGACTTTGATTTGAATGGTCAAGCCATATGAATTATGGGGGTGCTGCAATGGGGAGCTCACAAGGCTTTGACCCAGGTAGGGTACCCCTTGTGTACGCTCAAACTAATCATATTCAATGAAAAACCCCAAATTTTCAACCCACAAAAAAAGATTTTTTTTTTTTTTTTTAATTTTACCTCCATATGTCAACATAAACAATGATGCTTGCATAATATTTTCCCACTTATGCAAGCATAGTGCTTATGCAAAATCTATAGAGAATATTTCATACGACCAAGGGGAAGAAATTTTGCAAAGGCCTCCAAGCAAAGTTGACAAGAATTGAGGAATGAACAAGCGATCCTGGGAGTGCATTTTAGACACAATGGCAAGTTTTGATTTGATCCAAAATACATTGGAAGCTAAGTGACTTGTGGGAAGTGACTTGTGGATGCCCACAAGTAAGTCTCTCATTCAAACCCTTGTACATCTTGGCTCCAAAATCTGATTTAAATGAAATGAAAGGAAAAGCTATGAATGTTACATCCTTTGGATACAATAATCTTCTTTAAGGGCTGCTCTTTCTTTCATTAGATGAACTTGCAAAATGATGAAACACATGAAGCCCTTGATCCTTAGTGGAGATGGGTAAGCTTTGAATCAACAACATACTTTGATACCATGTGAGATTTGGTATAGAATGCTTTGATACTATTCAAGATTTGCATAGATGCCTATGCACACCCAAAACCAAGATGATAAGAACAATTCAAGATGCAACACACGACTGCTCCATCAGAACTGCAAATGTACAAGAGAACTATTTCATTGCTTGTACGAGAGCATGAGGTGGCTATATATTGTATATGACACCAAATGAGATGTATTTGCAACCAATGTAGAATAAAAGAGATGTAGAAAAGTGTCGTACAACACTCCACTAAACAAGGGAAGTACAACCACTTTTATTAATTGTATATTACCTCCGTAAGTAGATGCCTATTATTGTGCAAGGGAGATTAACACCTACCCTAGTAAATACTACTTCAGTAAACTTATCCTAGTTGCACACGATTGCAGATGTAATAAACTAAATGCAACAAAATAGAACATGCGCCTACAATCTGACAAAAAATGCCTTGAATGCCTAAGCAGCTCTTCTGTCTACTAAATTGAACTGTGTGTTAAGCGTCTCTTGTGTTGTGTATCTACCCTCTCTCCAAAGAATGGCAGTATCCAATATATTACATGAGGGTGAAGGAGCGGATGAGTAGTTACAAGACTGTCTGCAGCTCTGTAGTATGTTGACTTCATTGATGAGATTTATTTTTGTCACTGTTATGTGTTAGATATATTAGGCATTATTTAAGAGTTAGATATATTATTGTTAGAATCTTGAGTTTAGCATATTGTTAGTATTGTCTGGTTGTTAGTTTCTTTCAACTAGCATATTATAGAATTTGGTTATTCACGTGATATGAGTAAAGTTAGAATCTTATGTTGTAATATTTGACTGGTTATTTATATAGGCCATTGTAATTTAATCTCATGGCCCATGAATTAATCATACTGGTTACCAAAATAGCCTAGTTGTGTGTTAATATGGAGGGAGATGAACCTATATGACTTTCCTCAGTCTCTGTCTCGTGTCAAAGGATGTGACACACTACTGGCTCTGGGTCATTCATCTACCATAATTGGGTATTCTAGATGGAATCTCCTGTATCCATATGATGATAAAATTTGGCAGGGCACCCCAACATGGTGACCATTATCGGGGCATATAAGGTCACGATGTCAATGCATCTGTCATGAAGCTATGGGTTGGCAGAGAGCTATTTGAAATGATCAGTTAAGTGATTCACTGTGGCCTAGGTTCAGCAATTTCTATAAATACTAGAGATGGATGTGGAGTTGCCAGATTTAAGTGTAGCGGGGTTAAAATGTGGATGTTGGTATTTGGCAGGGATGTCTAAGTTGCCACTGATGGCTTAGTTGAACCCTAAAAGCAGTAAGAGAAGGGTGGACTCAGTCAAGCTGAATGAGTATTTTATTGACATTGATCCGTGGAGCATTCATTACAATGCTTCCAACACCAGCTGTTGCAACATGTTGTCTTGCATGGGAGAGGCCACTGACATGTCCACACACCACTGAATAAAAATGTATCATTATACTTTGCAATTGTATTTAATAATACTTATTGCCAATTCCTATATTTATGAGATGCATGTGCAAGAAATCATGCAAGAGGTTGCATGCAATAATCTATGTTTAGCGGAAGCATGTGCATGAATGCGGATAGTTATAGATGAGCTATTATTGTAAACATAGGAGGCACTTGTGTCTATAAAAGCATGCCTCTTCAGTGTATGTGAGAGATATGCAGAATTATGAGAGTTGATTCCATATTCTTTATAGAATTTATGTGAGCAAAGGGAAGGCAAGGAGTGAGTTTTAGCTGCCTCCTTGGGCAAGGGTGGTTATGTGTATGTAATCATTTTTCTACAGTGAATGAAGAAGCTTCAAGTTTAGTGTAACTATGACATTATCGTTCAGTTTCTGTTATTGCTCATATGCTTTTATTTGCAGGTTCATATGTATGTATCTCTATGACAGTAATCAAGTATTGAATCTTTGAATCCATGTGCACTTGGGGTGAGACTGCCCTTCTAGATAGTTGTTGTCAACAAGCTTGTGCGCAAGGTTTCTGTTTTTGATCAGTTGGTCATAGTGCACAAGAAAGGCAAATACTGGTCAATGTTTGGTTTCATTGCCAAGACCCACCAATGTTTTTGCTATGGAAATTGAGCTAAGGTTTTTGGTTTTAGAGCACGAAATGTGAATATTATTTCTGACTTACTGTTAGATGCAGTTTCAATTTTCTGGAAATGTGCAAAGTTGGGTGGATGCTTTTGAAAAGTACAGAAGCTTGGGAACACTAAAGATAGATGCATGCACAATGGTTTAATAAAAGTAGGTTGCTTTATTCATAGGCAGGCTACAACTTTGTCTCTACAAGCAAATGAAACTTTAAACCAAAAAAGTGGGTTCAATGTAAACAAAGTGCATGCAAATATGAACACAATAGTTATAAAGGAATGATATTGTAAAAGTTGTTGATCAACCACAAAGTAGCCCAAGGATCACCTTCCATAGAAGAGAGAAGCAATGGAAATGCTATGAAGCTAGATAATTCATTAGATGCAAAAATAGAACTGATACAATATACAATGAGGAGACCCTTGTTATAAAGGCAAGGATGAAACCGTAGGACATACTAAGATCATGACAAGTGTCTTAATCCTATGGTATGATACACGAAAGGTAAATGACCTAATTAAGCTTAAGTATGTAAGTGAATAAGATCGAATATGGAACTAGCTAGGTAATGTACCATGTTCACATCATCATCCACTCAAGTGCAACTTAGGGAGCATGATAAAATACAAAGATGCAAGGATGGGTCTTGGCTACAAGGTCAAGTTAGGCACCCATATACAAACAAATCTTTCATAAGCAAAGAAAAGGAGAACAATCCATAGGGAAAAATCCCTCTATAAAAGAGAAAGATGTAAACAAACACATACAAGTGAAAGAAGGAAGGAGGACTCAACATGAGCCCCCAAGGTCTAGTTCTATCATCAGTGCACAATAGGTATTCCCCATATAGGAGAGAAAGAGAGAGACAATGTAGCCCACTAACAATGTATAATCTCCTGCAGTGATGGTGGATGCTCGACAAAAGATGATGATGAAAACCCTAGAACGTTGAACAACATTCCTCTTTTTGGGAAGAAACAAAACCAAGTAGAGATACAAGATGTCTTTCCATGAAGGAAGAAAGATCATCATGTAGGATGTTGTCATCGTCGTTGTTGTCTTGGAACTTTGGTCAAATGTCACCATGTTGGTGTGTAAGTATGCCACAATCTAATCATGTGCAAGCCCAATCGATAAAGAAGGTGACAAGCTAGGACAATGTGCAAATGAATGAAGAATAACATCCAAAGTCAAAGATGGTGTGACAACAACTATGATTGGGCTGTTATCAAAGAGGGGATGGATGTCCTCATGTGCGTTTATCAAATCTATAAGATGGGACTCACAAAACAAACTTGTAATAGCTATCAAGTACCCATCCCATTGTATGTAATTTGGAAAACTATGATGTACTTGCTGCAAAGAATGTCTTGAAGCAACAAGAGATGGATATGTGATCTCAATGTATACCATCTAACTATATTGGCCATGCCATGATGATGTGCCCACATAAGATGTCTGTATATGAACACCTAGAGATGAATTTTCCAATTTGGAAAGCAAGAATCCTCAACCTTAGGATAGGGAATTTTAGATAAAGAAGATGAAACATCTAAATGTGGATTAGGAGCCATAGAAGCTAAAGATCAAATGGATATATTTGTAGGAGGAGGAGCATTAGGAGAAGCCTCAATGTCATCACAACTATCATGACTTGCCAAATAATCAAGTTGCTCTTCTATATCATCATAATATGGTAGGTTATCACAATTATCAAGGGGCACAAAACTGCCCATAACAAGATCATTTGGGAATGGAGAATGATTTGGGTCTCCAAAGATCTCCTAAATTTTGGTCCAAAGAGTGATTGGGTACTTAATATGCGAGATAGAATACAATGTCAAAATCAACATTGCTACCAATCAATCCAAGGACATGATCATTTTTGTTTCCGCGTGATATCTTTTGATTAGGTGTACCTAGTTTATGGACAAGTCCATAGAGGTGGGATAAGAGATGAAGCCATTTGAGATGTTTTAGGATGCCTTATAGCTCCCTTTGTTTAGGGAGATTATGAAAGGATGAAATGAAAAATCCATGATTTTAGAATGAAAGACTTCTTATATATAGTTTAGAGATCAAAACATATGAAATTGAAACCTTCAGCATAAAAACGGCTCCATATTTTGCAAAATATCCAATGTACATTTCAAAATGGAAAAAGTGACTTCAAACTGAAATAACAAGTAATTGGTACAAAATCAAGAAAAACTAAATATATGGCTGCAGAGTATGTTGAATTAGCTTTCCAACTCTTATTTGTTTGCAAAAAACCAAGACTGTATGCCCAAGTTATGGTTCTTAGAAAAAATAAGCTCCTAAATGGCATGAAAGAAAGCCCAAAGCAATCTAGGTGTTGGTCACCCATGGGACTAGGTGCTTAGGTCTTGGGGGCTAGTGGTTGTAGCAGTGGAGATTTTGGGTCTATAGTCTAAACCACGTTGGGGTTGGGTGTGACTCAATTAGTACCAAGCTAGACACAGGCGGATATTTCAACTATGCAACAATGATAGTTGCTTGTATGGTGATTGTATGATAACTCTATGGCTATGCAAATTTGTATGGATCCATATAGTTGTATGAATTTGTTTGTGAAATTCTTCGAAACCTCAAAAAAAATTCAAACTTTTTTGGCACCAAACTCTATCAATTTCAATACCGATTCATAAATTTTTGGGCCTTTTGAGTTCAATTGTGAGGTCAGTTTGGCACCATGATGCATTGTATGAAAGTTCTTTGCTGAAACTTTCTAAAAATAGGGAAGGGAATTTCAGATTGGGAGGCTTTGATACCATGTAAGAGTTTTTGATCAACCCCATGGTAGCCCAAGGATTACCTGCAATCAAAGCAACTTTTCATAGAAGAGAGAAACAATGGAAATACTATGAAGCCAAATAATTCATTAGATGCACAATTGAAACTAATACAATATATAATGGGGAAACCCTTTTTTGTAAAGACAAGGATGAAACCCTAGATGAAACTCTAGGACATACTAAGATCATTACAATTGTCTCAATCATACGATATGAGACACAAAAAGTAAATGACCTAAGTAAGCTTAAGAATATAAGTGTGAATAGGACATAATATGAAACCGGTTAGGTAATATACCATGTTCACACCAACAAATATGGTACACAAATGGAAGGCTGCAGTTTATTAATTTGCAAACAGAAAAAATGTTGTAAAGTGTGTTCATCTGTGTATGCACAAGATAAATAGTGTGCAATAGTTGTTACAAAAGCACAAATACACATATTTTAGCATTGCACAAACAAAACAAGGTGCACAGGTATTCATGTGCAAAGGAGGCTAGAAGTAAAGATATTTCATATTAATGGTAACAATCAGGAGTGGCACATATAAAAGATTATATATTTTCAACTATGCACAAAGATCTGTTTTTTAATGCTTATGATTATAGCAAACATAAGAAAGTGTGCCATACATGTGAACACTATTATAAAACAAGGATTCATTTTTTAAAGTTTGTGTGGGAGTTTATGTTTGTTGTTGAATGGAGATGAACGCGCCATTTACAAATATATAATGGAAATTCATGTATGGTGTAGTGAATAAAGCATACTAAGTCAAGATATGGTGCGAGAAGTTTTATGGTCTCCAACACGGTGCAACTATGGCAACATACATGCACGACCTATGGACGTAAGACGCATATTGTTATATTTTCACTAAATATGGATATCTTGTTGAATTCTAGCAAGAAGACAATTCAAATTTTTATTGTAATGGTAGAACAGATAGAGATGTGGGCGAACAAAGGAAGAGTACACATAGGTTGCACAAAATATAATATGGAGCATTAAGTAATGGAAAAGCTATACATGCTGTGCATAGACCAGGAATAGTAATAATCTATAAAGAATCATGAGTGCACAAATGTTGTGCAACTATGTTAGTGTTTGAAGAGCACTTCAAGAAGGCTATTAGTTGGGATCTCATACTCGTATTAAATCATATATTTGATTTTGAAAGATCCAAAGTAGTCATACATGCATGGGGTGTTAAGTTCGACATATGGGAGTGCTATGATGCATGGTGTTATATATATTGAAATTCAATCTTGCAGTCATCACCAATTAATCTAAGAGGCTATGCTTATTTTAACCACATAATTGAATATTGTAGAGAGACTGTGGCATCTTTCTATACTATACCAGATATTATGCAGACCACTTCAAGAATTAAAGACAATGATGAAGACGAGCATACAAAATGATAGCGGATAGTCTTGCACAGGTTTAATTAAATGTGTGGGCTATGGTGCAATCTTTTTGGATGGCACATAGGTTATTAGAAGGCATAGTAAATGCATAGGAACATATGTAAATTTGTAGGCTTCAGTGAATATGCCAAAGAGATTTGTAGGGATTATGCACTCGATTCACATTAAGGATTATTATATTAGTGGAAGGGAAACCAAAAGATAGACAAAAACAAAGTTATGTGTCAGAGTATTTGAATAATTGTGTATCCAATTTTTTTAATACCTTTATTTGTTGGATGTTAGAAGCATAGTAACGAGACTCGAACTCGGCTTGGACTCAGCTAGGGTGACTCGACTCGGGACTCGGCACCCAGACTTGACGCAGACTCGGCAAAATGAAAAAACCCTATAAATTTAGATTGTTAAGGATTTAAAACTTGTTTCAAACACCCTTTATTGAATAAACCTTAAAGACACAATAACATCATTAAATAGAAGCAAATTTGATCACATACACAAGTATACATCGATCACATAAGCATAAAGTACACAAATTGTAGCTGAGTTGTTGAAGGAAATAACACACTTAGATATATAAATATAGTCAAATGTATACAAAACTCATGGAATATGAAATCCATGACATCAAATGTTCCAAACAAATATGAAATATCAAAACAATAACTACAAGTCTGTGGCTCAAAGGAGTTTGCATCCTTCCTACGAAGGCATCTAAGGTGGGTCCTAGATGATGTAGCAACTACAACCATAGTCTCTGCTTGTGACTCCATGCCAACCTCACCAACATTAGTGGTGGATGTGTTTGCTTGTGCTTTAGCCTCCTCTGCCATGGCCATAGCCTCAGCCTCTCTATCTGCTCGGTCAACCCAATCAAGGTCCTCGTCACTAACACAAGTATACATCGATCATATAAGTATAAACACAAATTGTAGCTAAGCTGCTCAAGGAAATAGCACACTTAGATATATAGTCAAAGACTCAAATGTATACAAATATCATCGAATATGAAATCCATGACATCAAATGTTCCAAACAAATATGAAATATCAAAAGATTCAAAACAATAACTAGAAGTCTATGGCTCAAAGGAGCCTGCATCCTTCCTACGAATGTGTCTAAGATAGGTCATGGATGATGCAGCAACCATAATCTCAAGTATCAGGGCAATTTCCCTAATGGGGTTGACAGGCAATGCCCTTTGTGGGGGTCTAGGTGTAGTGCCTCTAGTGTGGTCGAGGGGCAACACCCCTCGTGGGGGTTTGGGGGCAGCGCCCCTAGTGAGGTCAAGGGGCAGTGCCCCTTGTGAGGGTTTGGGGGTAGTGCCCCTAGTGGGGTCAAGGGCAATGCCCATTGAGGGGGTCTGGGGGCAGCGCCCCTTGTGAGGGTCTAGGGCAACGCCCTCAACGGGGTCAAGGGGTAGCGCCCCTTGTAGGGGTCTGGTGGTAGTGCCCCCAACGGGGTCAAGGGGTAGCACCCCTTGTGGGGGTTTGGGGGCAGCGGCCCCAGTGGGGTCAAGGGGTAGCGCCCCTTGCGGGGGATTGGGGGCAGCAGCCCCAGTGGGGTCAAGGGCAACGCCCCTTGCGGGGGTCTCGGGGCAACGCCCCTCGCGGGGTCTCGGGGCAGCGCCCTAGGTGCGCTCCTTGTTGCGATAAAGGGCGGGGTCGAGGGGCGGAGCCCTTGCCACCAAGGCCAAATTAAGACCTCCAAAAGCATACAAACCTTCATGGCGTACATCATTTTGCATTCACAATAAGTAAAAAAAAAACAAGTTTTAACTTTAAATTTCATGTAATTTTTTACACTTTTCAAACCTTGCTTGTTGCCGAGTCCTGCTGACGAGACTCACTTGGACTCGGCAAGACTCGTCCGAGTCCGAGCCCCCAGGACTCGGCCAGGGTGACTCGACTCGTGACTCGCCGAGTCCTAGTGAGTCTCGTTACTATGCTTGGTACCATTTACCAATTGTGAAGTGGATAATCTTTAGGGTATTGTAACAAAATTGTGTTTACAGAACCAAGTTCAAATCAGTGGTAGTATTGATAAGCATATAAGAAGACTAGTTGCTGAAGGATATGGAGAACATGGAATAGACTATGAACAAATTTCATCAATAAAAAATGGTACTTATTTGATTGATTTCAGTACTTGTAGTTTGGAATGGGGGAAAAGTTCATTAAATGCATGTCAAGGGGTGCAGGAATTCATCAATATTTTACAGCCTCAAGGTTTTGTAGAAAAAGTTTACATGTTTTCATAAATGATTAAAGCACTTTACAGGTTGGAGGAGGCTGGGAAAGCCTGCTAATTCTGATCACATGTTTCACACAATGGCTGTATTATACAAATTTGCTTGTCTGAAAAGGTCACTGAGAAGTCTTAAAATTCTGTGCTTTCAGTGTTCATGTTTCATTTTTATTTTTTCTGAAGGAAAGCAGACTCTTCTATTGAATGGATCAGCAACTCGCATAAAGCTGTAGTGCTCAACAGTTGTACTTTCCCTTCCACATAAGCAAGAAGAGCATTTAGGTCCACGTATATGTATTTCTGGGTGGTAGGATCTTAACATATACCTGAGTTGTTAAGCCATTGAAGAACCTATATAAGTCCAAATTACAAAAGTCATTTCAAGAGCCCTTGGAAGCTGACCTTTGTTTTGGTGGCTTAATAAGGACCCGATGTTTTAGTAAGCCTCTCTTCCCTTTACACAACAGCTTACACAAGGGGCACCCTCCTTGGCCTTAAACACCGGATCATTGCTGCGGGATAGCCCTAACTTATCACCTTACCAGGAAATGCTTAAAAGTTGCATTGTATCTCATTCTTGCATGCCTTCTATTTGTGCTCTGGATTGTCTTAAAGAAAATTTAGGCATTTTATTTAATTTAGCAGCATGTTTTTGATGGGAGGTAGCTATTCAGTGTATTTATTTGTATAATATTTGGTTTTTTCTTAACATCATCTGTGTTAACAGAACAACTTCCAGACAAGAAGTGGTAGCGAGATGGATCCACCAAGCACTCAACTCCAGGAAATAGAGCTGAAAGCAGGAAGAAAACACTGCAGGACTGAGATCTAGAAAGAACCTGAATGAGGTCAATCATCACTGTCTCTATTTCAAGGCAATATTGGAAGTTCCCAAGAGTCAAAAGCTGGCTATCATCCTCAGAGTACCTTTATAGCAGAATGTAAATATAAAAAGTAAGCACTCTGGGTGGACTTTTGCAGAGGAAAGATTGAACGGTGTGCGTTGTATTTCTTCTGATTCTATTTGCGACTAGGTTACTGGAAAGCTGCTGAGAAAGGCCTAATTTCACATTGTGTAATCTGGTACTTCTTGATAAAAGCTAACTAAACATACAAGGATGGGTAGCTTAATAATTGAGAAAGCTCAAGCTGTTGGTATATTTGTCAGTATTATGTACTGGCTTTCCTGAATCTGAAAGTCATTTCATTATGCTCTTCAATGGCTAAATATTATTTATCAATATTTAATTATACTGAAACATATATAATTGATTCTAATCCTGCATCCTTGCCTTTGTCTGTTTATTATTTGCATACAAGGATTGCCATTTCTGAAAAGCCTTATAGGACAAGGCTTAGTATTGCACAGAAATGAGATGGTAAATGGGGATACACAAATGATATTACCTGTTCAATGGATAGAAATATGGATCCAAGTTTTCTGTCTTACATGAGCTATTATAAATAATTCCTTGCTTTAAACGTAGCATGAATTATTCTATTATTTTCGTAACATGAGAAAGTTTGGCATCCAATCACACCATGGTTTGCTCTTTTGAGAGTTATTATAATGCTTCTATATTAAGACCCCTTGACTCTTTATCTTTTAGTTACTTGTTCAGTGAATACATATGATATGGAGGACGATTGAACCTAGCAAGATTGTCTTTATGTTTACAATATGATGTACAACTCATCTCATAGATGTAGGATTCAAATTTATGGAGTAGCTTTACATCCAACCAAGGAAAGCAAATTTAGCGAGCAGATAGGTTGAGCTGGATAAATGTTTATAATTTGTCGTGTTGTGGATCTTAAGTAATGTTTGCCTGCACATATAACTATGATGAAATTATTTATTGATAAAACTCACTCAATGGGAAACTCAAATTGCCACAAACTGAATAATAAAGTAGAAATACATTGCTTTCAACTGTTAGGCTTTATTATTCGGTTTGTTATCAGTAGAGATAACACAATAATTTTAACTGTTGCAAGTGGCAAATTTGCTATGGTGTGGATAGCAGTTAGGGAATTTAAAAGAACATGACATTCAATGCCTCGTTTCTAGTCTTCTCCTCCGTGAGGGGTTGCCTAGGTGAAAACTGAAGTGTTATGCTTGTGTTTTGCATTAATTTCCAGTTTGTGTGAACACAGGTCAGCTTCCAAAGGGTAAATAATAGTTTTTAAATAAGAGCACAATAAGTTCCAGTGATTTGTAATCCAGAAGGCCTAATTTTGTAGATGATTATGAACCATTTTGGTATTCAAGAAAGATAAACTTGTGGGGAAAATATGTAGAAGCGGATTTGTATGTCGATGACAGGTTCTTCAAATGTAATAGAGTTAGTCCTAGTGAATCTGGAGATTAGCATATGTTGTTGGAACTGAGAAATAAGAATGGTTGACATTAATGAGAGGCAACAGTCGGTCGCTCAACAAGAAGCATATGGCCAAACAAGAAGTTAAAAAAACCCAGGAACAGTCATTTACCAATACTTAAGTGTGAGCTTTAGCTAATAAATATAGCACTAGCCCAGGAACAGTCATTTACCAATACTTAAGTGTGAGCTTTAGCTAATAAATATAGCACTAGAGATGATGGAGAAGAGGATTGGTGACCATGAGCACCAATGGGAAGAATAGAACCCAAAGTAAAATCTGGAACAACTCCATTCAAGGTTGAAACCAAGGTTGACATAAAACCTGAGGGACAAGTAAATATAGAGATATTAGACAACCTGGATCAAGTAGATGAAGGTGTATTTTAGTGTCCATAATGTAAGTAAAGCTCTTTGTTTTTTTGTTGGCTTGCTTGAAAATGAGAAGACTTACTTTTGTATGACGGGAGATTAATCTTTCTTCATGTGAGAAGAAGAAATTAATCTTTCTTCATATGGGAAGAAGAAATTGACAATCTATAGTTGGTATGGCTTCAAAGTTCTACGAAGGAAGAATTTCTATCCAATTGGCCACCGATCAAAAGATAAAGTGTGGCTCTACTATAGTCAAGGAAGTGGTTAAATTGTTCAAGATTACACAACCAAAATTTGAAGGCAAACAATGTTGCTTAGCATGGACACGGAAGAACATATCCTTACCAAATACCTTGATGGGTTGTATTCAACCTTAAAAGGAAAGCCATCACTGCCAAACCAAAAGTTTTGGGTTAGACTTGTGTATTGGCATGTTACATTGATTATGAAAAAGAGACAAGAAGATATGGAACAACTTATAGAAAAGAAAGGAAAGCCCCCAAAAAATGGAAGGCAAGAAGACTAATGTTGTACACCAATGTAAGTCCTCACAGATCTTTATTTGTATTAAAATATTGATGGTCATATTGAAAACATGTGTCGGAGGTTGCACCCTTTGTTGCATAAAAAAAAAGAAGCCCAAAGAGGACTCCAAGAAGTCCATGGCTGCTATCAAAGAGGTTGAAGGATAGCTTGGAATTGACGAAATATAAGGAAGTATAGCTACAAGGACTGCCATGATTGAAGAAGTAGAGGCAATAAACATTCCAAGTGAAAAAAGCAAGGGTAAGAGCACTTGTAGATCTAAACTTTTAATGCAATTTGACTTCAATTAAGATAGTTAGAAAGCTTGGTTTGAAGACTTATAACTATCTCAACCTTACCCTTCAGGTTGGGTCAAGAAAGGTGCAGAGATTCAAGTAAACAAGATGTGGAAAATTTAGTTTACTATTAATGCTCAATACATAGATGAAATAGAGATGGATGTAATTTTACTTGATGCATTTGATATTGTGCTTGGGAGTACATAATTGTATATAGGAGATACTATATTCATGAGGAGGGATAACAAGTACCACGGGTCTATGATGGAGTGAAGTACGTCGTCAATGGAGACCAAAGCAAAACACAAATTGTCATTGTAAATTCCAATCATGCATTGAAGCTAATACAAGAGACCAAGTAATTTTGTCTTTTACTTTTGAAAGATAAACAAGAAGACGAAATTGAGGTTTCTTCTCTCATAAAAACAAGAAAACCAAGGGGTTAGAATAATTGTTGACATTAATTGAGGGTGTATTTCATGAGCCTAGGAGGTTGCCTCCTATGAAAGAGGTAGAGTATGACACTCATTTTCATCCTAAATCTCCTCTACCTAGTGTAAGATTGTATAGATAGTCATTGAAGGAGAGCAATGAAGTAAAACAATAGCTTCAAGAGTTATTGAAAGGTGTAATATGCCCCAAAACTTCACCATATGAAATAACTATAGTCATGGTAAGAAAGAAGAATGACTCTTGAAGAATGTGCATAGATTACCATGCTCTCAATAAAATCACTATTAAAAACCACTATCCTCTCCCAAGGATAGATGACTTGACCAATTGCAACATGCAAAATATTTACAAATTTGAACCTAAAATCAACTTCCCTTAAAGTAAATATGGAAGAGGAGGATACATGGAATGAAACTTTCAAGATTGAGGTTTGCATGAATGGTTAATTCTTCCTTTTGATTATCTAATGCACCAACTACATTTATGTGTTGAGAAAGTTCATATATTCATGCGTCATACTGTATCTAGATGACATTGGGTTTTTGTGCAACATAGGAGGGATATTTAATTCATTTTTGACAAGTTTCAAAAGTGTTGAAATAATATCAATTCTTATGCAATTTGAAGAAGTGTGAGTTTGCTAAGGAGTTAGTGGCATAACTAGACCATGTGGCTAGAGGAGGTTACTTGAGAGTGGATCCCATAGAGGTAGAGACTATTAAGAATTAGCCCATGCGAAGGAGTGCCATAGAGAGAAGGAGATTTGTAGGTGCTATTTGTAGACACCTAAAATTGATCATTCACATTTGATCAATTTATCTCAATTTCCTCTCATTTTCAACTTATATTAATAAAATCATATTTTAATTATTTAATTAATGTTCCTTGCTTATTCCACTATCCCATTCTTTATCTAAAACCATTTCACCATTCCTCCCTAAAGTCTAATTCTTGATAAATAATTATTTTCATGGTTATTTACCCAACCTATATCCCCGCTTCTTCCAAAAAATTAAATAATTTATATTTATTTAATTTGGCCTTTTAAGCACTTTCCATAACCTACACCTAATCTCCCATTACCTCTTAATCTCCTAATCATTTGCACATGGATAATTAATCATTAATCTTAGATTTGATTGACCCAAACTCCCACAATATCCACTTGTCATATCAAGTACCTACAATTGGTACTCCAAGGAATGGGTAAAGCTTCTATTCTTTGATTTTTTAATTTTTCCATGGTACCTTGGAGCATGGGGCAAGCCACCTCTTTTTCATAAAAGCCAAATTTAAATTTCCCATGTACCTCCAAGTTATGGGTTAAGCCAAAGCCCACTTTTTGGCGATCCTTCCAAGATACTTAGTAGTACCCATTCTAATCCTACCCTTCCACTTATTCCCATGCCAAATACCATCCATTGATTTTCCTATGATCTTGGAGCCACCATCTTCAATCAATCCCCTTTTTCCACTTGTCAAACCCTCCATGCTTGAGGGATCTCAATCATTTTGAACCCTTGATCCTCTAAATTGATCTCAACCTTCATCCAAATTCGCCAATTTCTATAAATTAGAGCTAATCCTATCCATTTTAATCAACCATATGAATGCATTGTTATGTTGTCAAATTGTGAGCACGCATCTTAATCTAATTGGGCAAAATCACTCCTTGAGTGCAACTAGAGGATTTAACATAGTTTATCATTGATATTTTATGTTGTTTGACCTTATAATTTACATAATATGAGAGTTTGTATGTCTTTGTGATTGTTCGATTTGGCTTAGTCTAGGCGGTTCACTATTGTAACAATTTCCTACACATTTTCCCCACACTGAGTGGGACACATGTCCCTTTTTTTTTATCACTGATCAAATTTACTTTTCTTGAGATTTTTCATGTGTAGGTTACAGTTCGACAAACTTTTTCCAGTTTGGTGACTCCATGACTTGTGGCGACAATTTTGTTGGGTAGTTGCTAATGCTCTTTTTGACGTCTTTTGATAATTTGGTATTCAAATTTTTGATAGGGAGCTAACTTTGCAAGGTGTTATGATAAAATTGACTTTTGATCTTTAATTATTCCATAATTAACCCCCTTTTGATTGTAGGATTCTAACATTTCAAGTATTCTATTTTTTTTTGACTCAACGGTACCACTTTGTCATTTAGCAGTTTAATCGTCAGAGTACCAGGAATCCAATTTTTTTTGTTTAAATTTGTTTTCCTATATTTTTGTTAAGAATCCTTCTCTATCTACTAATAAAAAATGATTTTGCAAGCCCACAGTTGTTGAGATGACTTGGTCATACTAGAGAATCAAGCTAAATCAAGTTTCATGTTGATCAAAGTTCATTTTCTATATAGGGATTTTGATTTGGCAGCTCTATCCTAGTTTGGTGGTTTCATGAATTGTGGCGGTGGTGGCCTTATAAAGTAAAATTATCAACATTTTGAGTTTCAATAGTTCTACCAGTGGTGCAACGATTTTGCTTTGTGTTTTAGCAATTTAGTTCGTTACAAATTTTTTGCATCTTTTATTTCATTTTGTGGGACTAACCTATTAATATACTTGGCTTTGCTATGGTGTTTGTCTTAATATTTTATCTTGCAACTTTTATGCATGTCAAAGATCAAACTTAAAACTACTAACAATTTTCTTGTAGCCCTGCTTGTCAAAGGCTTTGTTTGTCACTAATTTTAGGTACATTAATTAAATTAGGGGGAAAGAACTTGTATGCTTTGTCTTGAGAGCCTATAATTTTTATACGTTTTTTAACAAGTTATAAAAAGGGAGGAGAGTGAAAGTTGTATTAAAAAAGGATCCATCATCATGTTTGGTAGAGCTTCAAGACCCTTGGCTTGCCAAAACACGTAAGGTGAATGAAATGAGAGACCCTCCTAGTTCCATGCATGTAGATGGACGAGCCCTTAGTTAATGGATTTCCCCTAATTAGCTTGTAAATAGAAGCCTAAGACCATCAACCATCATTAGTGTGGTAGAAGGGGAGTGGATCGCCCTTAAAGCTACTCACAAGTACCTCTAAGTGTCGAGATAGAATTCACCTTGGGTAAAGACTTTGACCACCCTTGGTAAGGGGTTTTCATGCAATGCAACTATCCATAACTATTCTTCATCTAGTAGACGGTATTAGTGTTTAGTTCCATTGTGGATCCACACTAAGTGTCACATCTACTTGATTAGTCATAGACATGTGAGTATGTTTGGTATATCTTCTTGTTATACATTAGTACTTGCCTAACATCCAAAAGTCTCTAAGTCCAACAAGTGTGTATTCTTTGTAGACATCTTAAAAATCATTTTTTCCTAAAATCCACGCCCAATTCAACAATTTAGAGTCAGTCTTGACATCTCCGTCATATATTTTGGTGGATTCGTTATCTCTGTCTAGATCCTCATTCCAGAGTCTTACTCTAAATTTGTGTCTTCATTCCTCATAAAGTGATTCTATCACATTAGTCAATGGGCGCACTTTGTAGTGTCATCACCGGTCGATGTTTCCATCAGTAAATTGGCGGTTCCATACTATCTATTAATGGTTTCATCCCGGTCACTCTTTTGTTTAAGTTTCCCCTAAATTTGTTTGTCATTGATTACATTATCAAGTTGATGGCTCTATACTATATTTTAGCCGTTCCACCAGCGGTCTATTTCCTCATCTAGTGAGTTTGTTCACAAAATGGTGGTCTAGGTCTATCATTCAATGGTTTGGTTGCCTATACAATAATTAGAGGTTAAAATTTGTTGGCAAATGGTCACTGCTCCCCTCAGGATTTGTGACATGGACTAACCATCTCCTGTGGATCCGTTAACTTTGGTGGTTGTATCGGGCATTAATAGGTCAAACTTTTGGTGCAACGAAAACCATGGGGCCAATAAAATCCTAGATCAAAACATAATTATAGCTCCCCAAACACTACAACAATCAACAAGAACCCTTCTCCAACATATTAAGACACAAAAAATTCCACCTTCCACCTCAAACACCACATATCCAACCAAACATCATACCTCTTTTGACAAGGACAAGGTTATAATACAACACCTCCTAAACATATCCATAAAATTGACACTGTTCCATTTAAAGTCACCAACCAAATATTAACAACTTGAATCAAGATCTTAAATAATAAGAAGACACCTCCTAATGATCTCTTGAGAACATAGCCTATCATAAGTTAGAAAATCCTTGAACCAAGCTATTTTCCTTGAGAAAAAGGCATAGTTTGTATCCACACTTCTTTGCTTGAGAACCTAGCCTATCTCAAGTAAGAAATCAATACAAAATGAACATCACCTTAAGATCTTGACTAAAGTTTGAAAGGACATATATAAGTTCACCCATCCATAAACATACTTCATCTCCACAAAAAAAATTACGTCCTTGAAAGTAAGAGACGCATCATTGATTCTAATCACATCCACATCCACACACCCAACATTCAAATTTTATGCCCCTCACATGTTTGCAAGCAAATAAACAAATGGAGCAACAACTACCTTTTACCATGGGAATGTTGGGTTATGAATACCCCATTCTCTAACCCATGAGGGTCATCAACCCAACCTAATCCCCAAGGACAAAGGTCATCCCACAATAATGGGTCCGAAACTTGGAACATCCTGATTTTTTCTCGAAATCACTTATTTTTTAGAAAAACTAATGATTTAAGCCTTGAGGGGTTCCATCTAAAGGGTTTTAATTGAAGAGGGTTATATAAGACCCCCTTAGATCAAACCCCTTTGGATAGAGTCTCTCTAGTCTTAAATTATACCCACAATGGAGTCTCCTTCACACCAATCAAAATGCTAACAAGAAAACATATTTTCTTTACCTTTTGAGGGATTAAATAAAGTCATTTAGAAATTATGTTTTATAAGTATGTAACTCTTATTATAAGATTTCCAAAAAGTATAATTTTAAATAACTTTAATTTATTATTATATTTATATTTTATTTCTTGTGAATGCTAATTTTCACTAAACATCAAGGTATTTGTTTCACACACGTAGAAAAATAGGAAAATAGAGAAAACAATCTAAAAATATGTGTGCACTAGGTATTGATGTTATTGTTTCAGCAAAATAAATAAATTCAATACATACAAAACAAGTTATGCATGATGACATACACCTATGTCTAGATTATAATACTTTGACTTCAAAAAATAATTAAAAAAAACTATCCAACAAAAAATAATGAAAAAATATCCAGGCACTAGATATTGATGTTAAAAATCTATATTTTAAAAATTATTTAATTTTATCCTTTCAATAAAAAAAGTTATGCATGATGACATAAATGTCACTTTTTAAAAATGTTGTTTTGTATAAAAATAAGTTATTAAAAGTTATGTAAAAAAATTCACAATTTATTTCTATTTAAAAAAAATAAAATTAGAATTGACACACAAATCTTTAGAAATCACTAGTTCACATCATCTCCAAATTATTACTGGTTTAGTTGCTATAGGTTTTGAAAAGTGAAATTTTGTAAAAAATATTGATATTAATGTCCTAATTTGGCCAAAAAGTGGGACACAGTATTGTGGGATGATCTTGTAACAAAGTGAACAAGAAGTCATAATATCGTGCAACTGAAATTCTCTCGTAGTTTTCAAGACTGTGAATAATTATGAAAATATGGACATGATTGACATGGTTATAAACTTAAAAAAAGATGCCATCCTTGAACAAATCATAAACCAAGGAGAAAATTCCCCTCTAACTTTGACATGTCTAAATTTTGAGATATTGTTTACTTAAGAAACCCCCCAATTGACTTTTGAAAATTCGTGAGATAATCCCTATTCACAAGAACCAAGCCTTGGTAGTAGCATAGTTGTTGAACTTCCACACACTATGCCTCCTACACTTTCCTTGCCTACCAAACCCATCCTAATTCCTAGTAATAATACAATTCCCACCTTACAAATCCAACTTACCATATCATTTGTTCCTATTCATCCCACCACGTCATGAACTATGGATCACATTTCTAGCTGATCCATCCCCTCTATTAACCCATCCCTTCCTCTATCTCACCCAAGCCATCCTCATTTCCCATGATATCGTCTCAACATCCTTCCATACATCATGTACTTATGCCATCCTATATCCTTCATCCATCCACCTCGTACATCACTCAACATATTCTTTGTACATCACCCAATCACATCTTTTTATATTCCACAAGCTTCTTCCTCTTACATCCCACAAGTTTCCACCTATTACCTTCCTCAAACATCTCAAATACTCATAATCTTATATCCCCTTCAAAATAATTCCACCTCATATCTCCACTCTTTCCAACACATCATACCACCATCTAACCAACAATATGTCAAACCCCAACCCAACATCCACTATGCTACATACCAAGGTGTACCACTTAATGTGGGTGGACAATTTGTCAATACCCCTCCAACCTTTGATTTGGAGTGGGAAGAAGTGAAAATGATCCTAAAGAAATTACAAGTAGAAACAATAAAGAAACATTATAAGTTTGAAGACTTGTGCTTGTACCCATTTGACCAATCTATGTCGACGGTGCCTTTACCCCAATATTTTGAAATATTCAAACTTGATAAATAAAAAGGCAATGGAGACCCTTGAGACCATGTTAAATAATTATTCATGGCATGCTAGGAGGTAGCATACAATGATCAATACTTGCTCTTATTTTTCCTCATAGCTTAGGTGGGAAATCCTTGTAATGGTTCATGTATCTTCCCCAAGGTTCAATCTCATCTTTGCCAAACCTATCTAAAAAAAATGTTGCTTATTTCTTCTATAATTTTGAACACAAGGTCACCATACTTGACCTTTGTAACACCAAGAAACACACGGGAGAGAGCTTTGTAACATATTTTCAATAGTGGAGAGCAATCACTAGTCACCTCCCTTTGTCTATGTCTGAGAAACTTGACTTGTTAACATCTTCATTTAGAATTTGAATTAAGAGATGTCCTTCCAACTATAGGTACATTGTGCCTCCACATTTATTGAGATAATATAAAAGGGAGTAAACATTGAAGTCCCTATAGCCAAATGTTTAATCAAGGTGTATAAGGAGAATAATGATAAATAGTCCAACAGTAAGACACAATTTTGGGCTAAAAAAAAGAATGTCATTATTGATGGCATCACAAATGCTAAAAATGTAAAAGTAACCAATATGACAATCATCAATCAAGGAAAAATACACCTTGCAACACCAACACAATTTCGGTCCCTCAAGGGAAATCAAAGCAAAACCCCCAAAATGATCCTAAAATAAAATTTACTACTCTTGAGGACTAATGGATGTGTTGAGGAAACTTGTATAAGAAAAAATGGTCACATTTCCTATGACAAAAACCTTTGAAGGATCCAAACCTAAACTAACTTAGTATAAAAAAGAAAAATATTCCAACTTTTATAGGATTATAAGACATGCGATGAATAAATGCATGAAGCTAAGAAATTACATCCAAGATCTCATTGATCACATATACACAAAGATTGAAGGAGCTTCATCCTCCTCACCAAATGATCAATAGGGTAATCTACCAAAATTTACTCACAAAGCATTCCCAAACCAATCCATTGACATCCACTAGTCCTAAAGATGCCTCCCATCAACCCATCCCATAATAAAGCCTTACACATTGAAATCCTTATAGCCAAACATAAGGTAAAGCTAAGTACTACTTGATAATAGATCTATCTTGAACCTATGCACATTAAAGTTTATTAAACAGTCAGGAAATTTTGTTACATATTTAGAACCTCAAGTAATTACCATCAAAGAATATGATAATGCAGAATGAGATTCTGAGGGCACTATATGTCTTCCTATATAAGTGTGTTTAGCCTTGGAATATACTATGTGTCATGTTATTGATCTTGACCTTCCATATAACCTCCTTAGCTGCCCATGGATCCATGCTACATTTTGTCCCATCCACTTACCACCAATGTGTCAAATCCCCCCACAATGACATCAAAGTTACCATTTATGTCGATCCACATCTTTTTGAATAGTGTTGCTCTATGGAGGCTTGCTATCAATAGTATCGTCATTGTCCAAGCACTAATGTTGTGTCTTCTAATGCAGCTAAGACTTCATCCTATGTCAACCCAAATACTTTATCTTCCTCATCCAATGCATCCTCCATTCTTGATCCCATAAATCCTAAGGTCAAGATCATTAATAAAGGTTGCAAAGAGTATGATTTTCACAATGGCTTTCAAATTGGTACAATGCCTCTTTGTCCTTATTCATATGGTGGTCCCTCTCAACAAACATATCATAGAGAATTTAACACTAATGAATATGGACATATTATCTTTTGGTCACCAAACACATTAGAAGATGGAAAATTAAAGAGGATCTTAATACTTGGTTGTATAAGGATGAATCAAATGCAAATGACACTCTTTTTGAATACCTATGAGAAAAATTCCCTATTCCCCTCCATATAAGAGGAAGGGATCAAGCCTCCATGAGAAAGGTATTGTACAACCTAGCTATCCTCCAACTAACTTCTATAATAGAGGACTTGGGTATATACCTCTATAGACACAACTTACAAAATTGTTAAATAGATTTGAAGATGATGAGAGAACCACTGATATTGTGGATAATATCACACACTTTTTTTATCATAATTAATATCATTCGATGATTTGAATATATCCCTACTCCTCGAATCCTTCCACATCAATATTTCTTAGGATAAAGGTTGCAGAGCAAGGAATCAACACAGAGTCTTCCACAACCACAATGAAAGGACTTAAATCCCTTGGAGTTGTATGAAACCCCCTTAGGGGATTCAAATGGGGGATCACCATCCATAACACACCATAAATGATAGTGTAATTCTTGTTGAACACTCAAAATAATGAGAGGGGGGGTGAATCATTATTCTATTAAACCATTCAAACATTAACCATCCAATTATCAAATAATATTCAAATACAATAAGGAAAGAAAACATGAAAACATCCACAACATCAGATAACACATGAACACCGAGATTTTTACATGGATAACCCAAAATTGAAAAAACCACAGTGAGGCTTAGCTCACAATATATTATAACTAGATATAGTATATTACAAAAATTCTCATTGTAGGTGGACTCATTGTCCAAGTGGATTCACTACCCACAGAGAAAAGAAAGAGAGAAAGAAGGTTTGTGGCTACACAACCAAGATTTGAATTGATACAAAATGTATCTACCATATGTAGGTTTTAGTTCCTTTGAAGCTCAAAACATTGACTTGATACACTTCATCTAACTTAGATCACAAATCTCTACTTGGCTTTACATTCACACACCTCTTTTCAACTTTCACAAACTTATTCGCTCAACTCTATAAATTTTCACATCACTGCTTGTATTTAGAACATGTACACATTCGATCGATATCCAAAATCTCAAAAAAACCTTGTATATATATCAAACTTCATCAAAAACATCAATTAGGTCGACCTAATTAGATGTAGCCCTAAAACATATAAAATATGCCTTGTCGACACCTAATTCAAATAAAAATACCTTCATGCCCAAACCAACACATGCAAGGCATAATATTGGTTAGAATGGACCTATAATAGCTCCCTCTTACATCCACAACATTTATTTAATCTCTATAACCCTTTACATATATTAGGCCGACCAAGCATAGAACCCAAAAACAAAATACTCCAACTGTTCATCACCATAGGACACGTGGACCTCAAAATGTCACATCATCTATAAAACACAATTCTTTGACACCTATTAACATTTTCCCAAATCTGCAAGGACTAACCTAAATACACAGAGGAGTGCAGACCAAATAAGTCATAGCTATTACACAAAAAATTGTCTAAACCTTGTATGCCAATCTTCTGTTACTTGCAACATACAAACCATCTATCCAAACTAGATGAAATTTTGAATGAAGATACTACTGACACCCATAAATAACATATTAGAATTGTAGAAGTAAATCTCTAAGTGCGAATGAATGTATACCAAAATACTGGAGGGCTCTGTGCATTGAATCTGCTAGTGTAGACACTTAACAAAAATACTTAACTATTTCTATGTGTGGATCAAACCCTCTTGCAAAATGTCTCTTTGACAATCATCCTTCAAACAATGTTGACATCAATGAAAAATCATTAATGAAAACCTTGTTCATTCTTTCAACAATCAATGACAACTCATTAAAGACAACCTTCTTCATTCTTTCAACAATCTCCCCCTTTGTCATTGATGGAGACATGTGCCAAAACAAAACTTCTCTCCAAATATATCTCCCCCTTTGACATCAAGGGAAAAGAGTGTATTGGTACCAACACTTTGTATGCTCCCCTTCAAACATATATACAAATTGAAATAACTGAATGAATGTACTAGCTCCCCCTTAGGAAGTTAGCCAAAAACTCCTAAACCATCCACATGAAATTACAAAAGAATCAGTAAACTTGAAAAAATGAAAAATGCATGAGTAGAAATGGTCAACCCAAAGATGTTGACCCCTAAAGCTTTTGTAGAATGACTTGCTAAGTAGATTTACCTTCTTTGCAACTTTTCTTTACTGCTACAAGCATCTAATGTTGAGACTCAAGCTCCACCAATGCTTCCTCTCCTTCTAAAGTAGTGGGAGTAAGATTTTAACTTCAAAATTTTATCAGTACTGGCAAGGGAACTTGAGATAGATATATTCTTTTTATTCACCAAGTCCCTTAACTTCCCAACCTGCTTGATTATATCTTCCTTCTGCCTTTGTAGGGTAAAGAATGTGTCATGCAAATCTATTATGGAAGACAAGGTCTGATCATTTTTGTCTTGTGTCGGATCATAGGGACTTGATGCATTGCTTATATATGACTCAATTGAGTCCATTTCATCCTTTATAATTTATGTGGCATCTGACCACTTCATGCAATACAAAAACAAGGTTTTGCCTCTTCTTCACATGCTTGCACCTCTTTCAAACACACTTCAGCTCTATTGTGTGCAGATGCACACTTCTCTATAATATCTAACAACTTGTTTTCTGCAAGCCTCATCTCAACCTGTATTTCAACTTGCCCCTTTAAACTGAAGGCATATTCCTTGAAGGAGTCAATCAATAATTTGAAGTTTTCCATTGCAGAAAAGGATGTATCAACATTTGTCTCAAGTGTTATCTCCTACAAGGCGTTTATAGCTTCATCCATCAACTCACCACTTCTTTGGCATGTTTCAATAATTTATTTTCTTGCTGATGTGTGAAACCCATCACCTAGTTGCAACTTATGTATAGATCAAGATATTTTATCTAAGTCTACACTACCCTATTGCATGGGCAACTACAATAATTGACATGAAACTACCAGTTGGAACCTTAATTGTGTAGATAAGAGACCTTTCAAGGGACCACCAGAGGAAGATTCACTGGAAGCCTTAGGTAAGTCCTCAGTTTTCTTAGCTTCTTCATTCTTTTTGGACTCAATGTTCTCTTCTTCCTATGCCTTTTCTTCTTCTTCCTAGAGGCCTTATCCTTATCTTTGTCCTCATCTTCCTTTTTCTCCTCTTCTCCTTTGTCCTTATCCTTCTCTCCTTGCTCATCTTCATTCTCATTCTTTTCTTCTTCTCCTTCCTTCTCACCACCATCTTCTCTTCCCATATTTTCTTCATTCACCTGCCCTTATTCATTATCTGCATCATGTTTATATCACATTCACTGATGGCCCGTTTTGTGTCTTCTAGAGGGACAAATCTCTCCAGATTTCCTTGATCATTATTTAGCAGTGGGAGAGTAAAATTTTCTTCTGCTGTATCATGTGTCACCAAAGGAATAGAGGTGTTATCCTTTGTAGTTTCCTCTTTAGTCCTTGTTTCTCCTTCTACAACCTTCTCATCCTCAACATTTTCTTGCATTGGTTCTTTTATATATAGAGGAGTATTATCTATATTTTCCTCTGCATCAATAACTCCAATGTCTTCTACATGCTACTTTTGAGTTTCAATTTCTAAATCTTGTTTTTAAGTGGTAGTAGAAATGGGAATCATGCCATACTTCTTAGCAATATCAATGATCTTTTCTTCTATTTTCCTTTGCATTTTCTCAAGCTGATCCTGCTCTCTTCGGACCATAAGAGTTGTAACCCTCTATTTAGTTCTAAACTCTTTACTATAGACTTGGGCCAATGCGGCCTTGTTAGCATTAGATAAGGAGAAGCCAATTTTCTCCAAATCATCTGATCTAATCTTATCCTCTTTCTCTATTGCCTCTTTTCTTTGCTCCATCAAAATTTTCCACACATCATTTAGAACCTTCTTCTTTATGTTCTCCATATCTACTTTTATAATGATAATGTAATTGATTATTGCTTCAATTATGGTGGCTCTGTCCACCTCATCTACATTCTGGTATAAAGCCGTTGTTTCTTCCAACATTTCATGATGCAAAATACCTTTAAACAATGCGTCCAACTTCATTGGACTGTGAGGTCTTTCTGGAGTTGTTTTCTTCTTCTTTTTCTGCTTGAGATCAACTATTAATGTTTTCTTTTTCTTCTTTTCTTTCATCTTCTCATGCATGTGTATTCCAAAAGCTTGCTTTTCCCTCTCAATTTCCTCTTCATCAGAGGTATCAACTATATCTATCTAAGCTATTTCCTTATGCCAGTGCTTCTTCTTCTAAGGACCAACAGGGGTCCTTCATCCTCCTCTTCTTTAGATAGTATACTCATTTTTTCTCTTACAACTTTCTCTTTTCTTCTTTTTGGCATAGTGGTAATAGTGGGGGCTACCAGAGTATCTTTTCTTCTCTTCTTAGGCCTTGTGGCCTACTACACCTGAGGTTACTCCTTCACCGGAGCACTAGTCTCCTTCCTCTTAGTTCTGTTGGTAGTGGATGTTGTTCCAGAGGGCTTTTGGATATTGGGGGGAGTGGTGGAAGTTGTTCTTCGAAATCTCCTAGGTCTAGTGGACCCACCTATTGTGCTTGAATCTCCCTTTTCTCTTGCTTTTTCTTCCCTCACTTGTTCTTTTGTAAATCCCTTGCTCTTGGGATACCCATTCACCATCTTTTCCACCTTAAATTTTATTTCAGGCCTCTTTAGCTCCATGTACACTTCCATAGATTTGTCTTCATACATGCCATATCTTTCTTGAGTACTGTCTTTAGGGATCTTCAACAATATATCAATATTCAACCATGAATTCTTCATTAGTTTCATAACAAAGTGGTAGAATCCAAACAGTTTTGGGTTCCACAACTTCAATAATGCATTTATCAATTGTAACAAAAATGTGATATCATTCTCATATTTTTCTACCATTAACTGAGGGATCTTTTCCCTTTCATGCATTATCTTCTGAAACACTACATTTGAAGAATGCAGTAAGTGCATCTTGTGATTTCATGTACCAATGTTGTGTAGGTATTCTAAGATTTGATGGGCTTCCAGTTTGTTCTTAGCCCACACAACATTGTTTGTTCCCAGAAGCTCCTTCAAAAAGTAAAATAGCAAACAGATAACCAAGAATCCAAACTTGAAAGAGTATTTCTTCTCTTTGGTTTGCTCCAAGTTCTCAAAAACTTGATTCCTGAGAAACTCAAACAAATCATAATCCTTTCCTTTCTCTACCATCTCGTAGGCCACATTGATTACAGTGGCCGACTTATAATTTTATCTATTTGTGAAGTATATCTTATAACCTATGACCATGGATGCATATCTCACTGCAAGGTTCTAGATAGTATTTACAGTGAGAGCTCTACGATTGAATGTGGCTCTAGTCAATTCCATCACATCCTTGTTCTTGACAAATTTTAATATCAGTACAGTTTCGGAGACACAAAGTCCAGTAGCTTCCTTATAACTTCCTTAGTTATTGAACCAAGCATGTTGGTCCATATGAAATTATCATGCAATCTACTCAATTCCATTCTCATAAACTTATCGTCATAACAAAAATTTGGAAACCATTGCCAGATGTCCAGTTTCTTTATCACTAGGTTTTCATACTCCAGCTTAATTTGGAAATTGTCTCTGATTAATTGTTTTGTCCATAGGTCGCTAAATTTCATGTGGTCATGTTCCTCCATATGGATATAAGCACTAATATCCTCTGTAGGTAGAACCCTATATGGAATTCTCAAAAAAGTTCTGAGCAGGTCATTTTCAAACACTTTCATGGGGTATCTCTTAAACTTTGGCCAAGGCCTCTTAGTAAAATTCACTACATTAGATTTTGTCATCTCTATTAAATTCAAATGTTTAAAAAAAAACTTTACTTCAACTTTATGGCACACAAATAATGGTAAATACATTTTTCTTGCTCAACTAAAACTAGGGTTTCGATGCTCTGCTTCACAAATCGCAAGTTGAATTCTTGAATTTTCTCCAAATCGCTTTGCTTGCTTCAAATGCTTAAAAGTGAATTAAATCGACTAAGTGTAGATACTTATAATCCTTCAATCTTCCCTAATTCGCATTCAATGTCCCAAACAATAAAGTTGATGAAACTCTTCTTTCTGCAACAGTAAACCCTAAAATGCTCTGCAAATCTTCACAATTACAATTTTCCTCTGGTATCTTCTCCAGAAGATCAACACTGTCTACCACTATCACATATCTTTGTGCCAAGCCATGGCACCTTATATTGACTGGGGATTTGATTATCTATTATTGGTCCCCCTAAGCCAATGCTTAGGTTCAATTCTCAAAGGAGATGTATACATCAGATGAGGGGACAGATTCATTTGTAGTCTTTTTTTCTTCCTTGTTCTCAGTTGCTTCTTTCTTTCTCCAAATATTTTCCATTTCCTTCTTTACTTCAACCGGATCAATCTTTTTGACTGGTTCATTTCTCTTTACTAGATTATCCTTCCTTGTGTTTTTGCTTCTGCAAAACTTAGCAATATGTGCAAGTCTATTGCAATTGTGACATACAACATTCTTTTGAACAACATTCCTTCCATCCATCCTAGATTTGCATTGATTAGCCTTGTGTCCAAATCCATAGCATGTATAACAGTAACCATTGAAAGGTTGAACCATTCTACCATTGTTATATGCATTCATCACTTGACTTCTGCATTCATTTGCTCTCTGTCCAAACTTGTTGCATGCAAAGCGTTGACTAGTAAAGGATGGAACATTCTAATTCATTATGCTTCTACATTCCATTGCTCTATGTCTAAATTTATTGCAAGAATAACAAATACCATTGAAAGATGGGTACCTACCTTTGAGAATTTGGTTGTCTGATCGGGGGTATTCTAGCACCGTTTCTTTGATTCCCGATCTTTCCAATGTTCTTCTTGTCTTTAGCTTTCTCTGGTTCATTGATATTCTTTGCATTAGATGTTTGGTCTACTTTTGATCTTTCACCTTTTTCAAGTCCCAAACCACCTAAGTTATCTTTGGATGCTTTCTAACCTGCAATCAACTCATCATTGTAGAACTTATCTTGAATTTATCTTCATGACTTCTTGCTTTCTCTAGATCTGATCTCAAATTTACCACTTCTTGTTCAAGCCTCATGCATCCATCAGATTTTATTTTTACCATTGCATTTAAACATTCCTCAATTCTTTTCTTTTCTTCCACTTGCACTTTCAGTTTGGTGATGTCTTAATTTGCTTGCTTCAATTGTTCATTGACCTCCTTATGCCTTTCTCTAAACTTCTTGATTTGCTCTCTCAATTTTCTAATGCAACCATTTGCTTCTTTAATATTTTCCTATAGATCTCTATTTTCACCTTCAACTTTGTCAAGATCTTCAAGAGCAACTTTAAGTTCTCCATCTTTGTCAAGCATGCAATATTCTTCTATGTGTTCAATAGCAAGAATCTCTTCCAAAGAAATATGAAGCTTTCTATCAAACATGTGTTCAATCTCCAAGATCTTCCCAAAGCGGTCAAGCTTCTTCCACGAAACCAAGCTCTGATACTAGATATTGAATACTCAGAATACTGAGAGGGGGGTGAATCAGTATTCTATTAAAGCATTCAAACGTTAGCCATCCAATTACCAAAGCATATTCAGTAGCAGTAAAGGAAATAAGCATGAAAACATGGACCGCGGCATCACATAGCACGCAGGCACCAAGATTTTTTGTAATGGAAAAACAAAATGGAAAAAACCACACGTGAGGGTTAATGCAATATAATTATATTGGGTTTATTATATTACAAAAATTCTCTTGCAAGTGGACGCCCACATGAAAAAGAGAAAGAAGAAGGTTTGTATAATAAGATTTGGTGCATTGACCATCTGCTAGATTCAATTCTTTTTAAGCTCAAAACCTTCTTATTTTACTTCATCTAACTCAATCACAATTTCTCTACTTTGTTGCCCTCTTCTCCAACTCTAAATAGCTCTAACTTTGCAGTGCATATTTGGTTATATTTGGATCGTGTACACATTCAATCAATATCCACAATATCAAAACAACCTTGTATATATATCAAACTTCATCGCAAATGTCAATTAGTTCGACCTAATTAGATGTAGCCCTAAAACATACAAAATGTACCTTTTTGTCACCTAATTCAAATCAAAATGCCTTTGTACCCAAACCAAAACATGCAAGGTGTAATATAGGTTGGCATGGACCTATAATAGCTCCCTCTTACATCCAGAACATATATTTAATCTCCGCAACCCTTTACATATATTGGGTCGACTAGGCATAAGACCTAAAAGCAAAATACTCCAACTGTTCATCACCATAGGACATGTGGACCTCAAAATGTCATGCCATCGAGAAAACACAATTATTTGACACCTATTAACATTTTCCAAAAACCACAAGGCCTAACCCAAATCCGTGAAGGAGCGCGGACTGGATAAGTCATAGCCATTACACAGAAAACTATCTAAACCTTGTATGCCGATCTTCTCTTACTTGTAACTTACAAACCATCTATCTAAACCAGATGAAATTATGAATGAAGATATTACTAACATCCATAAATAATATATTAGAATCATAGAAGAAAATATCTAAGTGCGAATGAATGCGGACCAAAATATTGGAGGGCTTTGAGCACTGAATCTGCTAGTGTAGAGACTTTGCAAAAATACTTAACTATTTTAAAGTGCGGATCAAACCCTCTTGCAAAATGTCTCTTCTGCAATCATCCTTCATACAATGTTGACATCAATAACAACTCATTAATGTCAACCTTCTTTCAATAATTCTCTCAAATTACAAACTAGGAGCCAAAGCAACTAGCCCCCTCTATTAAATGAAGAACAAAAGGAATAAATTAAGACCAAACAACTAGATCATTTAAACAAAATCAAGAAGTGTGGAAAGGAATAGGAGATGAGACTACTTACATAGATGTAGTACAAACCTTCATGGAGGAGGAATGAATCCCCCTCCACCATAGATGAGGGCTTGCCACACAATTCGCCCTCGGCCTTTGGGCCTCTTGGGCGACAAGCCATTGCCAAACACCTATGGTTTTACGCGACGCTTCCGCAGACCTCCTGTCATGAAATATTTCTTAATGAATATTTTAATCAACTACTAGCTTGGATACATCTCCCAAATATTTCTTCATTTCTAGTGCAATTCTTTCTATAAAGGTATTGGTAACTCATTGGGACATTTTACTATGGTAGATTAAGCCACTACTATCTTCTCTCACACCACCTATGCTAGGATTTCAATGAAATTGGATTTGTTTATGCCTTTCTTGACAAAGGTAGTTTTGTATCTTGGTGATTGATCTTGGAGTTAGAATTTGGACTTTGAAGATATCCCCTTCTATGATGTTGGTGATTCTTTGATATTAGATATTTGGCATCATATTGCCCAAACTTGAAGGTCTTGCATTCTTCATCTTGGTGGAAGAATATTCTATATTAACACCTTACTATGGACATGGATGATCATGTTTACGTTTTAGAGTCTTCTAAGCCTCTTGCTATTGTTGGGAAGGAGGTCCCTTTCCCACTTGTGATTT
The DNA here is from genome assembly GCA_007258455.2 of Sequoia sempervirens. Lineage (NCBI taxonomy): Eukaryota > Viridiplantae > Streptophyta > Pinopsida > Cupressales > Cupressaceae > Sequoia > Sequoia sempervirens. Next base: position 124,835,917 of record VDFB02281492.1, read on the forward strand.
TTGTTTCTCCTAATCCTTTGGTTCCCAACTCCATTTATGTTGTTGGTGGTAGCAAGCTTTCTCCTATCAATGCGTCAATTTCTCAACAATTAACTTCTTCAACTAGGATTTTCTCTTTGCATGTGCCACACCCAATTTGAGCCTTAGAGAGAGTCTCCCTGATATATCTCCTATTTTTGTGGATGTGGAAAATGAGGTTTCTTGGACCATTGTTCAATGAAAGAAGAAAGGTCTTTTGAAACACATCACTTAATCTTGTGCTTGGGCAAAGGGTGTATAAATTGCTAGGTCTAGTTAAGATGTTCTTTAGTCTTTGGTTTAGTGGCTTGTCCTCATAGTTTTATTACAACATTGTCATTTTATCCATCTAAAAGAGATCTAATTTAAAAAACCCCTTTCACCTAATCAAAAATTAAATATATATTTTTCATCTTTAAAATCTCAATATACAAATTTTATAAAAAAGAAAACAAAATAAAAAATAAAAAATATATAATTATTTTAAATAAACTATAACCTCACAAATTTAACATTTTGATAGAATGCAAAGTAAAATTATAGTTATTTGAATTTGTCCCTTCCCTATCAAAGAGGAAAA